>VXAK01008793.1:14873-41090 GCA_013399435.1 Arenaria interpres | reverse complement strand
AAAAAAAAAAAAAAGGTAATTTTCTCAATATGCTGAAGAATGTGCCATTGATGAAAATATTGCTGTAGCAGTTTGCTTTCTTCCAGCTGTAGCAGAGTTGCTATGCTGTGGGTGCAAATTATTTTTTCTCCTGTTGCATCTTTGAACTTGTCTCGAGTGACTCGTGGTAGTATACAGCTCTTTTCCAACTTTCTGGATTCTTCACCCCTCTCCTTCACCTTTCCAACCATTTCACTGGAGACAGAAATAAAAGGAGTGAAGTTTCAGGGCCAGAAACCAGAGCAGATCACGATAACAGCCTCAAACTCACAGTCATGGCTCTAAAACTGCCTTTAGCTGATCTGGGTCTTTCTTGCTTCAGACTAAGTAAGATGAAGGTGAAATCATCAGTCTAAACAATACTATTAAAAGGCATTTTATGTATTGTATGAATAGGAAAGTCTACAGATGATAGTTAATGGGAAGGTTTGAAGCTATTGCAGGTTCCTTCATCGTGAATGCAAGTGAGTTAGACTCCACCTCAGGCAGTTACTGATTGAAAGAAGTAGCAACTCCTTAGGGTTTCCCACCTGCTGAATCGAGCCCACTGTGCTCATTTGGTTGTTTTAGTATATTTTACAGTTTGTTTTCTTTTGTTTTGTCTTTTTATTTCAACAAAATGCAAATAGAGCTCGGAAGTAAGTTGTATGAGCTGTTCCTTTCTAAATTTGCAGAATTTACCACTGTCTGCATGCAAAAAATAAGAGTCTTTATTTGTGAACTTCAATGGTCTGATTGCTGCCATGGAAACGCGATCCAGAATCATGATCTTTTGCTGTGATAAGTGAAGTTCATAAAATCAAGATGTTTCATATTTTCTCTTAATGAATTTAGGAACGAAAGTCTGACAGTTTTCTTTAAATCCGGCTGCTGCAGCTAAAGACTTGCCACTACCCAGAGATACATTTTTACAGTCTGTGATAGATATTGGGTTGGTTACCATGAGGAATTATCATGTTGGTGTCAGCTGGTACTTGTATTGCTACAATAACAATGGATTTCATGGCATTTCAAAATTAAAATACTATCTGACAAACTAATGAGCCAACGAACGTTTGCAAAAGCAGTAAACACATATTGTGCGAATTATTTGAGAGGTGCTCACCAAAACACTAGAGTTATCATTCTCCAGTCAAATCATTACATGCTTACCTTTGAGTAGTTACTCTGTTTTGAGACTTTAATAATATAACTTCATACCTTGGAAACTCCTCCATATTTTTTGCTTTAGAATAGCTCCAGCTCAGAGTCTCTGAAAGCACCTACAGTCTGCATTTGTGTTGTGCTCTAAGGGAAGCCTCCAGGGGAAGACGAGCGTGTGGCATTCCAGTAACAAGCTACTGGAATGTCAATTTTATATGAACAATTGATTTCTACCTTAACAGAATTATTTCCATGTGTTTTAAAAGATATTTCACTCCTGAAAACTTATCTTCTCATGATGGTTAGCCTAGATATGAAATTAAATGCTTGGTAACTAAGGATACGAGCAGGAACTTTCTGATTTTGGAATATCTCCAAGACGGCTTTCTTTAAAAGAGCTTTTTAAGTAACACCATCACTGAGAAATAATCAGAGTATGCATTAGCAACCCACCTGCCACAAAATGCTGCCAAACTTATTTTCATTTGACAGCTAACCAAATGGTTGGCCCTTGACGTACTAGTAGACAGCGTGGTATCTTATCATGCATTGTTTATAAATTGATATGTTGTTTTCAAAACATGCTGTTTCCTGGTTAGAATAGCCACCAGAGAAGTCATTGAAAGTCCAAGTATGTCTTTGTTGGGAAGTGTTGAACAAATGACTTGTCCTTAAGGAAGAAATTGCTTATTTGTGAAAATCCCATCTGCAAACCACTCCTTTAGTAGTTAATCTGAAAATCATGGACTTTGTTTCACATAAGAACGGTCATGTATATATCTTTTAAAGAATGTGCATAACTAATAATAATGCAGATAGGTTGGCGTCAAAGAGAAAAATTTACCCTTGCTGCTTCTTTCATAATGTTTCAATGCTGTAGTTTCAGTAGCACACTGAAAAGGAATGTCTAATGTAAGTTTAAAACATAATTATATTTAGATTCACAAATTATGTAAGAAAATCAAATGTATTGGCAAGTATGCTGGTTATTTAGCTGCTGGTCAGATGGAAGTTCGATTTAAAGTAATGAGAAACTCACTTATCACTGTATTTCCATCAGGTTCAAACACCTGCTAACCCAATCCATTTCCGACAGAACAGGGCTAATACCTGTATCTAGTCATGTAGGCATGGGAAGATTCTTGATTGCTACAACATTAATGACAAAAAACCAGTTGTTCTATGTTTCTTCCTATATCTACTTGTCACGATACTGAAGCTTTGAGGAATGTTTTGGCTTTCTTTCATATAGTCTGGATAAATTGTTATCTCCCTTTTTGAATTCAACTTTTACCATGGCAAATGGTATTCTGAAGGACATCACATTTCCTTGCTCTTTCCTTTTTTGCGGTGTTGAAGAAGCATGCTTCTCATTGTAGTAGGCACATGACCAATTCTGACTTTACACAAAGTACTCAAGGCATTGTCCATGCAGTTATTTGCTCTTGTAAGTTTTGTGCATGCTTTTTAGAAATCCTACTATGAACACATAACACGAAAGAATCTGACTTAAAATTCTACTTTTTAGATTGAGAAGTGTAAAAATGGAACAAAGGAAACTGAATGATCAAGCCAACACTTTGGTGGACCTGGCAAAGGTTAGTAAGAGTTTGTAAGTGAAAATGTTATACATTATACATGCAAATATTGTTATCAAGTTTTTTATTTGTAGAAAATGAGAATATGTGTGTGTTTTGTGATAACACCTACTGAGTGGAACACCTTGTTTATGGCTTTCGACAAAGTTGGAATACACCATGTTTATATATTTTATTTTTTTTGTACATTTGAAAAAGATTTCACATCTGAGGGGTTGATCCTGATTGCTCCTGAAGTGACTGCAGTGGTCACGGTGAATGCTGAGCTGTGAGTGGGCTGTAGCAGTGTAGTGCTGCGTAGTAGGGAGATCCCATCTGGTAATAGTGCCTGTGCTGTGAGGGACCATAGTACCCAAGCTCTCTCATGCAGACTGGAATTAGAGATTCTGGTTTTCTGTTCCTGATGTCTTATGCAGCAGTGACATTAGACAGGTAAATCTAGGTCTGCATTCTTTAAATTTTTATAATGAATAATAGCTGCCTACTTTACCGGTGTATCATAAGGCTGTATTAGTCTTTTTTAAGCCATTTGAGATGAGGTGAAAGAGGCTATTCAGTTGCAAACTGCTTGTCTATTGTTGCTGGAATTTTTCATGAATAACAAGTAATAACTGGAGAGTTAGAGGGCTAAGTTGATAGCATTCCAGGTTTCACATTAGACCTCGGTATTTAGCAGTTACTTTGATCTTAATTTGAGGCTACATTAGAGGCATTAATGGGATTTTCTGAAGGGTTTCTTGTACACCTCTTCATGTACCTCAAAACCCTCCTCAATTTAAAGTGCATCAAAGCAAAGATTAAACTCTTCAGTGTTCATTCCCCTTTTGCTTTAGAGAACCACCTGACAACTTCAGTTGCTGAAAATGCATTACAGTCTAATGCTTCTGGCAACTGATAAGGACTTTGCAGTTACTGTTTAATGCAGACTACTTTCAAGGATTATGCTAGCATCTGGAAACAGGGGGCAGAGAAATGGGTTATCGACACTCATCTGATACTGAAGTGCTTTACATTTCAGGCATTCAGTCATTCAATTAATTTTCATTCCCTTTGGATGGTTTATAAATTTCAGCCAGTTTGTCTGCTGAATTACATCCAGTTTTGACTCTAGTGTAAATCTAATCTGAAAACTCTATCTATCAGAGGGAGAAATTCAGTCATTATTTTTAACCAGTTCCAAGTCTCTATGAAATAACATTTCCAATTACATCTTTACTGACCACTACGCCATTTTGGAGTACACCCTGTATCCTTGCTGTAACCAAACACTGTTTTGTAAACGGCAGATAGATTGGGGAATGCAGAAGTAGAGAAGCATACAGTTGAGTTTTTACTTCTTGCACTACATTTCAGAAACAATCCACTCAGCTTCTCTTAGTACAGCCAGTTCAATAGAACCTGGTCAGTTTAAGGAGAAAGCAAATGAATAACATTTGCGTTCTGCTTAGAAGAATGAGCGTGGTTAAAACCAGAGGAAATACGGGAAAGCCAAGGATGGATCACAGCCTTGGAGGCTTCGCTGTCCTGTTGGTTTACGTAACTGACTGTTCACAAAGCTTGGCATGGTACATTTCTAAGCACCTGAACTTCCAAAATAGGTCTCATATTCTGTCAGATTCATTTAGTCCTTGGCATCAAAAGTGCTACTCAAAATATATTACATTTCTGCTCAGAAAATTTAGTAGACAGTTTATTCTGAATCTACAATGAAAATTATTTTGCAAGACTAGACATTGTTATAATGTTCATATCCTTTTGTGTGTGTGTGTTTGTGTGTGTGAAGTGCAAAAGCATTTACAAACCCTTGTAGAGTTGTGCTGTTTGTTAGAATACTTGCAAGATCTCTCTAAACCTTTGTTTCCATCCTTCTACTTTCAGACTCAAAACATCATGTATGACATGATATCTGACTTAAATGAAAGAAGCGAAGATTTTGAGAAGAGAATTGTTACTCTGGAAACTAAACTGGAAACATTAATTGGTAGCATTCAAGCTCTCCCTGGACTGATTAGCCAGACAATCAGCCAGCAACAGAGGGATTTCCTCGAGGCTCAGATACAAAATTATGATAAGCATGTTGCCTACAGTGCTGAACGATCACGATCCTTGTCAAGAAGAAGATCATCCTCCACAGCACCACCAACTTCATCAGAGAGTAGCTAGAAGAGAATAAGTTAACCACAAAATAAAGACTTTTTGCCATCATATGGTCAATATTTTAGCTTTTATTGTAAAGCCCTATGGTTCTAACCAGTGTTATCTGGGTTCTGATGTCAGAATCCTGGAAACCTGAACAGGTTTTAGGCCAAAATGAGTGAAAACTCTTCTTTTTTTCCCCCCTCCTCCTCTCAGATGCACAGTGAATGCACCTATTATTGCTATATTAGATTGTTCCTCCTGTAATTTCACTAACTTTTTATTCATGCACTTCAAAAAAACGTTACTACTACAGTATATAATGTAAAAAAAGGTTAATTTCTGCACATAGTTGCTTGGTTACTTGGACTTAACAACTGAAAAAAAGCTCACAATCAAAAGGCCTAATTATAAACTCTTAAGAAACAAAATTGAAGCTTAATAATTATCTCTCAATATGAAAACTAATTCTCTAAACTTTGCTTGCAGTGGAGGGGGAAAAAAATCAATATTCATCTAACAGTGTGCTGTATATGTATAGTCATTTTAAAAGGTCACTGAGAGCTTCGATTTCTGAAGTGATTAATTAGAAATATAGTTTATCCTAGAAAATAAGTTATGACGTACGCTATGGGTTTTTTAAATCTTCTTAGGGCTTTTGTTTAACATGCATTTGTACACACACACATAGATAATATATATACCTAGGTACTTATGTATATAAAATTATTTATGCAATGCCCATGGCAAAGATCTTTTAAACTGACTATTTGTAAAGCTACTGGCATGCGAAAAGCACAGGTAAAGTCCTGTTCATTTATTCAGAGTCTCATAATTATGCCAGGTAAGTATGTCCAGACAGAAGCATCACTTTAAAGCTGGAAGTCTCCCATTAATGCTATTTGAATTTTGAAAATGTTAGGTTGCTACTTTCTCCACTCCCTTTTTTGTGTTTAATGTTTCTGGAGTGAATGACTGCACTCAGAGTTATAGTATAGTTATAGTATACACAATCGCGTGATGGCAGCACAGTGTTCTGTATACATTACATTTGGGTAATCCTTATGGTTTCTGCTATGCAGTCAAGCTTAGCAAGACACTTTTAGCAATATTTCCAAAAACTTGTAAAAAAATCTGCTGTAGACTGGAGTTACGGCAGTTGGGGATCTGTAGTACTCTACTTTCATGCACAAATAATAAGGTCTCTTGCTTTCTTAAAAAAAAATACACAAAGCGTAGTGTACACGTTTCTGAAAACGTTCTGGCTGACTTTTCTCCTGGTTTATATTCCAGAGTAGCAAAACTAGGTAAACTTCAATGCTCAGCACATGCAACTTGCATTCACAGTTCCTAATTATAAACAGGAAATTATTTGACTTTATGAAATATTTTGTAGTACTTGCTATTTATGAAATATACTAGTCCTGTCTCCCTCCCAGTTTACAGACAAGGGTGACACTATAGCTAAGTATAACGAGCAGGCATGGCTGGCTGTTTCCGAGGAATACTATGTCTGCCTGGAACTAACTAACGTGTACATTGAAGGATATGCCGATGGCTCCATGAGACACTGTGAGTTCTGGTCAGTAGCGCCAGGCAGGGAAGATAGTAATGCAGAAAGTCAGGGCAGAGCCATGCTGGACAAGACAGAAGAGCTGTTCTCCCCAGCACCTGAAATTTCCCAAACCAAATACATAATCTGAAAAACAGCAGACACTTTAGGCCTATTTAAAATAAAGGGTCTGCCTTTTTTGGGGATACAAAATATGTAACTGATGAATATGTTACATCCAGAGGCATTGCTTGTTTGTGAAAAGGTCAAGAGTTTCTCCAACACTTTTTATGTGCTTGAGAAAGACGATGACTTTGCAGCATTTTCCCCTCTGGATGAGCAGGACAGTTACATGTCTTTGGAGTGCCTTGTTTACAGACTGTGGTATTTTGTGACTGGAAATAATAAGCAGTATGCACAGTATTTGCAGTTCTGCTTTTGTTTTTATGAAGTTCATTTCCAAAGGAAAAGGTGGATATTATATTGTGCTAAAACTGTGCTAGCCCAGTCCTAAACTAGATGAGATTTTGCGTGGTCATGAGGCCACCCGCTTTACACTGTTGGCAGGATTAGCAGTAGTGATTAATAATATTGGAATTTAGTAGTCAAGTTTCTGAATTCTTTTTTGAAGATTTTTGTTTGTCTGTTCTCCCATTTTTTGTGTATAATTTAGAATATTTTTCCTGTCATTGAATGTGAAATACACTTGCTGTAGCTTGAATACAGTCCTTTTTGTCTTGTCAGCTTGAACTGTCTCTTTTCGTCGTTCACAGCATCTTTTTTATATTTGTAAGACCTGGGTTTTTTCTCGTCTGGATTGTACAACTGGGTTTTTAGAGAACTGTAGTTCCACATGGAAAATTCTTGCCAATCTGCAAGAGTTAAGTTTGAATTAAGATCTAGCTGTAAGTATGAGCAGCTTTATTCTGATGTGAAAGAGAAACTGTGTAACTTTGACCTCTCAATTTCTTTTACACAGTAGGACTCAGGAGGGTTAAGCTACTAAATTGCTGCAGGAGCTTTATGCAAGCAGGGCTGTGAGATGTACCAGGACTATCCCCATCAGCAGGGTTCTGTAACAATCTGCCACATTCTTTTGGATTCCTTTTTCTTTGTTTTTAAAGCAAACAACAAATGATGACACTATGGAATACTCCAGTTCAATTTCTTAATTTACGCTAAAGTTCACTACGAATATTTTATCTGTGGTTTTGGTACTGATGATTCTTTTATTCTAATAACTAGTTTTGAAAAGCACTTAAGTGTTACATGTGAATCCAGTCCAAGAAAAAATAGATACAAACTTATGTTCAGGAGAGCACAAAGCAATATGGGTTTTATTTTCTTAACTCCTTTTAGTCTTTCCTTGTTTGAGTTTTGTAGTATGGCAATTTCCATTACTGATTTATTATTTCCAAAGCTTGAGCTTCCTCACTGTGTTCAGCATATGAGCTCACCATATGAACATTATGACAGATCTCTGAAACTGCTTGTGTAGTTGAATGTGGATTTTTCTTTGAGAGATTGTTTACAAACAGCAAGGAATCTTCCTCAAAGCATATGGCATATTTACCATGTTACAGTTCAAAAGCTTCATGCACCTCTTGCTTTAGTGTCACCGGTAGGAAAATTCAGCTTTCAGTTGCTATTGAACTCCCCCTTTTCACTGCATTCCAGACACCGATTCCATTTATCAGTTACTTTGGAGTCTTGTTGCTAATCCCTGCATTTTTAATGGCACTTAGCAAAGATACCTTTCCTGTAAGGACTGAAATGTAAGATCACAAATAAGTCTATCCACCATGCTTAAAATTAAGTGTGTTGATTTCAATAGGATTTTTTCAGTTACATTTGAGTTTTTGCAGGACCAGAGTAATAGATTCACAGATTTTATATTTGGAAATACTCTGCAGTTTTTAATTCTGCAAATCATTGTCTAGTGTAAGCCTGCAGATCTTCCCCGACAGATTTACGCGACACAGCCTTTCTTTACCTCCTGTTGCTCCGTAAAGATGGATCTGACATGGAAGGATCTTCAATATCTAAAAGTTAAGCATCCAGTTTAGGAGCTCTGAACACCTCCTGGAAGTCCATACCTTTCCTTGTGAGCTATTTAAAAACCATGGCTTGCCATACTGGGTCTGAATCACTGTCATCTTTAGAGGTCAAAGATAGGTAACGGGCACACTGGGCTACTGCTTCTCAGTTTGTAAGACTCTTTCCATGTCAGGTCATGTGTGGACCTTCAAGCTGATATACTGCACCCTGAAAGCATACCAAAGCATAAAAGAATAAATGCTTTAAATATGAGCATCTAATACTTAGAGTAAAACCTATTGCTCGTGTCAGTGCTACAAACGGAAATTGTCTGAAAGCTGTTTTCCCCTAACTAAAAGTTACGAAACATTCTCAGTAAGTTTTATCTAAGGAAGGAAGGCTGTCTCATTGATAAGTCTGTTCTTTCCATCTGCCAAATTTTTTGTAGTTCATACTGTTTCTTTTTTTAAAAGAAAGTCCTAAAATTCCTTTTGCCTTTTTCATCCACCCCTCTCAAAGTAGTTATTAAGTGGTGAGAGGCAGCCAAATACAGAGGCGAAGGGAAGAAAGAGCTAACACTGCTGTGTCCCACTTTCAGAAACCTACCCCTGCATCAGCATACCTACAGACTGAGCTGCAATGTTTGTTAGCCTTTTTTTCTCCAAACCTTGTAAGGGTTATCGGTAAGGATCTTTGCCCTCTCTGTGATTGAGGGAATAAAGAGACGGAGATGCTTAGGAGACACTTTGCAGTCAGGTGTGCACAGGTATGGCTCTGACCCACCTGTGTGCCTCACCATCTGCATATCAGCTCTGGTCCAGAAACCGCAGGGTTTGCACCCGCTGTAGAGTGAGCACAGCACTGAGCAGGTAAGCCCCATCTCAAGAGCAGCCTGATGAGGAAGATGATGGCAATAAACAGGAGAGGAGAGCTGTGCAAATTTATGCAACTCTGCCCAAGACTTCAGGCTTAGCATAGCACCAAGCTGCACGCAGACACTTGACCCTGCCAGGAATTGCTCGCAGCTGGGCAGTAGAGCACATGGATGGAGCAGGTGCAGCAAAGCCTGGGCTGGGGCAGTAGACATGCTTTGGGAAAGCTAAAATGCAGGCAGCTGCCAGAATTAGCATGGCCATACTGCTGTATATTAGACTTTATTACAGTGATGCAGTTGAAGCTCCACTAGGTCAACAATTTTCAGGCTTTTATATTGAGAAGATTCTCCTGCAGAGGACTTCAAAGTCCCTCTGTGTAATGGAGGATACTCAACACAGCTCCAGTGCAAGAAAAACCATAAGCTACAAACATGAACCTGTTGCGATCTAACATGGCAAGTAACCAAATCGTATGGAGAAGTGAAGCATAAAATGCTTTATGCTGACTTTCTTTGCATTCAGATTCATTTAAACCCATTAGTATCTTCAAATATTTAGGAGAATCCAGACTGTTTTCAATTATGCATGAAGCAAACAACAAGCTTTTAGTTAGAGTAAAAGTTCTACTTTAAAACAATGTCTATTCTGACCTCTTGTTTCCTTCCAAACGTGCATTTCCAAGTATCTTGAGTCTGAAGATGAGCCACCTGTTCTTCTATGTGGTTACAACAGTGCTGATCTCTGAGCGAAAGAGCATCTCCAGTCCAGATGAATGGCCAAACATCATGTGGCACCAGAAACAATAAAAAAGTTAAAAGAAAATATTCAAGTACGTGAATTGACCAGCTACAGGCTTCAGAGCTTAGAAAAGGTTTAAGTGAAACCTCACTCCGCATCTGAAAATCATGGGTATTGATGAAAAGTAAAAGACTGTGCAATAATGTTTCCTGGCAAGGAACAACAGGGTCACAGTGTTTAATACTATCTGTCACCTTATATAGGGAAGTTGTTGAACTGTTTCAGGAGTATGAGGGCTGCTTATCACACAGAAATAAAGCAAAGATCTCTGAACTCTGTAATAGAAATGAGAAGAAAACCTGAAAGAGCTTGTGCTAGATTATTGTCTCAGAAGACAGGCACCTAGCCTCCAGAAAAATCGCAAGAGATGAGGTTTCAAGTGTTCTTATGCAAAAATCAAACAAAAAAATACCTCAGGAGCAGTTTCACACACTTAGAATTGCCCTTTTAAAAAAACCCAAACTATACAATGTGCTGACTAGCACAAATTTCTGCAAAATGAAGTGTGGCAGTGCTCTGCCTCTCCAAAGCATCTGAGCCCACATTCCTGCTGGAGAAGTTAGAAATGTCCAAGGGTCAGTACATGAACCTGACATCTGTAGGAGAACAAGAAATCTGTCCTAAGACTCACTCCTAAACTTAACCTGCAGTTTCAAATAGCTGTGGCACACTGGGTAACATTGCAGCAACAATCAGAGCTCGAAGATTTTGTTTTTGCAGACTCCACTTACCACCAACACACAGAGATGCACTTTGGTTAGAAAGTCTCTCAAGAGTGCATGCCACTCATACCCCCTCCATAACTCCTGCCCACCTCAACCCTTTGATCTCTGCCTTTTCCTCCAGCAGCTGCTGAGCACTGGGAACTGTGGTTGCCGCTGTCGGCATGCCCGGTACAGAGCTGCCAGCACTGATGTGAAAGGCGAGGTGGGCCCCAGAACACTTCAGTGGCCACTGGCCCAGTGCACGTAACTGGAGAGAGCAGATAACAAGACCCAACATGAAGACAGCCATGGCCTCCTCGGCAGGACAGTGGCGTATAACCTGGCGGGGTTATGATGGACTCCCTCTGTTCTTCCTCCCACATCACAGTATCACTACGTTCTGATGTTTCTCAAACGGTTGCATAGACTGAAAAATGCTTTTCCTATCATATCCCAAGCATGACAAGACTAGACTCGTTCTGTCTGGCTGTGCTGCTGCTGTGAGGAGAGCATGAGGTCTGCTGCTCCACTGCGAGCGCAGGGCAACACTGTGCCACTCAGCAGGACCCTTTCAGGCAGCTCCCTGCTTTCGAGATCGAAACTGACAGCACTCCACCAGCAGCAGTTATCAAGATTCAACGGGAATAAACTTGGCAAGGTGTCTGGCTGGGCAATGAGATTTAGGAGCTTAGCTTCTAAGTTGTTAAACATCAGTCTACTTCCAAAATAATGAGAGAGGGGGAAAAAAGTAGTCCAAAGAGATGTTGGTTAGCCCTTCTTGATATCTATGTTGGCTGAAGTTCAGAGTCTCACGTATGCTGTGTGATGGGGAGACAAAAGACCTGCACATCTACTCTTGAGCACATGAGCTCCAAAGACAGTCCAAAGGCTGAAATGTGCTAGCAAGCCACCTAGCTTTGTCACCTTCCTTTGAAACAGAGATTTCAGTCAGTTTGGCTAATAACGGTGAATCAAAGGCATTGCATTATCTGCAGTTTTAATACACTTTGAAAGCACGTCCTGCTGCTGGTCTCAGGACCCTCTGAGGAGTGTACTGACTTCACGGGGCTCAGCTGGCACCGCTGCTAGGCCATTTCCACAGATGTGCCAGAAAATGTCTATGCCCATTAAATTCACCTGGTCAGCAGGTGCTCAGCACATCATCCCTGGTCAGGTCTGGAGAGAAGAAACTTTCCAATGATTTCCCAAGCTACTTTGGAAGATAATGCAGGAATAGCTGAAAGGGTTCCTGTTCTTTCAGACTTTTAAGTTACAATCTACACACAGAGGAAGCTAATCAAGTATTGAAAGTGCAGTTGTAGGAAATTAGGCCATACTTATTTCAGTTATCAAGTGCATGAAAAGAAACATAAAAATTGTACATAAGAAATAGACTGCTTTTCAAGAGCTCCCATATTCAGGATTACATTTCCTGCCTTGCCACCCTGTTTTCTCCAGCCTATAAAATGTTTCTAGTGATTTGGCCATATTTATTTTCAATTTGAAGCAATTGCTGTAATACAGCAGCATGAAATATGTACATTTCCAGAATTGTAGATACTCTTTTCAGCAGAAAGGAAACAGGAGAGAGGTGGGCAAGTAGCGGGTAGGCTTTCCAAATAAGTTTTGAAATAAATTTCAGAGAGGTAGAAATAGGACCGAGGAAGAGTTTGATTCTCAGCTGGCACAGCCTGTGGCCTCCCTGTTAGTGGTCCACGGATTGGTCTGAATTGTCCTCTGGAGGCCGCATCCACATCTGCCATGGAGAAGACATGGACCATCTCTGCAGGCAATGTAGACATGGTCTGGTTTCTGGTGGCAGCGTGAGGTCATCTGTTGGTAGCCCACCCTTCACCCATGTGAACATCTACTTCCCTTGCCAGCTTTCTGCTCTAAGATCTCCAGCTGTAGCATGCAAAATTCGAAGAGGACTAGACAAAGGAAATACAGACAGCTATACTGCTACCACAGAAAGTATTTGCTTTTAGCTGTTTAACATTTGCCTTCTTTTTCCTCTGCATTTAAAAGATTAAGAAGGAAGAAATATGAAGAACACTATTGGTTTTATTCAGTAGGAACAGCTTGTTTCCATGACATTTATCCATTAAGCTTTTTCTAAATGACAAGCAGCCTGGCAAAGTCTCTCTCTTTTTTTAAAAGCTTTCTTCACCCTTCCCCCCCTTTGATCTTTGCCTAGTAGATGTAAAAAAGACGTTGTCAGATTCAGAGGCCTTCTGTAGCCTTCTAAGTTGGTGGAGAAAACACCTCTTACGTGTGTATGAAATGGCCAGATACTAGCTGATGGCATTTGAATGCATGATTCAGGATATGAACTTCCATCCACCTTGACTGACGCTATTTGCCTTGGAAGGAGCTATAGCATAGCTCACCTTGCACTGCTTCACGAGTTGTTTCACAGTTGTTTGTGTGGCTCAGTTCAGCTGAGTGTATGACAAGTAGGTTGAGTACCAAGGCTGGGTACAAGGCAACTGCACAAAGGAGCCCAGAAAAGGATGTGGTGATTTCTGTCTTGTGAATGAAGTACCATCCCCCAGCTCTGTCTGATTCACTTAAACAGAAGCCAGAAGCTACCCTGAAGCTGAATGTGTATTATTGCTCTAAGTAATTTGCAAGATGACTGTCAGAAAAGCTTGATGGCAAATAAATTCATTTCTGCTAGATGACTCTTCCATAGAGAGAAAGCCACTGAGAACAGTAAAGTTATCTATCCAAAATGATCTATAGAAAATACTACTTTTTCCTGAGATTTGATTTCTAACCCCTCAGGGCTGAATGTACATCATCCACACCTGTAAACATACTTGAAGTTTGGTGTTCCTGCCCAAAAAAATNGAATTAACCCAATAGCAGGGCAGCAATCACACTTGTAATAAAAAAAAAAATCTTTAATTTCTGCAGGGTGGTTTGGTTCAGATGTCTAATTTTCTGTATATGCTCAGATGACTCAAATATGAAGATACTTATTAGTGCAAGAACTGTCACGCAGATTTCTTCTCCTGCTCCTTTCCAGGTGCACACAGTAATGACTACCCATCCATCAGCTTCATCCTTCCTGTGACAGGATGCTTCCCCCTGGAAAACAGGAAGGCTGGTTTCAGATTCCCACAGAAAGTATTAGGTACATGTTTCCCTACAGCCTCTTTCTTGCTTTATTAGATGAGGGGAAGCCTTGGCAACGTGGTGGTTTGCTCCTTCCTCTTTGGAGTCAGAGACAGTCTGAACTTTTGCATTCAGGCAACATGTTGCAAGGGTAATGTTAAAAAAAAAAATTGAAGCTGTTTCTAGTGGGATTTGGAAGTAAACCAGACAGAGAGCAGCTCAATGATTCAAGAGCCAGAAACATTTTGAGAACTGATGCCATTTTTAAATGCCTGTTGTGAAACTAGTCCTAGGCTTTTTCTATCCCCCACCTTGGTTTTGTGGGAAAGAAAGGGGGAAGAAAAAGGCCTATAGCATTTTTAAAAGAGGGAAAAAAAAGTTATAACAGAAACAATGAACAATTTGGTTTGGTTTTGTTTTTTTTTTTCCAGAAATAATGGAATGGTTCTGCACTTTGGAGACTAATCCCATAGGGAGCCAGCAGTGAAGACGGGAAGTTTCACAGGTTGCCCTACCAAGTTCAGTGGTTTTGCTTTCTTGGAGCTGCATCGCCCCACTGGCATTCAGAAACAGTAATAGCCGCTCCAGCACAACAGGTTACCAATACTTTTGGCTTTATGAGGAAAATAAACACTGATCTGTGCCAACACCCGGTTAGATTGCTGTTCACTTGTCCAAGCACTGTATTTGAACACAGTAATATCCCACAAAGGAACACTACCAAAACGTATCCCACCAGCCAGCAGAGCACTGGAGCAGAAACTTCTGCCTGGCGGGTGTTTGTGTGGTGCCTGGACAGGTGGTGCTGCTCCCTGACTGTAGCTGGCAGTACCTGGGCAGCCTGCCGGCCCGGTGGCTACTGCTTCTTCTAGCCTTGTTGCAGCCCTGAGGGGCACCAAGCATGTCCTGTCTTAGAATCCGTCCCATCAGATTATGAGAGCCACCTTTCCATTGCAGTCCTAGATACCGAGTGAAGATTACTTTAACAGAAACTGATGCCTAAACTCCAGATTTCAGTACTGTAATTAGAAACTTTCATATGAAACATTCCCATAGTAAAGAAATACAGGTACTTACCTGAATCAGCAAAGAGAATGTGCCATACTGTGCATTTTTTTGCTTCAGGAAAACAGATTAGCTTAAAAGATCACAGAGATGAATGCTTAAAATTCTACCTAGGAGTGCTGACTTTAATAATAAATGATGTGTTTATATTTTTATTGAATGTTATGTTCCATATACTTCAATAAGCAAGCAGGAAGACGACAATGTTAAAGTTGTTTTTTACTATATATAGATGCCACATGGGTCACATCTAGGAAGCTGGCTAAAGTTAAGCCATGTGGAATTTGAGTGATAGTTATAGAAAGCTTAGTCTGATCAAGGTTAAAAGCGTTTTGACATGACAATGTACAGAACAGTTAAAAAAACTGAGTTGTTAAACAGAGATTAAGGGCATTACCATTTTAGCCCTGTTTCTTATAGAAGGATTTGAGTACCTGTTGTCTTATTATCAATGAAGTAGGAAGTAAGGAGTCTTTTCTTCAGCTGTGATTTAAGAGGCAATCAAACACAACAAGAAGAAGCTTAAGTCCAAAAGGAGTGGAGTGATGCACCCAATGAATTAGGAAGTACTTGTTAAATGCCTGAATCTTTTCCTTCCACCCCAATTTACCTATTCATCTGTATGTACCTGGGCATTTTTCTTCTAACCGTCCTTCCTAGCTGGCCCCCAAAACAAGCTGGCCCATTATACCATCTTTGTATGATGAGTTAGTTCTCCCTGTGATTTTCCAAGATGCTTTGGATACCAAATCCAGATCTGAGTATTCCACTAGATGGCTTGACTACCTTGGGAGGAGGTATGTAAAATACAAGTTGACTGGCACCCAAACTCTTTTGAGAGCCCTGGTTCTAAAATACAATTAAAATTATTTTTTAAACCTCATTTCTCCTCAGTTAAATGGGATATCTCTAAACTCCCAGAGCAAAACATAGTGGCATAGCATAGACATTTTTGTAGTAGACACACAAACAAGAAAGACTAGAAGAATACTTGGTTGTACATTAAAAGAAGAGAAAAAGCTAAACCAGCAGTGTTATTGCTGTTTACTTTTCACTTAAAACATTGCAGGAATTTAATGATATGTAAAACGCTGTAAGTGATTTCTTTGACAAGAGGTTCAACAATTTCAGAGGTAATTTGTAACATGAAACCATTTGGGCATTAACCAGTCACTAAAAAAGTGTCACATGGGGATTTGCTGCTGAAATATTTATGCAACATCACTGTTTTCAACTATGCTACACTCTAAAAGTAGTAGACATGTTATGCTTCTCCCTTCTTTCAGATTTGCATTATTTCAGTGTTCCTTGAATTACTGGCAAGAAATGAGCACTGTCCATGCAGAATTTTCAGATTTATTTTGAGATATGGACGATCCTTTCAAACCTTACAAAAAAAACTGCTCCACCGTTGATGACCTGATTTCCTTCAGACTTCTACAAACTTGACATTTGTGTTTTTTTTAAAGTAATGACAAACACATAGAAGTCTAGCATGGGTATCGGCAGCACATCAACTGATCTGGAGTTATGGTTTTGTTACTCAACACCTCACTTGTCCTCCCAGCCAAGAAAGTTCAAAATTCAGAACTACAGAAAATTTACAGTCATCTAACTTCAGCCAGTTCCTATCAGTTCCATAACAATGACAACCAGAGGAAAAATATCCAGCATGACCAAAACAGGGAATGGACAGGAGATAGAATTACACAAAGATTTAAAAAGTTATTCATTAAAACCAAAATCACAAAAAACCCCATAGAAGTATTTTGGAAACAAAGTCAGGCTAGATTAAGGATAGCCTTTTAAACAGATTTCACAAAACTTTAGACAAAGCCCTTAGTAGTTTAACAGGATCAGAAGGAGTATCCATCTTACCTTTTGGTCAGATGGTGTGACCCAGTGCTGTGTTACCTGTAGCAGCTACAGCCTTTCAACTCTGAATATATTTACTTTTCTATAATATATANACAAATAATTTATTATATTACTATTACTAATTCTATTAAATAGTCTCTTAAGTCCTGTAAAAATTTTGTGTATTTGCACATTAGATCTTCATGACCTCTTACATCTTCCAAAGGAAAGAAGGTATTTGGCTGGCTGCATGTCTATCCCCCAAGAGGACAGAATGGAACTCCACTACTATTGCAGATTCTACCAAATAACATCCATCAAGGAAAAGCAAATCAAAGCAGTGGCTGTTGTGTGGCTCCCCAGCATGAGGGTACAGCACAGAGGGCCTGCCACCTTGATGCTGCAGTCCCAGGGAGATGGGAAACCATCTAACTGTGAAAGTCTTGAGGGCAGGGGTAAATAGTTCAACACCACATCAGCTTTTAACATGTGATTTTGTTCTGTATGGGAACAAGGACAAAACAAAATATAAACTCAAGCCTTTCAAATGTATCCATGGTAAAAAAGTGGTTCTGCGGTATACTGCCAAGGGCACAGGACTGGGGTATTCCTGGAGATGTTGGCTCAACACTTGTTTTGCAGCACGTGTAAGACTAGCATTTTCCTATAAATTAATTAATGGTAGTTTGTACTTGTGCTGGACAGTTTTCAGGCACATACTAATTTGCAATTCAGCAGAAGTGTCCCTCATTTTTTCTAAGTCATGAAGGAGAACAGCACCTCTTCATTAAATAATCTATCCCCAGTGAAAAACCTAAGTTATCTGAAAACACTCCCCTCTACAGAGGGTGTGCCCCTTCCCATGCCACACTTTGGTCGACAGACCCAGAATGGAGCAATATTTACTTCTCGGCAGACTAAGGTAGAAAGGCAGGGCACTATAGACTTCCAGCATCTGTAGATGAAGTCATAATACAAACTTGCAATTATAATTCATTTGCTCTTAGCTAGAGATCAATCGTGACACCCATTACACTTCCTTTTTTGAGAAGGGAAACAAATAGCAGTACTACTCATACCGGCAGATTTTGTTAGTGAGGAGATGGGAACACGGCTCACAGGACACAAAGGTGCTCAGCATTATTTTCCTCATCCCCTAGAACACTTACCACCTTACTCTATCAGTTTTGTCATTATTTAAGAGCCCAGAGCCTCTCAATTTTATAATACATCTTTTCACATTTAAGTACAGCTTAGAGCATTTTTTCCCTTAAGGTACAGTTTTTTTCACTTAATGGAGGTGCTTATACATTATTCATTTGTTTCCCTTCAGTAACAGCAGAATACTTCTCTGGCTTTTATGTGAGGTGCACAAAATCATATTTATTTACACAAATCTGTTCATCTTTGCAGTTACTTTACTGACTCTGTTTCAAGCTATTGTATATCTACCAGAGCACTAAACAAAAAGCAGCACACCAAAGCAACAGGCTACTGAAATGAATAGGTGTGATCATCAGATACAAGGCATCCTCATATCATCAAAAGTATGAGCTACCTTCTCTGTTTTATTTTCTTTATTACTAGTATTCTGGGTGATAAATATTGACAATGGAGCAAAATAAGTTTATTCCAGTTTGCAGAGATTGGAGTTGTCTTGTGTTCTGCGTGTCACTGCACACAGAGTGAGACTATTCCTAACCTCTCCCAAAGTCTATGTAAGTTTAAAAGCATAGGGGAAACTCATCCACCAAGTTCACCACACAAAACCAGGGCAGAATTTGGAGGTCTCAATAAAGACCAGACCTCTAATCTTGTAGGACACCTGCTGCTCAGGAGGGCATTTCTACGAGCAAGCTTTTGGCAGTTCTCTGCTAAGCACATGGAATTTGCATATCATATTTCAAAAAGACATAACCTTTCAGATACATTGCCTGCAAATCCTTAACACCTAACTTTGGCAGTCAGGGTCAAACAGGATAAACAGGGAAGTGCGCAACACTCACATGACCAAAGCTTTCATTGTGCTAGTTCCTGCTTTTATCTTCTTTATTTTTTTTTCCTTTAAAGGACCAACATACCAATGTGCCAATTTTATTAAGACCACCTATACCCCATATAGAGAGCGAGCGCCTTTGGCCCAAGATATCATTTGTCCAAGGGAACCTCTTTGACCCTGGTAAGTCTTTAGTTTTTTTGTGCTGCTATTTATGGAATTTCCTTTTCTTATTTCATTTATGTTGGTTTCGGGGTTTGAGGTCTGTCTACAAATCCACTGCAACTTCCTTGGCCATGACAACTACCTCGGAAGGGTACTAAATACCATAAGCGTTTGAAGACTGCTGTCTATCTAAAATGAAGATAAATAAATAAAAAACTGGTTGCTGGCAATATGTTTGCAGGAATTAAGATGGAAAAAATGTATTTCTAAAATGAATTTACCTGCATGCTTTGTCTTTGGTATTTTCTTTCTGTTCCCTAATTCCTGACAATTTATGGAATTTCTCTCTTTTCTTTGAAACTCTTGTTCAAGATTACAGTTACTTCCCCCTGAGAGGTCAGAGACCAAACATGTTGCAAACTTCCGTGAGGAATTCTATTGAGCCCAAACCAAAAATACTTGTAATAACAAATGAAACTGGAGATGAAAAGGAGGAGATCCATGCTAATTAAAAGTAGTGTTGCAGTTAGACAAGAATAGTATTGGGAAACCCTTTCATGATCTCTGGACTTTCATTACAAATACCTGCAAGTTCTAATACAGTTGATGAAGCATAAAGAGGTGGAAAGTGGACCCTGATCATAATTGAGTCTTTCAGATGAACAGGCATAATCATATGACAGGAGGCAGTGGACTGCTGAACGTCAACTTAAACTGGAGCTGTTATGGATGCTCGTGAACCTCAGCACCCTTTCTGTTCATGTACAGCTGGATCTGCACAGCTACTAGCTTTGTCACCAAACTTTAGAGAGGTGGTTTTAGCTTGGTTGCCACAAACTGGTCTGGAAGAGATCACTGAAATGTGTCTGTGGTTGCAAATAAGACTATGTAGAAATCCAGATCAGTCAGGCTCACATCACTGTTTGCTTTAAAAAAACCCCAAAACACCACTACCAAAAAAAACCCCTTCACTTTTCTCCAAGCATATTACTCAACACCCTCTATGTGATTCACAAAGACTCACAGATAAGCAGTCCCATAAGTGAAGGGGCCACAAAACTGGTAGACCAACAGACCCTGGCTGAGGATCCAGCTCTTGCGTAGATGCTGCCATGCCACAGTCCTTCCACCAGCAGTACAGTAATAGATCCTCTCTTCCCACAGCTGCTAAGATCCTAGAAGTTTTGTAAAAACGTTTGGGTTTACTCTTCTACTCCACTGTGATTTTTTTCTGAAATTAGCCAACTCTTGAAAGAGGAAAGAAGGGACTGATCAATTGCATAATCCTGCATGCCTTGCTGCTTTAGTAAGCCAGGTCAAAGCACTTCATGTACTCCCACAGAGGTACTAATCTCTACCAAAACTAGCTAACTAGCTGTTGCACTGTTATTGGTAGCTAGCTGGGAATTGGTAAGTAACAGAACTTACTGGGAATCACTGCCCAAGTCACAGTGTGGTTCACCTACAACTGCAGAGAATCCCAAAATGGAGGTCTCCAAAGGATCCTTTAATACCCAGGCATTTTTTAATGAAATCATCTGGCTGACCTATGGCAATGATGTGCACACCACCTTTCAGAAGTAGCTAGGGAGTGGACATGTAGAAGAAAAGGTGGAATTTTTGCCTATATACTCCTAACATATTATTCATGCATAAACTACAGGCCTACTCAGAAAGCATTGGTAGTTCCTTAGGAATGGAGTCCACAACATCTGGAATACCTCAGACTCTTGCTAGTTTATAACACAGCTTTTCAGGCCAGAGCAATCTAGCCATGTAAACACTAAAGCACAACAACATTTTCTCAGGTACACATAAAGGAGTCTACCTTCTGCTCTCAGCCCCCATTTACCACTAATGTTTTTATTTCTTCTTAATGTGATATTAACTATAAATTTTATTTTTCAATACTTGTATGCTCCCTGTTATGGTAGGACACCTCAACCCCCCAGTGCTAAAGATCTTAAGACATGAAGGCTAGGCAGTGAATGAGAAATATGTTGTGCAGGTATCTTTAGCCCAACAATGAAGCCGAAGATTTTCATTCCCGCCTCCCTCATCTCCACTCTACCAGGTACCCCAGACTTCTGCTTTCATGGGAGAAAAAAACCCCACGACCACAGTAGTGCTTTCCTAAACGCTTACATCCAATAAACATGTCTTCATCTTTGGGATGCATACCACTGCACATGTAAAACTGGCAAAATTTTACAGGTATTCCTACTAATTCTCAACTTTTTGTGTACACTTCTGGCAGTCATGTCCAAGACCGACTCCTTTGCAGTGTAAATCTGCAGTTCTGAAGACACTGATCATGTGCTACTTCAGTGCATGGGTTGTATATTGCATCGAACTGAATTGAATTGAAACAGACCAAAATTATTCTCCCAGGAAACAGTCAGCATTAGCTCTTTACTGGGAATAAAAGTCTTGCACATATTACTTTGGCAAATCAGTTATCAAGGTTCCTTTTTAGGACACTTTGTCCTCAAAAGTTTTTACTAAAGGGCCCAGTTCATTAAATCTGAACATCTGTCTAGCTTCTATTTACCACACATGGAGAAAAAATAAATTGTCAGGATGATGCCATGTGCAAAGTAATTGGAGAGAAAACAGATGTTTAGAAAAAACATTGTTTTTTCTAAACACAGTAAATAAACTTCAAAGTTTTAATGCCATTAGCAGGACTTCACATTAGCCTTTGTGTCCAATTACATGGTCACACATTTCTGGTGAGCAATTTTGTGGACAAATACTGATTTCTTCATGTGTGTCTTAAGAGGTCCACATACTTCACCTAAATGCATATGCCAGTACATAAATAACCAGCTTAATTTTAGATCTTGGAGAATGCATTAACTTCTATCAAATTTCTTGGTGCTTCACATATTATAGGACGTGGATAGTAGTTTGCATCCCTAAACAAAAGCACACCTTCCTAAACTTTGAAAATCCTGTCTGTTTAAACTAGCTATTTTATGTGTTCTGTGAATAAGTGAAACAGCTGCCTGTAATATAAGAAAAAAAACATTGTCTAATTTGATCAGCCAACTACAATATTTTTAGTTGTGCCCTCCAAAAAACTGAATTTGAACTGTATTTGAATCATCTGCTGCTGTCGTTGCAGACACTAAGCCCCCATTCTTTTAAATAAGATGAATTTTAATGAAGACCCTCTATCCATCCTGAGAAATTTTTCTGAGTCTTTCAAATTTCAGTACATAGTTACCAAAGAAAACAGGAAGGGCTAGGGGGGATAGTGCATTTTTTTCATCTCCAAAGCAAATCCAGGATAATCAGCAATGCAAGAGGAATGGCTGCTTAGCACTAGAGCACAAAAAGAAGACAGAAGTCCTCCTGCAAGATTTCTTGAGAGGGAAGGTTTCTGTTGTCTGCTAACAAAATTAGTTGCAGAAAGAACAAAGATCAGTTGTCCTTCCAGTCACTTCAGCGATTCTTGGAGCTAAGTATTTGACAGGACAGTAACAGAAAATGAAAAGGAAAAACAAGGCCTGAGCAATAACGTGAAATTGGACACGAAAATAAAAGGTTCTGCCTTAATTACTGTATTCTCTGACAGAGAAATGGAGACTCTCTCAAACATGCGTTTGAAAGCCAAGATGGTATAATCAAATCTACTTGAGTTGCTGCAGAACTGTTTTTCCTGAAATAAGTTAATGCTAAAAGGAAAATTTAAGTATGTATTAAGGATGTTAAGTATCATATTGCAAAATAAATCTTTACTGCAGTCTCCCTTGTAGACAGCAGCCCGCTACCTCTTCTCATGGGAAGTATTACCTTGGCAGCTGGAGAGCAAGATACAATGCTGTCTGCAACCAAGAATTAATATGAAGATTCAATGATGGCAAACACAACAGGGAACAACTGCACTTGTTTCTCTTGTGTCCTCTTGTCACCTAATATGTTAATGTCAAAGGCAGCCTCTGCCAGGATCAGTGAGCACTGGAACAGGCTGCCCAGGGAGGTAGTGGAGTCTCCTCCGGAGACATTCAAAAACCGCCTGGACGAGATCCTGTGCAACCCGCTCTAGGTAGACCCACTCCGGTAGGGGGGTTGGACTTGATGATCTCCAGAGGTCCCTTCCAACCCCATATGATTCTATGATTCTATGATCACATTCATCCAAAGAAACTCAGCCTGCTCTATTGGTCTGACACCAATATAGAATATGGTATCCCAGCCAGATTTCTTTCAAAATTTTATTAATTCAGCCAAAAACTTCCTTTACATTTAGGGAAATCCCATTTAGAATGAAAAGCAGTGTATTCTGAGTTCCAAACCAGTCTGCTTCAGAAGAGACATGTATCAAAAGCCTTACACTGTTCTTTCTTTTCCTTTATGCTTCCTGTGTGAGACAATGAGGGAAAAGGTAACCAAGTGCTTTCAGGTGTATGACATTTGGGACGAGTGAAGAGGAAGAGGGCAAAACCAAAGCAAGTTCATCTTAACACTGGATTTCCAAAATTTCACCTTAAAAAGCATAGGTCAGAGATACTACATTTCTTAAGAAGGTACTAAAATCACTGGTTTTAAAGATGTAATTATTACTGAATGCTGTTCTGTCTTCCTAAAGAAATAACTACCTAAGTCTAAACTTGTCTAGGCAATGATATTTCTGGCCATAATTACACTGGAATAACAATTCATTTCTGGCTACGCTAGCAGCAAGTTCCTTTGTGGACTCTCTTCTAGCACAGACTAGACCTGTTTTTCTTCCTACCCTCCATTCACCCACCGCCCTCCCTGCCCAGACTACTAAACAGTAGAAGATGCCTGTAGAGAGGTAAGGCTTACATACCCTCAGAGCATGAGGGTAGAGTAGGAAACACACAATGAGTCTGTCTGTCCTTAGCAGGAAGCAGTAATAAAGAAAGAGGGTCCCAGCCCTAAGCAATCTTACCTTGTTGCCTTACAGTCCTGATCAGAGCCTGATGCAACTAAGGGCTTTTTCCAGCCACAAAAACAGACAAGGTTCAGGACTCTGCAGGAATACTGTGTGTGCCACATACAGCCGTGTCTGCCTGACAACAACTGGAAGTGTGAAATGAAGGGAGAAATGAAGTATATAACTGGGCTTTGTTAATCTGGGTGACAGCAGTGTTTCTGGCCTGAACTGCTCTGTCACAGGAAGACATGGCAGTCCTCCACAGATGCGGAGTGGCTATCATAGAATCATAGAATGGTTAGGGTTGGAAGTCACCTTAAAGATCATTGAGTTCCACCCCCCCTGCCATGGGCAGGGACACCTCCCACCAGACCAGGTTGCTCAAAGCTCCATCCAGCCTGGTCTTGAACACTTCCAGGGATGGGGCATCCACAACTTCCCTGGGCAACCTGTTCCAGTGCCTCACCGTCCTCACAGTAAAGAATTTCTTTCTGGTATCTAATCTAAATCTCCCTTCTTTCAGTTTGAAGCCATTTCCCCTTGTCCTATCACTACACTCCCTGATAAAGTGTCCCTCCCCATCTTTCCTGTAAGCTTCCTTAGGTATAGGTAGGCTGCTATAATGCCTCCTTGGAGCCTTCTCCAGGCTAAACAACCCCAATTCTCTCAGCATGTCTTCATAGGAGAGGTACTATAGCACTCTGATCATCTTTGTGGCCCTTTGCTGGACCTGTTCCAGCAGGTCCATGTCATTCCTGTGCTGAGGACTCCAGAGATGGACATGGTACTCCAGGTGGAGTCTCGCTATCTACACCTGCTGAGCACTGCAGCTCCTGGCACTGGTGTTACCTGACCAACATGGCTTCCATGTGGGTAAGCCACCTTTCCTGGATGTAAGCCATAGTCTCCTCACAAACAACAAGGGAAGCATCGAAAACAACAGAGCTCGTGAGTAACAAATATTGATCCTTTACCTCTGGTCATAGTACGGATCTTAGCCAACACCCAGAAGTTTGGTTTCAGCTACAGCACTCAGCATCATTTCTCTCGAAAGCCACAGAACCAGAATCAAGGGCCACTTGCAGAATAGTTAGAAGAAAATTTCTAAAGATTATCACGAGTTATGACTACCACTAAACCATCGACAATGGCCATTTCCCTCCCTTTTGTGAATGGGGAAGCACACAAGAAAACAGAATAAAACAGCATGACTGCTGCTTTAGGACAAATAACACTGAAGAGCTGCAAAGATATTATGTTTTTTTTTAATAAAAATCTACTGCTTTGGACCCAAAATACTGAAAAATCTGGAATTATTTTGTTTTCCCACCTGAAAAGTTTTGTTGCTTTTGAAGAGTCTGTGTAAATATCCCATTTTATGATTGAGGTCATAAAATGTCAACAGGGCTTATTTTTCTGAAACTATGATTACAGCTGGAAGATAACCAGAGCAAGGTGTGACATAAGGGAGATTAAAAGACCCATTAACAGAATGCAGATGATGATACTGTGATCAGCTTCTGAACTGTCTTCAGTCTGTGACAGGGAATCATGTTGACCAAATGTTACTTTAGCTTTTATTTTACCTACTGCAAGCGTTGGGTGCAATGAAACACATGAGAACACAAACATGGTATCTCAAATCAGAACTTACATCAAAGAAGTTTAACTCATTTTTCAAGAGGTTTGGGGAGGTAAGGATGGTTGGTAAAAGGTATGCTCATAATCATAATTAAGGCCAAAACTTTCCCTGCTACTCATAGCACATCCAAGAGAAGAAACCTGCCATTTAAATATTACAGCACCTAGAAATAATTTTTTTACTTCACAAATCCATAGCCCTACAGCAAACATTTGTGCCTGCCAACAGACTAAAATTCCAGAGAAGTTTAATATGAGCAAATTGATTAAGAAAGGAGAAAAGCAAACGCTACTGCCAGTTCACCAGCTGAACTGTCGAGAGCACAAGGCTGTCTTCCAGCAGCTGGCTAAATACCACCTACAATAGCCTTCTAGGCCAGAAGACTGAGTCTGCTGGGAGATCCAAGTACTCTTTAAACTTAGTATTAACAGCATATCCATTTGGAGTACTGAAAACTTAAATTAGGTTGCTATAAATACTGTCAATCCCAGTGTCATAAGAGGGAAGTTCAATTAGCTCAGAGTGGTCCCAAAAATCATATTCTGAAAATGAGGTAATGAAGAAACACCATGTTTCTGCTTTTT
>VXAK01008793.1:0-14837 GCA_013399435.1 Arenaria interpres | reverse complement strand
TTTTTTTTTTTTTTCTAAATTAGCCATTCTGTCAGTAGCTCAGAGGGAAAGCTGGGCAGTGTCAGAAACCAGGAGTCTTTTCTGTTAAAATGCAGCAGCTGTTTGTAAGGGCTTGTTGAAATCACCATGAAACTTGAACTGCACTGGAGGGAAGACTGTGAAACAGAATAGCCTGTAAAGAGCAGCTGTGTCTGAGGAGTTCAGCTTCAGTGCTTTTAAACTGTGAGCTCCTTGCAGAGAGCTTTTTCCAGCCTCAGAAAAGAATTCTCTCGACAGCAGGGTCAGAGGAACTTTTAAAACCTCCCTGGGTCAGAAAGCTCATTTATCTGTTTCAATTTCTTTCTAAGACCAACCCACCACACTTTCAAGAACTGATAGCAGTCTTCTCACTGGTAAGTGACTGAAGCAGCTAACTACCAGGGAGACAACACTTGAACTTGTATATTTTGAAAACAAAAAACCTAGGATTACCTACAATGCAAGTTAAATCACCTTATATTCAGTCTCCATGATGAGATATCTGCAGAGACACAACACACCCAGGTCCCAGGAGGAGCCGCTGAGAGCAGCAGTTGCGCTCTGCACTGCCTGGACCTCATCTGCTGCAGCTTCTGCCTTCTCTAACTGCTGGCACATTTGGGGCAAGAAGAGATGCATACGCAGTCGAAAGAACTCCCAGAGAGCATAAAACCATTTAGAGACCAAACGACAGCACTTTGTCACAGATATCAGAAAGCACATGGGTGTACAAGGGCTGCGCAAATTTTGCAATACTTGGAGTAAGTGAGGTCGCTATGTGTGGGTAGGGCAAATTGGCAGCCTGGGGCCCAGCCCTGGTTCAGGGTGTTTGAGAAGCAGAGCTTTTCAAAGGGATTTGAACAAACCGCAGCGGTTCTGCACAGCGACAGCCTCCAGGAGTCCGGCATTAATCCGCCCTCTGCCCTTTTCCAGCTCTGAACTCAGAACAGCAGCTTGTGGATGGAGTAAGGGAGCAAAGAAACACAGCGAGGGTGCTTGCCTCTCTCCCTGCGTTAGTCCCAAACTTCCCAGCCCTCTCCTCCCGTCAGCCAGAAAAGGGTCTGGATCTGCAGAGCTCCTCAGAGCAGAGGTTGTCTCGCCGTCCGCAGCCCCGTTTGCAGTCTCACACCTGTCATTTGCCACAAGACAAGACAGGACAAGGGTTGGCTCACCGACATGGTGTCTGCATCTGCTCCTGGGTGGATTTATAGGAAGGTGGTATTTAGATAGACCTGTCAGAACCCAGCCATGGTTTGTCACAGCACCTAAAGCTGGGGGAAAATAAATAAATAATCAACTTCAAATAATAATAGGTAGCATATTTACAAAGGAAAAGAAGAGGGATATTTTTTCCTGACCAATTCAAATCAAATCTGATTTCACCCTCACACATACAGAGCTATCAGTGTAGTATGCCCTTGAAATCTGCCATTTCTACTTTCTGTGTCATTTTAATCAGGTCAAAAGGGGAGAGTAGGAGAGAAGAAACTGGAAGATGGGAGTTCATCCTTGGGAACCGTCAAGCTCATTTGACTATAAACAGTCTTTGCATCCCATAACTTAAGTGATATTTTCCCCGTTTATAACGTGTTCCATCTGAACACTTCACAGCATTTCACACTTGGTTCTCACAACATTGCACATATCCGCCTATGTGGGCATCTCAAGCTCACATGGTAACAAGCGGAGTTAACACAGTAGCACAACATTAGGGTCAAGGCTGAGCAAAGCCTTCCCTCTTTCACATGCCTCCACAAAGCCTTCATCCCCGTTACAGCAGCTGCTCTGTCGCATCCCTTTCTGCTGCCTGGAGTGCTAGAGAAAGTAGCTCCAGAAGGAGGTTTGGAAGGGAAGAGTTCAGAGAAGGACTATGTCTCTGCCACTTTCATTTTTTTGGAAGGGGAGAGCAGACTCAGCAGGAATGGAAGCAGGGAATCACGGATCTCCATTGGCAGCACATTGTACTGGAGGCAAGGCAGTCAGCCAAGACAAGGCTAAGAGGTTTCACTTCTAATACTTTCTGCAGATGCAATGCCCTGTTGAGAGAAGCAAGTCAGAAGAATATAATTTCATAATAGATGTCTATTCTGCTTACTGGCAACTGAGCATATGAAGGATTTCAACTTTATTAGCATGCCTGATATGTTGCTATTTGCAGTATGTTTTCCAGGTCCGTAATCTGTACTGTAATGAGTTGAAAGATTAGTATAACAGAGAACCCATGAAATATCATATTGCTATGAAGTTGGAGCTGTTTAAATTTAAAAATTAAGTGAGAAGAAGGTCCTAAAAATGCTGCATGATGTCAGGGCCCTGTGTGATGAAGAGAAACTCTGCAATCTTTCTACCCTGCTCCTCAGAGTTTAGCTGCCTGTGTTCAAGGTCGGCTCTGTCACAGTGCAGCCCTGGATGAAACTTCTGTGTAAAAACAGCTATCTTGCAAGCAAGAGCTGTGAGATGCCTCATGAAGCACTTCTTCCTCCTTGGTTCAGGAGCTGTGTTTAAGCTCAGGCTCTTGCTCCTTGGTCCTTGCCTGAGCCATCACCTTGCCAAATACATACTTTCTGGCTTTGCACCTTGCTGACCCTGCTCTGCTGACTTGACTCCCTGATTTGACTTCATACTAGCCTCATTGGTGGGGACGATGCGGTGGCCACACATCCCCTGGCTGCTCCTCCTCACTGTCCAAGCCTTGTGCAGCTCTGCTTGTTAGGGTGCTGTGGTCCTGCGTCCTTGTTGGCAAGGGCATGTCTCTGCCTGCCTCTGTCACCGTTGGCTCCCAGCACTTGCGGAGCAGCTGGTCGCTGGCAAAGTGTGTCTTGAAAACAAAACAGCTTTTGAGCCAGAGCGAGATGTATCATGTATCAGCATCACAAACTCACTTGGAGGAGGCCCCAGGCCACCACTTCTGTGGTTGTTTTTGCACTTTCTTTCAGGGATGCCCTCCCTGAAGTGTTCTGAGCATCGACTATGCTGCCCTCCCTGCCTACTTTCTTTTGGGAGGCTAACAAGACGACAGCCTGCCAGGGGCGGACAGCAGGACAGCCTGGTGTATTCCTTCAAATTTGTTCATGTTTAAGTGGGGGCGGCAGGTGGGGAAATCCACTGAAGAGCAGATCTTCTCACCTTCCCTGTAAAACTGCATGCCAATCAGCCTGCACAGCCTGTGTGGGATCCCAGGAGTTCTCAAAAACAGAAATCAGGGTGAATTCTCAAATTATATCTGCTTCAGGGAAGGGATATTCCCTCTCTCATATTTGTTCAGCTCTGCTGCACTGCAGCCCCGAGGCATCAAATCAACTAGTAATTTCAGTTCCATTTTCAGAACGTGTCAGAAATCCCTGAAGACATTCACTGAGAACCGTTTGCAATCATTCCAGTGAATTAAATGCCCATTAGAGGACTTTCATTTCTTTAACTTTTGAGGATTGTCTATACAGGGGAGTTAGTCTAATCTAGAGCACTTTCAAAGTGCTGCTGATTTTGATCACCTCCAGTAGATCAGGCACTTGCTACTTCACTATTCACTTTCATACAGCACAACAGAAAAATCAAATGCTATCCAGGTCACTGAATCTTTGCATTTTTTTGCGATCCTAAGAAATAAGTTTTTGCTGAACAGTAAGAATAGAAAACACTCTCATTTCTCTTCTCTCACCCAACAGATGTATTTAGATACTGGAAATTTTTTCTTTAACCAATCTCCACAAAATCTTTTCAAATACGTAATGTCACATTGCAAAGGCATGTGTGGGAGTTTCTTGAGCAAGTTGCCATGTGTCTTTTTAGCATGTGAACTATGTAGCAAAAAGGTTGCTATGGTAAGCATGTAGTTTTTGTGCTCTTTAAAAATGCAGCACCATATTCCATAATCGCGGAAACTTCTGCAAGTTGCTGGCATATAAATGCTGCTACTCTGAGCTATCTTATCTCTCAAATTTACCCTTTTATTTTTTACTCTAATGTCCTTGAGAAGCAGAAATTTTTAACATGCAACGTTACATTTTCAGACAATTCAGGGGTTTATGTATAAGCAATGAGTTGCCCACACACCACTCACACTTGCTTTCCGAAAGAAAACAGTTTGAGATGGTTTAGCCATGCAATTGATAGGATTATACTAGTTTAATAGCACAGACATTACAGTCCTGTTCCATCATATATATCACCATTTTCACATGTTTTGGCCAAGATTCTGTTTTCAGCAACAACTGCTGTATATTGACAGGAGTCCAGCTGGCAGCAGCACTGGACCCTAAGGCCCGTGGCTACTGTTCCTTATACAGAAGTGACTCAGTGTTATTAAAAGAGGTTCTTATTTTGGTAGTCCCTCTATTCTTCTCCACCCCATCACATCCATTTTAATTTAACAAAATCATCTAATCTGCTCTTGTACTCTACTCTGTCCCAGCTGACCTTCATTCTCAGCAAATTACTGTAGAAAGCACCCACAACACTGTGCAGAAGGGCAGGGAATATATTTCCAGAGCTTTTCCACCTCTCCCAGGTATTCTTTTCTACATGTGGGAACTGCTGTGCTTCCACAGAAGCCTCTGCCTTTTTGCAGTTACTCCATTGCATCTCTTGGCTTCCTCTGCATACTCAAGGCATCAGCTACACTGCAAAGAAGCCATTGCTCTGTACTTATTAGCATCTCTACACATACCAAATACTGTGGCCTATAACTGACAGAGGAATGCTCTCTCTGTTTGGAAAGGATCACAGTAATCCTCTTTTTTTTTCTTTTGTTTTCCTTTTTTTTTTTGGTTTCTGTTTTAAGAAAGACTTCCCAACTTTTCTTTGTTTTCTTCCAGTAGAACACAAGTTTTCTATTATCAGGACTTGTTTATGGTCATTTGGTGAGAATCTATTAGATTAGACAGAGTGCAACACAAGCTTTAGACATTACTGTATGGCGTCAAGGACTTAAGAAGGTAATGCAACAGTCAGATGAAGTACATATGATCACAAACCGGTACTAAGAACAGAGGACTGATTTTAGTTTTCAGGAGACAAAAATACCTGCAACAGCGACTTAGGCACTACTTTGTTTCCTCTATCACTCTAATTCCAAGAGATTCTAAGTGCATTTTTCCTCCCCTTAACATTTATTGTTGGAAAAGGGAATATCTGATTGTAAAAGCTGTGGGTTGAAATGAATAAAGATAACGCAATTCTGAAGGTGCCAGGACTCCACATTAGTTTTCTGATTTAGTATTTCATCTCCTTTCAGCATTACCAAAATGAAAAGAGAGGCAGATATCAGAAGGCAGACTGGGAGAGGCTCAGCCAATAAGGGAGGCAAAATAAAGATTAGCTGATGATTTTCACTTCACAGTTTTTGTGATCCATGTATCTGTGGTCCTCCATGAAAGGTACAAGCAAGGCACCCAGCAGAGTGGAAAGATACAGGTAACCCCCTTTGTCACATTATGAAAGGAAAACATGCAGTGTTTTGATATTGTTTTAACAACTTCCTTACTCTACTGATGAGAAGTTTCAACTGAGGTGATTTCCTTCGTAACTTTGATTGTAAGGACCTACCTAGTTTCTTCCTACTCACTAGTACATAAGGCTGGTTTAATTTCTGTTTTGTTCACCTCCAATTACCTTGCTGTGCAATAACGAATCTGCCGCTGTACTTCAACACCTGACACCAGTAAAAGATTGAAATAGTACGTGTACACTGCATTTGATATGACAGCAAACCAGTGATGGAAAGGCAGTGTAGAAAGAAGCACAAAGACCTCCGTCTGTGCATTCATGTGGAGCTCCTTCCAGTTTCCTGCTTTTTGCAGAGAAGTCAGGCTTATGCCTGAAGGGTGCAATTCTTCCCTAACACTTGGTAGTAGCACGCCCCATGCTGAGTTTTATCGACTCAGGCAGGAAACAACCCCAGGTCTTATTGTGCACCACTATACAAACCAATTCTTGGTATGAGCTGTCTGGAACAGATCCACACTTTGCAGAGATTAGCACTGATCTGTGCTGAAAAAAATTGTTTAGAATTGCTTTTATCCCTCCCAGATTTTAAAACTGAGGTGCCTTGATGTTGAAAGCTTTATCTTTTCTCATACTAGCCCACATACCTCCAGAATTAGGATTTGAAATATAAGTGCCAATACAGAAGAAATCAGCACTTCAGGATATTTTCTGCTCTATGCCTTCAGAGGTATGAACATTAACAGATCTTTCCTGGGCCTGGGCTTCTGCTGTGCTTGAAAGCTACTTACTTCACAAGCACAGCTTTCCACCCCACACTCGACATTGTCTTTAGTATTGCATACTAAATGCAATGTAGTGTTTGGTATTGCATACTAAATGCAGCCTACATAAGATGTAAGAATAGCTCAAATAGAAGGTATTTTTCACTCTGGGATGCAGTCATCGTTGTGGAGACTACACATGACACATTAGGTTCATGGTTTCCAGCATGAAATCATCCTGCATCATCCTTTTACACTAAAGATTCACAAGAGGTTTGAAATCTTACACTTAATTCAGAGAAGATTCAAATAGAAAAAGATAATAATAAAAGAAGGTATGAATGAAAGGAACACATTCTTTAAAAAAACAAATTCACACTATTGAACTAGAGGCAGCTCATTTTCTAACCCCATGAGAGAACAAAATTCCACCTCTATTCTAAGTGCAATTCACATTCACACAAAAGTAACTGCAATATTTCTTTCAAGGCAGGGTAAAGTACTTGTGTAAACATCAGGCTTGACTGAGAAGATCTAGATGTGATTCTAGTGGCACAAAATCCATGGTTAACAGGGTTTAATGCTGCAGTGGTAGGAAGACGGTGCTTTTAGCTCTTAGAGTCCCAGTGCTGGACCAGAAGTTGCTGCAGCCACGTAGTGCATAGCCCTGCTGTGGTATAAACCAGCTTGGGTAGGTCACATTCTCACAGAAAGATCAATTTTGTATAAGCAGGCTTCAGGATAGTTTTTATGATGGCTAATGAAAGAAAGACAAGATTTTGTCTTATCTATTCACTTTACCACATCCTTTGGCAAGTTCTACAGAAATGCCCTCACATGCCGTGTTTAATTCAGATCAGATTTTTATCACTGAGTGACTTGGTACTGGGCTGATTCAGTTTTATGATTGTGGAAGCAGCAGCTGAAAAGAGCAAAGAGGTTTATAATACAACAGACCTTACACTTCTGAATGAATTCTGCTCCATGTGTAGCACATTAAAAGCTACTGGGACATAAACAATTCCATTCTCTTCATTAGATATCTCTCTGAGGGTTTTTGTTTTTGTAACTGTAGCAGTCCTTTTCTCTTGGGTCTTCTGCATTAGCGTTAGTTAACACAAGACCTATTTATACTTACAGGAAAGTGACAACATCTCCATGTGCTGACATTTTTAAAGCCAATATCTGTCAGGCACTCAGTGCACCAGCAGGCTCCAACGCTTTCCCCCTGTGCCACAATTGCTCAGCTGCCTGCATTCAAGGGCAGCTCTGCCGAGGTGCAGCCTTGGATGAAACCTCTGGGGAAAAAGCTGTGTTGCAAGAAATGGCTGTGAGATGCCTCACTGAGCTCCTCTCCCTCCCCAGCTCGGGAGCTACAGGTCAGCTCCGGCCTTTGTGCCTTACTGTCTCTGCTGACTTGGCTTCCTGGCTGGCCCTGGACCTGCCTCACCAGTGGGGCTGGTGTGTGTGGTGGCCACAGATCCCTTGGCCATCCCCAGTCACTGTCCCAGCCCTGCACTGCTCTTCTTGGGGTGTGGTGGGTCTGTACCCCAGCTGACGTGGGCTTCCCGTCCCTCCCGGCCTCCCTGCCACCCTCAGCTCTTGCAGAGCGTTTTCTCCCTAAAAATATCCTAGGGTTGTCAACCTTCTTTTATACCCCAGAGTTAACTGATGCTTCTGATTTTATTTCAGCTATTTTCAGCTTTTAGATTGTGTCTTTCTGTCGCCCTTCTTAATCTTCGTTCCAGGAGTCTTAGGGGAGGTTGTCCTTTCTTATTAGAAATTCTCAGTAAATTAGCATTTTGCACTACTTACAACAGTAGTAGTAGACTTTGTCAAGTCAATTTTTTCTAGTTAGGGACATAAAGTAACAAAATAATTTGTATGGAAACTTCCCCTCCAATTGGACACTGGCGGTCATGTAGAGACAAGCAAACCCACATGTTTCCCAGTTAATTTTGTTCAGAGTGGACACCGGATTCCTGGTTTTGTCCTGTACCACACTGAATGACTTATGACAGTTGTTAACCTCACTAGTGACAATTTGCTTTTGGATGTTGTGACTCTTAGCATATCTTAAGTTCAGATGTCAAGAAGGCAAGTATTAATCTCAAGAATCTGAAATGTTCTGTATTTCCAATACTGCAGCCTGCCAACAAGCACCGTTCAAATCCCACAGGATATTTCAGGGTGAGGTACGTCTCTTCACTTATAAGCATTCATTTAATGCTTCTAGGAATTTTCTCACAATGCTTAAATATTTTTTTGCTGTTTTCTAATATTTCATCATCATCTGTTACAGGGTTACTACTTATTCTGTGGCAAACAAGTCACCACTACTATGGATCTTACCCTCTAGGGTACTCAGTAGCCTCAAGACTAGTCAGTACCTGAACAAAGACCCAAGGGTTGCAGAAAGTGATACTAACCAGGTTTTCCAAGAGAATTCAGCATAGAATTGTTTACAGCTCTATGACTTCTATGCTGCTTTGCATCACACTGAACAACTCAACTATGTAAATTCTTCTCTTGAATGCTTCTATGAGCCAGCCTTTATTTTTTGTTTATTCAGTAAGTTATTACAATTATTGTATATCTATACAGTGCATTATTTTGTGAGAAATGGCTATGACACTGTAGCATTTTGATACTGCAATGAACACGCAGTGAAGAGAATTACCTTTCCTATCACTCCCTTTGGGAAGGAGGAAGGCTAGATGGATGACGCAGGAGAATTCTCCAAAGCAAAAGACATTCTTCCTTTTTCTTTTATTTGGCTTGTACCACAATATTATTTTAGTCCACATGGGAGCTGAAGTTCTTTCAAGCTCACCATAAAGAGTAAGAAGCAGCAGCACTGAAATTTAGGACCCTTAAGTGCTGCAATTGCATACTTCATCCTCACTTACGGCTCAAAGGTCAGGCAGAGATTGTAGGAAGACCTGAGAAATGTCATTATGACATCTGCCAGTAACAACAAAACACTTCTTCACTTCACTTTACATTTGCCGTTTCAGAAGGGCATGTGTGATGAAAAATGTTTTTTCTCTGTCCTGCTACTTCATCTGGTTGAACTGGTTACTTTAAGGCCATACTTCTGTGTCTGCACCTACTTTTATTCACACGTGATTCTTCCCACCCCATCCACACCTCTGTGTCATGATTTTCACAAATCTGAGGAAAAAGTTGTCTTGCAATTCAAAGTGCTCACCTAAGTTCTAGCAGGATTGGAGGCTAACACAGCTCTTACAGTCCTTTTCCTCGGGTGTAAAGATTTCAACCCTGCCTCAGTGAGATCGTCCAAAAGTTCACTTTGGGGGCTGTAGATAGCCAAACTGGTGACCTCAGCCATGGTACATAGTTTCCCCTAGTAAGCCTATATTTCTTTTGCTCATTCATTTAGCTGTAAGCAGGATTCCAGCCCCTAAACCCATCACAAGGTCCCATTTCAGAACTCTGTGACACTTACCTTGGCCCTTTATGACATCAGCTCAAATCCTGGTCTTATTCCTAATCACATCTCATAGTTTTGCTATAAAGAACTAGTGTTTTTTTGTTCATACCTGGAGCTCTGGAGCTGGATTCATAAAGACTTTGTGACTTTTCTTAACTGATATGTAGAACAACACCGTAGAGAAACAGATAGGGTGTTCTTCCTCACATAAAGACTACTGGAAGTTCTAGAGACAGGTGATCAATGAAGAAAATGTTCAGATACTTATTTGAATTTTTGTAAACTGTATTACTCAAATCACTCACCTGCAGAAGCTGGGAAGGCACAAAATTCCGGATTTCAAAATAGTAACGTGACTTGGTTAGTTCTGGAAGACTTAACAAGCTGAAGCCAAAGTAAGAAGGGAAGAAGAAATGTTGTAAGTCAAAAGGAGTACAGGCATGAAATTGTTTTTCTTGCTACCCATAATAAGAACTCTTTTCTCAACAAGGCACAAGGAAGAAGACGTTGAAAAAGGCAGGAGAACCTGGTCAGTAAAGCAGTTAAAAGATTTATTGTGGCAGCAATGGTGAATTGCAAATGCATGCACAGGCAAGGCCACAGGCTAGTACAGAGAGTAGCACAGTTTCAATTTCCATACAGAGGGAAAGGAAGCCACAAGTTCTGTCTAAGCACATTTACTGTGGCTGCATGTGCAATAAAACATTTATCTCTAGGATGCTCCCTCATAGGAAAATAGAGGCAAACTGGAGCAACTGAGAAGGAAAACTATACTGCCTACACACAAACAAAATCAGGAACCTAAAAGAAGCGGTTTAACAAGGACTTTGAGGAAAAGTTAATCTAACAGAAAAATAAGAAAGAAGTGCTAGTCCAGGAATGTGCATGCCTGATAATATAAAGGGTGGAAAAATCAGCCTTACTGCTGAAAAAGCACATTCCTCTACCCCTTTCTTTCCACTCTCCTCTAAGGAATCCTGTTGAGAAGCACACCAGGTTCCAGTTCTGCAGCCCCTATGATGAAGAGCACAGGACTGGGCAGAAAGGCAGGCAGAATGGAGAAAACACACAAGCTTTGTCTCTGTTGTCCCACAGGTTAAGTCACACGTCCAGACCTCTACTCTGCTCTCTCCTCCTCCATATCCTCTCCTATTTGTGCAGACTGCGACTTCTCTTAAATCTAGCTGCTATCAGCATTTTGATTTTCTTCCCACTTCTTCTCCCATTGCAGGTAGAGTCTTATGTGTCAAACATCCATACATGGCTAGTGCCTTGCATCTCCTTCTCATGCTCTGTTCGTTTGCTAGAAATATCCAAACTGTCGACAGAATAGCCTGCTGCTCCCTGTACCTTCAAGCCCGTCGTGTGCAGTGTGGCACAGCCAACAGACTGGGCCCCTCCAGTGGCAGCAGCCAGGCAGAGATCAGGTCTGGGGTGAGGAGAAAGATGGGAATCCAGCTGCTTGGAGTAGAGAACCTGTGGAAATGCACATAGAGATACCTCAAGGGAAGTCTGAGAGCTGCAGAGAGGCTTCAAGATTCAGGATGGAGCCGGGTCCTGTGCTTCTCCAAGGTTCCAGCATTTCTGAGAAGATGGCCCAAACTGCAGCCCACATCACTCACTACTGTGGCTCTTCCTCAGGACACACCTTATTACTCTTACTAATTTTAAGAAGTTGATTAAACTGTAGCTGACTTCTAGCATAAGATGTTCTACGTAAAAATTAACATGCTTCCGTATATTTTTGGGCAGGAAAAAAAAGTCCCCATTGTTTCTTTGTGCAATGAAGCACAGGACCACAAGATGACAAGGGATGGAATGCATGTAACAAGTCATACAGCAGTAAAACAGGAATGCGGGATTCTGTGCTTAGGGATTTAAAATTAGGTTCTAGAGAGCACCACTTGTATGCTATGAAAAAAACCTTTGTACTACCAGGGTAATAAACTAAATAACCTCTAAAGTCTTTCTTCTGAGATTGATGGGATCTTGTGATTTTTTTTCAAGGACCTATTCCTTAGTGTGTTCAACAGGCTATACAACAAACTGGAAATAGCAAACTGATTACTACATAACCAATATCCTGTTGCTGTTTTGATGTGTTTCACATCACCAGAGAATTAAAAGAATCCTTAATATAGGAGGAAGTCATTAGAGGAAAATCCAAATCTTTTATCTTCTAAGCTTCATGACAAAATATCCAGAGGACCTATAATTTTGTTAAAAACTAACATCCTGATGCAAATAAGTGAAATTGAAGTTTTAGCTTTGTATGATGGAAAGGGAATAAATAGCTTATGAAACATTAAGCCCCAGTTAAAGTCATACCCTCAACAGTTTTAAAGGACAAACCAAGAGGGAGGTTGTTATCCTAGGAGTCAATGGGCGAGTTCACACCAGCCTCAGCAAGACTGAACTTTGGCTCCTCTGGGTAGCCAGCAAGACTTGCCTAGCAAGCCTGGCACTAAAAGAAATATTCTACATGCATTTTTCCACTGCAGAGTAGCTGCTATTGAGAATCTCAAAGCATTAGGTTTCTGAGGTATTTTCTACTGCGAAAATGACTATGCCACTTCCTTACTGGGAACCCCTGTGCCAGTAAGGAGCATTTTAGCAATCTGCTGTTAATGCTTGTCTTTGTACTTAATCGAAGTTCACAGCACAGCTTCTTCCTTTTCTCTTCCGTCATGACTACGTCATATCTATAACTATTTTTTTGAAAGGAAAACACCAAATCTTGTGTTCGCTACATGTAAGGACAATTTCCAGAACACAGCCATAGTTACTGGCATATTACTTGTCAGTTACAGGAAAGCCTGAAGTCCACCAGCCACCCACCTCTATCTCCTGTGGTGAGCTTCATTATCTCAGCAGGAGATCATGCCCTGCTGGGCATGGGCTGGGGTGGGAACTCACTGCTGCACTGCACAGTGATACGTGGCACTTTCATGGAAGGGCCCACCCCTACAATCACAACGCCTCAAGATATGACTGTCCACAGAGGGACTGACCCATTGTTCTCTGCATGTGAACGAGAAACCCACAGAACTCCAGCTCATACACAGATTATACAAGATAATTGTTGTAAAGAATGGGTGATAGACTTATCGATGCTAGAAAGAATATCACAAGCTTTCTGTAGTCAAAAGATACCTTAATATATTAAACACCCACATAAGAAAGAAAGTTTAAATATATGATGAACAGAAGAAGGGATAGAGAAGGAAAAGCAGGCTTTTGAATTTTTTATTTAAAACACTGATCAGTCGTGCATTCCAATACATGCACATGAGTTTTATTGCTCCTTTTAAATCAAGTTCAGCACTCTTTATATGAACCCACTATATTTAGATTGACCATTCAGTTAATTTGTATTTATAATTCTCCCTTAAAGTTCCACAAAAATGTAGCCAATGTGAATCACTTTAAAAGGATGTCAACTGCCAGGATTTAGATCCTCTCGATAAGAGATCAAAGAGACCTTGACAAGCAAGACCTGACCCCTTGGCAGAACAAGTAAGATTTGAGGGATACCTCGGCGGGCTGGAGAAATGGCCTAACAGGAATCTCATGCAGTTCAGCAATGAGAAGTGCAAAGTCCCGCACATGGTAACAACATGTAAAAACACCAGGTACCACTACCTGCCAGGGGACATCCAGTGGAAAGCAGCTTGGCAAAAGAGGACCTGGGGGTCCTGGTGGACACCAAGCTGAACATTGGCCCGCAATGTGCCCTTGCTGCAAACAAGACAAATTGCATCCTGGGCTTCATTAAAAGGAGTGTTGCCAGCAGGTTGAGGGAGGTCATCCTTCCCCTCAACTCACCCCAGCAGTGCTGTGTCCAGTGCTGGGCTCCCCTCTGTGACAAAGACATGGACATACTGGAGAGAGTCCAGTGAAGGACCACCAATATAATGAAAGGCCTGGGACTGCTCAGCCTAGAGGAGAGAAGGCTCAGGGCGATCTCATCAATATATATAAATACCTGCACAGAGTCTTCAAAGAAGATGGAGCCAGGTTGTTTTCAGTGGTGCCCCATGAAAGGACCAGAGGCAGTGTGCCCCACACTGAAAGACTGGAAGTTCCCTCTTAGTGTCAGGAAACAATTTTTTACTGTGAGGATGACTAAACATTGGTACAGGTTTCCCAGGGAGGGTGAGAAGTCTCCCTCCTTGGAGATATTCAAAAGCTGTCTAGACATGGTTTTAGGCAAATGGCTCTAGGTGGCCTTGCTCAAGCAGGGATTTGGACCAGATGACCCCCAGAGGTCCCTTCCTACCTCAACTATTCTTTGATTCCTAACCAATTTGCATTGGTAGCCTCTGTGCAGAATTAGGATGAAAATTAATTATTTTTTTTCCTTGAGGTTTTTGCAAGAACCCTAGATACCATCTAAAAGCACTTAGAGGTCAAGTGCTCAAATAGCTGTGACAAAGTAGGCAAACTTTAAACAGACTAATCAGTTGAAGCACCAAATCAGGCACAAGTTCAGAAAGTTTTATCTTCAAAATCTTCATTTTTGTTGCATGACTCTTGAACAGCAGTGAAGAAATAGTTTCATGTTTGTAACATCTTTTGTTTACTAATTCTTACTTTTTATACTATACATTGGAAGTGAGCAAGTACCAGTAAACAGTCAGCCTAAACATAAGATTCAGGAAGGTCAAGACTGAAAAAAATTACAGGAACAAGAGTTTGATTTTTTTAAAATAATTCTTACTGAAGAGAAACAAAGTCATCTTAAAGCCAGAGTTTCTCCACATAAGAAGTCATGCAGACTTCTCATAGCAAAGTTTCAGGGAAAGATACTAGAAGCGTCAATTATCAAACATTGTCTTAATAGAATTGTCTACATTCTAAGACATTCTAAGAGAATGTCAAACATTAACTTAATAGAATAATGGCTGCAGGCAGACATTAAGCCTCTGCTGCCCTTACAACACATAATATTTTTATTATGCTATAAAAAGCGGTTAATAGTTTAGACAGAGCAAAAAATCTTTATTTTGTTCCATCATAGGCCAGAGAAATATGTTTTCAAAAATTTTCACTTGCACTTGTATTTATACTAAAGAGATCATGGGTTTGATTAACAGGGCTTTAAACTAGATGGGAGTGGGGAGGGGGGTGATAAGTTTTGGAGTACCACACCAGGGTTG
>VXAK01008792.1:0-15022 GCA_013399435.1 Arenaria interpres | reverse complement strand
TCAAAGACATCCTCCCCCATTCCAATACCCTGCCGTCATCCCACCCCAGAAAGTCCCACTGAAAGAGCAGCCCTGGCACCAGGAGTTTAATGGGAGGGTGAGGCCAGTTTTAATTCATTTGGACGCAAAGCTGAGGTTTTAATTACCCCCAGNTTGGACGCAAAGCTGAGGTTTTAATTACCCCCAGGGCTCGGGGAGGGGATACACAGCCTCCCCACTGCCCATCATCTCCATCCCCATCCCTGTTCGGCCCCAGTGACCCATTAACATGCCCTTCTTCTTGTAAATATTGCCCGAGCACTCCTGCCTGCCCTCCTGGCCTCAATTAATTGTGGCCTGGGGGAGAAGCAGGTAAAAAAAAAGCACTCAAATTTAACTGTTTCTTGGCAGATGGTAAAAACGGACCTCGATGTGATAAGCACAGGCAGCAGGGACAGGCACAAGCAGGGTCTGTGGACCCCTCCTTGCCCAAACATCCTGGTGGATGCCCAAGCATCCTCACCTCCCTTCACTTTGTGGGATTTGGAGAAGTCTGGCAAGCCACAGGGTTTGATTCACAGGAGAAAATCCTGCTCTGGAGCAGGTTATGCCAGCAAGGAAAACCTTCCCTCTGCTGAATTCCATGCTCCCAGAGCCATCAGATGTCATTCCAATTCCACTGGTCCCAAAGGGACTCAGACTTGACCCCACATCCCATGATACAAGGCAGAAGCTGAGCCCACGGAAGCTCCACAGCTCCCAAGTTCCACAGGAGCCTTGGTGGCTGTGGAGACCACTGCATGAGGAACCACTGTATCTAAGAAACCAAGTGACAGCAAGAAACATCTCAGGGTCCAAAACAGCACCTTCAGCATCCCTGGTGACACCAGAAATGTAACCGGCACCTTCAGCACGGCACCATGGTTCCACCTCCTGCTGCAAGGAGCAAGAGGTCATCACCAGAGAGGTCCCAACTCTACCCAAAAGCGGTTTTGTTGGAACGAAAGTGAAGGCCACACAGTTTGTGGGGTTTTTTTTCCCTAAGACTTCACTAAACTCCACGAGCAGGTAGTGCCTCAGCATCCTGCAAGCGTCCCTCAAGCCACGCTTTCAACGGGAAGGAACAAAAGGCTGCGGTGGGGAGGGGAACGGTGGGAAACCTTACGGGCTCCCCAGCTTCATTTGAGACCTGGTGTTTGCGGCACGGGCTGCATTTCATCTTTTGAAGAGTAACTCTTACCAGGAAACGTTACAAAAAGGGGGGCATTTCAAGGCAGAAAAGTTGGTCTCCAAATGCAATTTTTTTTTTTATTTTTATTAAATCTTTTGTTAGCAACTCTTCTGGGGAGCGGATCCAGCAGAGGCAATACAGTGCAATGTGCACTCCTAAATTAGTTTCCAGGCACTTGGGATGCTTTATTATTCATTTCCTCCAAATATTAGGTAATGCCTTTCGCCCCTTTCAAAGTCTGTATGAGGGGTCTTTGATGCATTGTGGGACTTGAAAGTTGCAGGTCCAAAGCAGTGCTTCTTTCAAGTCCTCCCTTTTATCAAGCATATTCTGTTCTGTTCGCTATAATGCACACAATGGCATGAGAGTCTTGACCTGCTTCATGTCTGATGGGTTGAAATCTCAGATGCATAGGATAAAACAGCCATTCCTAGCAATCCAGCTTAAACACTTAACGGTTCTATTCAGGCAAATATTACCCAGGGGTCTGCCACGCCACTGAAAAGCTGCAGAAATTGGCTCCGTAGAAGGCTGACCAATTCAGCAGCGAGAAACGACCCCGCTACATTAACTCCCCTTTTCATTTCACCCTGGGCGAGCCGGGGTCTGGAGGTAACCGCAGCAGGAGGCGAGAGCCGGTTGGAGCCAGATTCATTTTCTTTATATAAAGTATTTTTGTGTGTGTGCGCGCGTGTGACCATGAATGTCATTATGCGGATCTGCAAAAGAGGGAAAGTAATGACATTAGGGCACAGGCAGAGAAACCGGTGAGGTTTTTGTCTTACGGTTACATGGGAGAGCTGTCACATCTCCTGCAGAAGTAAAATTTGTAGCCTTTAAGAGACTGCAAACGTCTCAGTTAACCCGGTCTCTGCCTCTGCTGAAGGTAGGACTTCGGGGGGTTACTTTACACCATCCAGCACGGGTGTCTCCCATGTGTTAACCAGAATTAATAGCTCCTGTTCTCCTGTTCCACAATAATTCACCCTTTTTTCTTCTGTTTACACTGTGAGCTCGTTAGTTCAGACGTGGCCCCTGCCCAACAACACACAGGACCCAGAGCAAGGATGTAAAGCAAAACTGATTCCTGCAAAAGCAAATACATTTCAACACAAAATTAACTGGTTTTGTCCTTTAGACAATTGCACTGACACGTTTTTACGAAAGTACCATGCTGCTATTTTAGGATATTAATCTCCTCTTATCAATCTCCTCTTGACAGGTTATAACCAGGAAAGATTTTTTTTTTTAAAGGGCGGTCTTGAAATGCAGGGGTAAAATTCAATGTAAGGGTTCCTAAACGGGCTGAAGCTGCTTGAATTTGCCTTGCATGTCTTACACCCCAGGAGGAGAAGGTGTCTCCAGGACGATTCAGAAGAGGAATGTTCGGACTATACAGGGAGATGTTTGTAACAGAGAGGGGTCCTTTTTTTCTGACCCCCCCTTGCCTGCCCCAGAGCTATGCCCTGGTATGCCTGCAATCCCAGCCTGTCAGCCGAAAACATACAGTGGAGTCTTTATAACCCCAAAGTTTCCCCAGGAAGACTCCTTTTTAGCTTTGTATCTAACAGAAGAAGTTGATTTTGTATGAGAAAAACCTATATAAATGTCCCATCGGCAAAACATCCAGCAGCAGCTCCAGGGCCTGTAAAGAGGGGAACACGTGCGACCGCAGCCCCTGGCTCTGGTTTGTGTGATTCCAGGGGGATTAGCTCTGAAAGCAGATCTCATCCACAGGGATACCACCTCCCATCCCGTCCTCCTCTCCTAGGATACTGCAGGCCCAGGGAAGCGAGCACAAGCCTGATTTCCAGAGATGCTGAGCATCTCTCCCATCACTCATCCTACCATGAGCATCTCCTGGTACGGCCGTGGCAGCACCAGGTACCACAAAGAATATGAGAAAGTCTTAGCTCTCACATTACCCATGGGGTTAAGAGGCTTTTTTAGGAGCCCTCTTAAGCATCTTTATTAAAATACCACCAGACAGCAGGGGTTTTTGCCCTGAGTGGGAGTGGTGCAGAGCTGGTCTGCCGGAGGGGAGCTGACAGGTCATTATTGTCTGTCCTACAAACTCTCTCAGCCGATAAGGAACCTCCAACCCTGTGATGGTTTATCAGTTTGTTAGGTTGGAAAAAGGAAATTCTTTCAATCGAGATAACGATTCTGTTCCTTTCTGGCAAATGAGAGTTTTTGCTCCGTACAGGGGGACGCTGGCAGAAGCGGAGCCAGGACGAGGATGGGACCCATCACTCGGGAGCCAACAGAAAGACGGTGTCGCAGTCGGCGGGGAGCGTCTGCACAAATTGTAAGGAGCCCAAAAAAACACTCCTTTGAGAAAGACAGAGAAAGAGAAAAAAGAAGCAAAACTGCAGGAGAAACAAAATCTATTTGTAAACCCCAGGCCGAGCCAGCGCAGGAGAGCGGAGATGATAATGGAGCCTGATGGAGAGTTCACGGGATTATTAGATACCCTCCAACTCAAATATGCTGAGCAGCCAATTATTTAATGCTAAGGACAGTGCAAACGGATGTTTAATAAGCTGAATCACTCCAGGATTGTAGGAGCTCAAGGGACCAAACCCCTGCTGGTGTAAATCAGGAAAGATAGCACTATAGAACAGACAGTGCTTCAGACACCCCACGGTTATGGACAACTCTGCCAGGGCTGGGGTGCCCGGAGGGGAAACGCAGCTGGATTTTGGGAGCAGATCGGTGCGAGGGCTCCCCGGGGAACATCGTCCAACACCCCCTGGGCTGGCAGTCGCATCCAGCTTTGTGGCCGGTGGCCTTCCAGGCTGCCTTGTTTACAGGCGAGGGGATGGCTGCTCCTGGGAAGAGAGGCTGAGTTTATTCTCCAGCTGATAGCAGAGAGGCGGCAGGGAGGGAGTGGGAGGTGTGGGAGCCAGGGAGAAGTTTGGTCTCTGCTCCGGGCCCTGATTAACGCCTGTTTTGGGAGTCAGCAACGGTCCCTGGGAACAAAACGTCGTTTCTCAGGCTCTGGGAGGGATGCTGGAAAAAATCCCAGGTCTCAGCACCCTCCCTGCCTGCCTTGCTGGGAGGTGACCCTGCAGACACACTGTCCCCTCACCTGGGCTCCTCTTGCAGCCAGAGGACAGGCTTCTAGCTCATCCCAAACTACAGCAGATGCAACATGGGCTAAAAACACCCTCACTCACCATAATGGGCCTCTATGTTGATAAATGTCTGAAGAAAAGCCCTTCCCGAAGCCCCTTCTCATCTCTGCCTGTGTCACCTTCTTCCTCCTCCTTCCATACCTACACCAAGCTAAGTCTTAATATCTGCATCTCCCCACCATCCACCCACCACCAGCACCACTCCTGCACATCCATGGAGTCCAGACTACAGCAAAGACACATGGGTATAAGTAAGAAACTCTTTCCTGTGAGGGTGGTGAGGCACTGGCCCAGGTTGCCCAGAGGGGTGGTGTATGCCCCATCCGTGGAAATGTTCAAGGCCAGGTTGGACGGGGCTTCGAGCAACCTGGTCTAGCTGAAGATGTCCCTGTTCATGGCAAGGGTATAGTACCAGATGGCCTTTAAAGGTCCCTTCCAACCCAAACCATTCAATAATTTTACAATAACCGAGCACCAAGGTGCTCCTCAGCATCTGTAACACGGGTGCAATGCAAGGACCAGGGAAGACATGGGGATCTGGTCCCTGATGGATGGGGACCCATGGGGACTCACCACACGGCTCTGCTAAGGGTTTGGCCAGTACAAACCAGGCAGTTGCTCACGGAAAGATGGTGTAAAAGAAACAGCCCCCCACCTGGTGCAACACAAGGTTAACTTGGTTCAACAACATCAACTCAGCACCTGGCTCTGGCATATCTGAACCAGCTCAGATGATAAAAAACGGATGTTCCTCTCTTCCCATTCGAGACCTCTAGGCAAACACCCAAGCCCCAGCCCTGCAGCGTGACAGCTGCAGAAAACAGGTCTGGAGAGGACCTTGAAATGTCACCCAAATCGCAGCCCCGTGACTGGGTCTGCAACGGGGCCAAGCCCAACAAAAGCCAAAAGCACTCCAAGCATTAACAAATATTGTTGCTCGGCGCACTCCCGTGCAGCTGCCAGCGGATCTGCCGCCTGCTCTTTCCAGCACTGCAGCACGGAGAACACACATATTTATGAGAGCATCTTCTACAGACTTACAGAAGGAGCAATTAGCCGTTCAGTCGTTGACAACAGCAGAGAATCATGGTGGGGGGAAAGCTGGTGCGTGCTGATCCATCAACACCACAAACTACCTCCTCCCCCTTAGTAACTGAAAGGCAGGATCAGACCCCCAGGTCCCCAGAAAGACATCAGGACAGCCACTCCGTACTCCTCAACTCTTGCCCTGCCTGTGAGGAGCCACCAGTTCCCCCCACAAAGTCACCAGCTCCCCACACCTGAATGCATACTCACCAGTACCCTTGTTTTCGTTTCAAATTTCTGGCGATGCTCCCTTTGCTCCTCTGACCATTTCCTAAGGAACAACAGAGAGAAAAAAAAGACAAAAGCTTTCATCAGATCCAGAACTGAGCTTCTGACTAAGAAGGGCCAGCCTTGGAAAAACCTTCTGCCGGGTGGTGAGAAACCACTGAACTAGGCCTGCTCCTGCTCTCCAACCACTAAGTTTTCCATGGTCAGTTCAGCCATTTCTCTGCTCATCACCCTTCTCTCATGCCTGTATCACAAAATCACCTAGCAACACTGTGCCATGGAGGTGTTGCTACCAACCCATCCTCCCGCTGTATCACATCTCCTCCTGTGACAGCTGGAAGATGAACAGTCCAGAAACGGATCCCACCAAAGCAGCGTTGGCTGCTTCACCCATCCCACCCCCCAGATAAGCATTACATCTTGGTCCCTTTGGGATTATTGATTTCCCATGTCTTCCTACACACATAGCTTGGTTGTCGGTGGTAGCCTGGTGGTACCCGCAACAAACCCACATCCTGCAGGTGATGGGGTGCAGAGAGGGAAGAAGTACAACCCGCATCCACCCAACCTTGTCTGTACAAGTCCTCTGTCTCTCTTAGCGTGGGAAAGACTTTGGAAAAACGAAGCTCTACAGCAGCTCTGGCCACCACTTTGCACTTGCAAATGATGGAGACAGCAGGCTGTCCTTTCCAAAGAGGGAGCTGACACCTCCACGCAGGAGGTGTTGAGTAGGACTGTCACTAGCACATGCTAAAAGAGATAATGAAACATGCTGATGGCCACTAATGCAGGCTATGGGTGGTTGGCGAGGGATAAGGTGGCCAGCAGCTGGGCTGGAGGTGGGCAGGGCTCAGAGGGCTGTTGAAGGAGATCAGCATGGGCATTCTTTGGGGGTCCTGACTCCACTTCAGCACAAGCTCAAGGTGTGAGACTTGCAGCAGTGGGCAGCCATCACATTAACGGGGTCCAGAGCCCCCCTAGTACAGCTGGAGGTGGTGGTCCAGGTCCCTTCCTGGGTAAAGACAGAAAAAAAGACCACCATGACCATTAGAAGACCAGGGCAGCTGGGCACACATGTTACAGGAGCACATAGATGGAAATTGCTCCCGTGGTTCAGCAGTCAGCTGATCAAGGAGCATCTGAACACAAAAGAAACTATGAGCTCACCATCCGGGGTATTTTCCCCAAAATGACACCACCAGATCACATCTATCCTTGAACCTGGGTTTCTACCTGAGTTTTGGCTGGGATAAAGGGCTTCCAGCCAACTAGTGGAAGCTGCAAGGAGAAAGGGATCTCTCTGCCAGGGCTTAGTGGTGTGTCGTCAACTGGGAGTCACTCAAAGCAATGAAACGGCCATTTATTGCACGCAGTCTCTGAACTTGCCATGTTTGACACAGGTGGAGCCAACGCAGTGCACTCCCATCTGGTAAATCTTACATGAGAAGGCTGAAACCAAGGCGAGGAGATACTTGTTATAATGGGTCAGCTGGAGATGAAGATGCTGCCTCCTCTTCCTGGGGTCCCCAAGCAGTTCCTGATTGAATCAATCAGCCCAGCATCTCCTCCTTGCCTTCTCCAGGCAGCCCTTGGCACAGGTTTACTGGGTCCACCAGCACTAGTTCCCACTCCCCATGATGCAATCCAGCAACTGGGAACCCTCTCCCTCCTTTTATATGGAGGCTGAATCCACCTTGATCTTGTGTCTGCCTTTCACAGAATCATAAAATGGTTTGGGTTGAAAGGGAACTTAAAGACCATCCAGTTCCAACCCCCTGCCATGGGCAGACACTTCCCACCAGACCAGGTTGCTCAAAGCCCCCTCCAACCTGGCCTTGAACCCCTCCAGGGATGGGGCAGCCACAGCTTCTCTGGGCAACCTGGGCCAGGCTCTCACCACCCTCACAGCGAATAATTTCTCTCTGGTATCTAATCTAAATCTCCCCTCTTTCAGTCTAAAACAAAGTGCCAACACCTGTATGACCGTCCCAGGACTGAGGAACCCAAGGGTTTCTCACCACCTTACCCATTTTACTAAACTGGTAAGATAATTGCTGTGCGTGCACTCTCAAGGGGCAGAGGAAAACCACAACGGGTAACCTTTGCGATGATCTGTATTTTTCCTTTTTGTGCTTCTACAGCCATCAGTACGAGGACATTCAGGCAGGCAGCAACGCACAGAGCACAGGTGACTGGTAGAGCGCATGGTGGCTGCAGACCAGCTTGCTGACTGCAGCCATGAAGGCTGGCCAAGCTCCGAGGCCATGATCAGCCCCCACGAGGGGACTTCTCTGCGGCTAATGAGTCCATCTGCTTTTGAGAGCATCCAGATGCTCTGACCTTGTGCACTTAAGCGCGACCTCCTTCCTTAGCCCCGGCCCCAGTTCAGATCATTAGCTGATGAGTAACCGCCACCACCGAGGACTAATGGCTCGTTTGCCTCTCAACAGCCAAAAGTGATCAGCAAGGGGGCAAAGAGCTTAATGCAGGCCACTGTCAACATGCCCATGCGGGTGAGCGCCGTCGTCTTTATTTTGGGCAAAATTCCCAGGGAAAGCTGCAAAAATCCTGCAATGCCCTGGCTCCGCGCCGGAGCTCATCAGCTTTGCTAAGGTCAATGCACAACCTCCTCCCGGCGTCAGGGCAGGGGCTGTCACCGCGTTTCCCTTGAGCAATGCCGGGCTCCAGCTTTAACTTCTGCTTAAAGTTGTCTCCTTCTCTCTGCCAGCAGAGCCCTGCATTGCGGCTCCCCCTCCCCACGGCAAGGGGAACTCAGGGACACAGGAGCCTGCAGTGCAACATCTGAAAAAAAATCACTGTTGGAAGCTCAGGAGAATCCTCACGGGATGAGGCTATAAATGGGAGCTTCTGGGCTGAACAAAGGCTGCACCTGAACTACAGTTTCATTAACCCATTGCCACGAAGAGGGGTCTGAAGAACTTGTGGTTCCCCCTCCGAGTCAGCAAACGGGGAACTGGGGAGGATGCCCTGGTGCCCTTGTAGCATTTTCCAAAATAGGATGGGCACTGCCGAGAGCAGCCCAGGCTTCCTTCTCCCATTCCCAAAACACCCGCGGGATGAGAAGCTCTAAAGCAAACAGTCTTGCCTATGCCTTCCCCCTCAGCCACAAGGTCCCTTTTAGCTTCTTGGGGTGGTTTCAAGATGGATTGAACACACCCGCCTGGATATGACATTAAGGCTTCTAATTACCTTCCTTGAATACCTAGCTAACGTGCTGTATCAGTTCACTTGTGGGTCTGTTCTCACCATCTGCCTTTAGAAGGGGAGCTTCTGCCTCTCTTTAGCACACTGATCTCTCCATCCCCTGGCTGGGGTGAGCTGCAGAGCCTGGAAAGATGGTTCCCAAGCAGCCTGGTGATGGGTCATGCTTGTCCTGCTCTTGAGGTCAACCCCACATGAAGAAACAGCCCTTCTCCAGGGTGTCTACACTGGGGACAGCATTACACTCAACAGAACAAGCATTCACATACTCCCAATGGACCATCCACCAAGGAGTCTGTCCATGTTCTAGACCTGATCAGCCAGCAGCTTGAATTTAGCTCACCTGAAGGACAGTGTGGTCCTGGTCCCATCAGCACATTAGACTCCCTAAGCCATCCAAGACCTGCATGTAGCTTTGCCAGATATGAGCTTGGACCTGTACCCCTCTTGCTTGACATTTGAGATGAAGTAATATGTCTTAGGGTAAAACTAGGCACTTAGGTCTAGCAGCTGAATCATGACCTACACATGTAGGCTGTCCCAGCTCTTACTGCAGCCCACAGGGATGCAGTAAGCAGAATTTGGGGTGTCTGGAGAGCCATCCAGTCACCCAAACATCAGTATCTACTTTGGGGTGTGAAACACCCTCTAGACCCCACTGACCAAACATCTATCAGCTGTAACAGAAGATTAGGCACCGAGTTCATATTTTTATCTTCCACTGCAGCCCACCTCCACCTCCTGGTCCAAGTCTCAACAGCTCCCAAATAAAACCCCTTTGCATTAGGAGAGGATGCCCTCCAGCTCTGCACTCTGGGGCCCCTGCTGTGACAAGTGGCACTGTCCTGGCAGATAAACACTTCCAGGATGGTTCCCGTGTTTGTGTGCCTCCCACGTAATACCAGTGAAGAGAATAAATTTGACAACCAAAGGAGAAGGAACAACTGATATGCAAACCCATGGCATGAATCATTCACCAAATGGAATTCGCTCTCTAGTTTTCAAATAATCTTGGAGGTTGCTTCCAAAGTGCTGTTTGCAAGCCCCCTGCTAATCTGGAAAGCAGATGCTGCCACAGGGCCATTTTACAGCATCTTCAGTAAATCCCCATCAAATATTACTTCAAAATGCCCAGGACTTTTGCAGTCAGGTTGGTTCTTTTCCATCTCCTTGGCATATCTGAAAACCAAACATCATAAAACACCTTTGCTGTGATTCAGCTTTAATGAACGAACATAAGCTTGAGGAAGAAATCATCTAACATCTCCCCTCATGCCCAGGTGACCCCAGGATCCTCCCAGAGGACACTGCCCATCTCTTTCACCATGTGCTCTCTAGAGTCTTTGACCTCACCAGACAGATAAGTGAATCAGGAAGGTACCAGAACAAATTTCTAGCAAGGCTTAATAATTACAAGCAGAATATGGAGCTGTAGGCAAGCACTGCCATGTTGTCAGAGACAAATGAGGGCAAACCCTGGCTTCAGTGAAGACAAGGGGAAAACTACGAAGTGCAGCATTCCCATCCCAGCCTGAGGATCTGAAATGACCCAGTAGTGATGAAATCAAAGACTGGCTTCTTCGCCATCTGCAAAATAAAGTTATAACTTCCTTAATAATGCTCATCAGTCAGCTGGGCAGACCAGGGTGGCCCCATCCCTTCTGAAGGTGCATGGAGGTAGGCAAGAAGACATCTGACCACGGTGTATCAGAACCTGCAGCGCAACCACAGAGCCCAGCTATGGTGAAACACCAGAGCACGCGACATTGGGTGTGCAAAACTCATACCATGCTGCCTTTTGGGGGATAATTCTCCTTTCAGCCATTCCGTTTTATGTCAAGATACTGAAAGGCATGGTGGGAAGGAGACACTCGGGGTCACAGACCCCTCATGTATCTGCAGCACAATGCTAGTTAGCTAGACTGAGCTAATTAGCTAGACTCCCTTCATCAGCAAAGGAGAGAAACCACAGTGAGATCCAGCTGATCTCAGCTAGACACCTGCCTTAGGAGACGAGAAACCACTCCACTGAAATCATGCCTACTGCCCTCCATCAACAGTGAAGGTAGCCTGGGCTGCTAGGGAAGAGGTGGCTACCATCCAGGTATCTAAATGGGGACAGATGAATCCCACCTCACCAGGAAATACTCTGCTTAGCTAAAAACCCCGTTTACATCAACTACCAGAGCAAATTCAGAGCCTGAGCCTCACTGGAAGTCTGTGTTGCCTTGAATCTGGCCTTGGGGGCCAGGCTCTTCCAAGTGGTGCCCAGTGACAGGACAAGAGGTAATGGGCACAAACTTGAACATAGAAAGTTCCATCTACACATGAGGAGGAACTTCTTTCCTTTGAGGGTGGCAGAGCCCTGGCAGAGGCTGCCCAGGGAGGTGGCGGAGTCTCCTTCTCTGGAGACATTCACACCCTACCTGGACACGTTCCTGTGCAACCTGCTCTGGGTGGACCTGCTCTGGCAGGGCCATTGGACTGAATGATTTCCAGAGGACCCTTCCAACCTATTAAATTATTAGATATCATAGAATCATAGAACGGTTTAGGCTGGAAAGGACCTTAAAGATCATCTAGTCCAAATAGGGCAGTGTCCCGGAGAACCCAACTGGAGTCAAGGGAACCAAGTCACCCATGTCCCTGCAGAAAATCCCACCTGGCAAACGTACTTTGAAAAGGCACTTCTGTGGATGTTTCACTGCCTAGGAGAGTGTTTGTGATGATTATTGCCATTTTTAATAGCAAATAGTGTATGGATAAAAGCTGCTTTGGCAACTGATGGTGGGTTGGATGCTGGATCTACATGGGTGGATGCTGGCAGCACCCACAGTAGATGCTAGGGCACCGCATGGGCAGAGCGGTGGCACAGAGCTCTCCTTGCTGCACCAGGGCTTGCCATGGACTGTGTCTTCCAGCCAAAAATGCCCTGAGACAGCTCATCCCTCCCAACCTGGGGAGAAATGAGTGTGTGGATCATGCTTCAGCAGGAGGAGTGGCCTGGCTGCGTCTTTGGGCTGACATCCATTCCCATCTCCTGCCCTCCATTTTTCCTTTCCTCTGTGAAAATGGAAACAATGATGTCAGCCGTGGTTGGAAAGGGCTATGAAATCTTCAGATGAAACGTGGTAGATAAGATAGAGGTGAATTATCCTAGAAACAGAGGGAGAGGGAAAACCAGTAGAGGGGGGAAAGCCCCACATAATAAGTAATAGTCTATAAATTACATAAATCAAATGCATTAAAAACCCAATCCTCTGAGAAGCAGCTGCTTCAATCTTTACTGTTGATAGCATCAATATAAGATGGGAAATTACCACCTTGTGTTCTGCAACACATCACACCGACTTTCCTTCACAAACTCTCATGTCCCCTGATTGCAAAGTCAATTTAAAATTTACCATAAAACACAGAATCTCATAAACTTTACAACACCAATCACACTCACTCAGTGCTTTTGCCCACATCAAACGCACAGGCACCCGCTTTGCTCTCTGATGCAGATATATGATGACATGCTGCAGATGGGAGAGCAGACCAGAGCATCACAGTGGAGATCTGTCTGTCCTGGCCAGCCCAGTGGAAGAGGAAAGAAGTCAGGTTGCAAAACAAGGTGGGAAACCCCTCTGTTGGAAGTACCCTCAGATGTCCAGCAGACAGCTCATCCCATGTAGCAGCAGGACAAAGGGTAGCCAGAACCATAATTTATGCTGAGGGTGGTGAGACACTGGCCCAGGTTGCCCAGAGAGGTGGTAGATGCCCCATCCTTGGAAACATTCAAGGCCAGGCTGGATGAGGCTCTGAGCAACCTGGTCTAGTTAAAGATGTCCCTGCTCATTGCTGAGGGGCTGGACTAGATGGCCTTTAAATGTCCCTTCCAACCCAAACCATTCTATGGTTCTATGATTCTATAACCAAATATGATGTGACCTTGAGTGCAGTCGGGGAGCTGTAGGTCTGGTGCCCTCAAAGTGGGACCCACATCCCACAATGCTGAGCCAACCTTCCATCTCTCACTGGGACATGCTTAAAATTCAGCTGGGTTTTGAGCCATTTTTCAGGCTCTGATGCAAAACCCTTCGCTGAGCCTGAGTTTCCTCCAGAGATTTAAGCCCATGTAGATCCTGCAAGGAACACGGGGTGAGTTTTTAATAAAGGGAAGGAACATGCAGCTATGCTCACGCTGAGAGTTGATTGTTTGCTCTTGCAGGCATGGCTTCCACTCATGGGTTGACGAGGGAAAATTAATTAGGCTTCTAGTTTTGCTTCCTACATGAAACTACCTCCTTTTGCTTCTGATTAAAATGTTGTCACTGTGACAGAAAGCCCATCTCTCTGAGGGGGTGCAAAGGATCTTGGCTGAAGCAACAGAAAAAGCTGCATATCTCAAGATGCACTACCCCAGCACCCACAAAACATCTCTCTCTCAGTTCCTGGGGTGTTCATAGAATCATAGAATGGTTTGGGTTGGAAGGGAACTTAAAGACCATCCAGTTCCAACTCCCTGCCCTGGGCAGGGACACCTCCCACCAGACCAGGTTGCTCAAAGCCCCCTCCAACCTGGCCTTGAACCCCTCCAGGGATGGGGCAGCCACAGCTTCTCTGGGCAACCTGGGCCAGGCTCTCACCACCCTCACAGCAAAGAAGTTCTTCCCCAGATCTCATCTCAATCTCCCCTCTTTCAGTTTAAAACCGTTCTCCTTCATCCTGTGGCTTCCCTCCCTGATGTTCACGCACCCCACAGGCTCTGGCTTAAAATTCTCCCCAGATTTACCTTTATCACAAAATTGCAGGAGAGATTCAGGGAAGAGTGCCGTTTTTGCAACCAGCCACTTGCATTTGCGACTGACTTACTCTGCAAGGAGATGGATGCTTGAAGAAGAAGCAAGGGTTAAATCCAGATGACAGAAGAGGACAGGCAGGACTCGGGGATGAAGCAGTTGATAAAAGGGTAGCTCAGAAGTTATTTAAAAATAAACCAGAAAGTAGAACTTCCAGGCGGTTGCCGCTGTAATTACAATGCAGACAAGGGAGCCATGGTGCTGTTAAGGTTACTGGATTTTCCTAGCAGCTGGGTTTAATTTACTTAAGACATGCAAAGCCATCAGGTCAGATCCCATTAGCAGAATCTCTGCAGAGGACTGCAAGAGCCTGGCCAGTCCAGCGCTGCAGAAATGCTGAGGGCAAAGCACAACTGCAAAATGCCCCCGGAGAAGCAAGAGGGATTCATGCGATGGTCAATATCAACATGTGTTGCCTTCCCTGTTGGCCACAGGGTGGTCGGTCCCTCCTGCTCATCAAAGGACCCGGCCTTCTCCTCCCACCAGAAGCCACCGACTGATATCTCCTTTAGGCCGGAGAGGAAAAAGCAACACTAAGATCATCAGATGCAGAAATCAGTGCAAATATCTCTCCTGGCTGAAATGGAGAAGGTACCTGAGAAATCTGGGATCAAGCATTTAGGAAAGTCCTTTGAATGTGCTTTTCTATGACCCAGGTTTCTCTGGGTGTCCTACAACCTGTTTATAAACATATGCAATGTCCCACCTGGATCCCTCTAATCTAAGAGCATTCCCCTGGCTCATGTTGCCTTAGAAATGAGACCCATTTGTCCCAAACTGTGTGAGATGGAGCTTGGTGGGTTTGTGGGGCCAGGCTTCCACCTCTGTAGCTCCGCTCACATGTCCCAAATTTGGGCCACATGATCCATCAGGAACCTTTCCAAGATACAGGACCAAACCCTAAAATCTCCTTGTCAGGAAAAACCTTCTAGAGATCTTTTTCTGTTTGTTTGTTGGTTTGGTTTTTTTTCATTCATTTAATGTTGTCTCAATGCTCTCTTCACCAAAGGGAACATCAAGGCTTCATCCACAATTTGTGGCTCCTACCAGCTCAATTCTATTTCTAAAATTAGCAGGCTGAGATGATACTTAATTGCTAGAACAAAAGGTGTTAGAACATGTTTTGGTCCCTGCACACCACTGTAAGTGCTTCTGCCACTACAAGTACCTCAGTCAACCACGGACTGAAGCTCAAACCTGTCCTGTTCCACTAAGCCCTACCCCATAGAGCGATGCTGTGCAGCTTTAACAGGAGCCAGTACCAAAAGGAATAGAGCTGAAGACAAGGACAGACC
>VXAK01008788.1:2285-45474 GCA_013399435.1 Arenaria interpres | reverse complement strand
AGGTGCCGGCCTTAGGAACGTCCAGGATATGTTTTCATATCCAGTTTAAGAACATTAGTAAAGACAGGGTAGGTACAGATCGATTCTGAATTTTTAAAATATACTGTAGTACTTCTAGATTCATTTGCTGCTCTTTCACCAGTGTGTTTCCCATAGTTCCCGATCGCCCACTTCTGCCCTGCACAAGGCGATGGGCCGGCAGTGAAGTCGGTCCTGGAGGCAATCTCTGGTTCAATCGGGCTATGCTACCGGTCCGGACGGCTTTCAGTTTCCTGATTAATGCCCAACGTGGATGCCATTTGTAGCATATGAAGGCACGGACCCCGGTCGGAGATGCAACCAGAACCGTTTATTACAACAAACATGCAGCTTATATAGTACTAATGTATCTTCTTTCCCAACCAACATGCCCCTGCAACCCCCTACTGCCAGGCGGGATGAATTCCCCGCCCCCAGGTATCGTTTATGGGTCGTTAGGACTTGCTCATGGGCCTTCCTGTGCCAGCGCTCCTGCTTCTGTTCCTTCTGGTCTCTGCTTCTTCCACAATCCTGTTACCATCCTGTTCTCCCACAGTAAAATTTTTCATCTTAGGGTTGCACCTTAGAAAGAATGGGCATTCAACAAGAAATAGAGATATCACATAAAATGAACTAATATAAATATAGTATATTGAAAATCACTGTTGAAGCAGCCTGCAGTATGTGCTTCTGATGTGGAAACTAAGGAAAAGTAAACAGAACTAGTGTGTGCAAAAAAAAGGGTTTTTTTATTAAAGGTTTCAGTGAAGTGGATGTGGCTGGCTATGGTTCGGTGTGAGAGTGGGAAAGGGCTACAAAGTGACTTAAATTCATAGAGAGTTACAGCAGGAAATCATGTCTCTGAGAAGTGAATAATGAAACAACAGCCCTACATACACATTTTGTAACTATTACTGAGATAAATTTTGACAGCCAATTGAGAGATTATTTTCTATTTATAATTTTTTATTGTATTAATATAAGGACTTATAAAATTTTTGATCGGTGTTTTTTAGGGGTTGGTTTTTGGTTTGTTTGGTTTGGCCTTTTTGGATGTAGCCTAGACACTTGGGTGACCTAATGAGAGCATCCTTTTCGGAACTCTATGGCCTTAAACTGGTTATTTTTTCATTTTATCTCTCAATAGCAATATGGACATTCAAATACAAATATTAAGTGCACAGTCATTTCAAAAAATAAACTTAAGAGTATTATTCTAATAAATTAGAAAGTTGTGAAGAAAAATAATATTTCAAAGACAGCGCTTTTATGAGTTTATTTTCCAAAAATATGACAGATCACTGTATATTAAGATAAAACAGTATTGATTTTGTATATGAGAAAATATACTTATTTCACATATGTATTGAAATGCTCTATAGGAATTTTAAGCTAAGATCAGTGTTACTATCTTCAAAACAAATACATTTCACAACTTCGTTCTAAGCAGCATTCTAACCACCAATATTTTTGTTCACTAATGCTATTAAAATGGTTTGCATAGCATGAAGCAGTTTAAATACCTTTTGAAAGTAGTTGAACATGCTCAAATTTTCTTACTTAAAATTTTCACTTCCATACAATAGGTAATGTTGTATAAAACTCTTCCAATAATAGGTTACCAATTATTCAAATAATCACACATATTACATTTTGAATTACAGTTATTATTTTTAGCATGCTTTTTTCATAAATTGCGTCTGTATATTCTTCTTCAAAGTCATAAAGGTTATTATGCACACATAAGAATACATGAGCTTCTCATGCAGTTGGCTAGCATGCACCTTTCTGAAGATACTACATGCAGGTTTAAGCACAAAGCAGATTAAGCGCAATCTAGGAGAAACCAATAAAAATTTTACAAAACTAAGTATGAAGAACGATCTGTTTACATTTTTTAATTCATAGGTAAGAAAAATTTATGAGGTGTTATACATAACAGTGAAAATTTTAGTTACTGTCTGAGCCCAAGCACTGTCAGACTCAATTGATCCAGTTATAGTAATTTCATGAAATTTAATTAACACCTTTTTCAGTGGGTTTTCCTTATGCCAAAATGGCCACGTAGTTGTGTTTCTTACATGTTTGCCTTAACTATTGCAATAATTGAAGTGATATATTGCACCGATCGGGTATCTCACATCCACATCTCCTTTGCAATAAGTTTCTCATAACATATTCTTCTGCAACACATACTTAAAAGAATAAAAACTGTAATTCTTACTACATGCCACTAAGTAATAAGAAGTTTGGATATTATACAAAGACATTTAAAGAGAGGTCAAGATTTGCAGCATCTCTACAAGTGCTTCATATAACAGAGTATCTATCAGACCTGGTGGGAAGAAAAAGCATTTTATAAGAGCTAAATTAAAAAAAAATTACACAGATAAAATTTTTAATCTGCAACAGTAGTAAAAATCTCTTCCTTTATTTTTTACTTATAATACAAAATATTTCAGAATCATGAAGACTTGGTAGTCTGTGAACTGTTAGTAGAGGATTAATCTTATTTAATTCAGGTCACCTAAAAAGTCACTAAAGTTAGGAGCCTTACTGCCTTATATTCCTTTTACAGTTAATGGAGATTAACAATACAGGTGTAGGATATTTCAGCAAGGGATTTACTCTCAGGTGGACCCATTTTCCTTAAAAGGGCTTTTGCAGTCAGTAATTACATTCACCTTACACATGATCAGAAAAATAGTATAAATGGAAATCAAGCATTCACAATTATCACCTTGTTGTAAATATTACTTTATGTTCTAAATAACTTCTGTAATTAGAAGCAATAGTAATTTATTTAGACTGATATAATTATTGCAGTATGTCTTCCCTCTTGTTGGACACCTAAGGGAGAATTTGGGTTTTGAAGACACAAAAAGTGAACCCAACTGAGCTTACTTGGCAATAGGCTTGTGAGGCCTCTATATACTAGTGCTTTAATTTAAAGCTCTGAAACAGCTTTCTCCAGGAACAAATATGAAGTACAAATATTTATTGGTAAGGTGTAAAAGGTGGATTTTCTTACCTTGACTGAGATAACGGGGGAGAAAAAAAAGTCCTCATAAAATTAAATGAGTTCACTGACAAATTTACCTTAGAAATATTTTGTATGATAACTATACGCAATATATTTTGAGTGGTGAACTAACAACATCAACAACAAAACCCCTCAGTTACTCAGTAATTTTTAAGATTATATGTTACCTTGCTTAAAATTAATAACATATCAAAAATTCATATACTTACTATTTCTCTGTATTTTTTGTTTATTTAAAGTTTTAATGAGAAAAAATAAAGAGTAAAAAGAACACAGCCACTCAGCTGTACAAGGGGAACTTCTGTAGGCCTCGTTCTGTTTGCAGTATTACACTCAACACAGTCAAAGACACACATGAATGCTAGTCTGCTTTTATTATACTCGTAAAGAGCAATCTGGGCTCATACAAAGTGTAGCTGGCAACTCTGTAAAAACATAACACTTAGTTTCTGGTGGTCCCTTCCAAAAAATAGCTAGCAGCTATTTATGTTACAACTGCCCTAATTGTTATTGTGCAATGAGTTTTCTCACTGTATTCTAGTTCATAAAGAGGAGGACTCTCCTCTCTTACATACTGCTCAAAATCAAATGCAAAAAAAACTCCCGTGTTCGATGTATTCTAAACATTAAGGATTAGAACTGTCTGAACAATACAGAAGTCATGGTTAGGCAGGTGCATTCAAATTCCACATGGATATTTTTGTAAATTTTATTGTTCATTTTCTGAATAATTCTATATAAGTATGCCGTTTGCACAAATATTTAGGGAATATAATTTATATGACATAGTAATTTTTCATGTGGACAGTGTGGACAGCTGCATTCTTTGTTAATTTGTTATTCATCACTCATTTGTTTATTTTCCCATTTTAAGAGTTACAGTTATGCCATCACAAAAAAGATTATGTGTCACCTAGGTGAGCAGTCTTGCACTGAAATGAAAAATAGCAATAGGGAATAACCACAGAAGTCTAAGAACACTCACAGACTGCATTTTATTTCATTTACCCATGGGAACCATTAACAGCCAAATAATACATTGATAGAAACCTGTACTGGTCCACAAATAATCTGTTACCATAAAAATGGCTTACTTTGTCAAATAATTTATTCACAAAATCCCTTGACAGTTTCTTGCTTTATTATGCCTTCGATCATGAAAAAGCTCTGAAAGTTGACTGTCAGGATTTACTCTATTTTTACTATATAAAATCCTATGTATTTCAAATAGGTTGCATTTGGAGGGAAAACAAAAAAAAAGTTAACCCAAACTTTCATCTACTCATTTTAATTTCTGTGACCTGAAAAAAATTCTGACAGAATTATTTGCAGTCAGATTCTGTTAAGATTAAAGATGGGTCTCTAGCTTTCATAATTTCATATCACCATTTGCAAAAGCATTCATTTTCTAGCAAGGAATTCTTTTTCTTCATCACCATTAAGAAACTAAATAGGAAACTAGATGATGCAAATTACAGAGGTAAATTTTATCCTTCCATTTCCCATATAAAGGTAATGCCCTGATTTAGACATTAGTATAGTATGAAAAAAACAAAACAAAACACAAAACACAAGTTAAAAAGATCCTTTTTGAGAGCTTTTTGTACCTTGCCATACTGGGAAATTTTGGAAACAACTCCTGGTTATGTCAAAAAATTTTGATTTCCAAAAGAGTGAAGTCAGTTAGTAGAATTTCTGTCACAGGTGGTATGCATTAGGTATGTTTTTTGGAGAGATGAATCATCTTGCCTGATTATCTTTTATGCAGAGGTTGAAAAGGGCTGAGGAATTTTTAAGCACACACAACCCAACTACACATGACCATTGCAGTGGGGTTGGACTACATGACCTTTAAAGGTCCCTTCCAACTCAAACTGTGTTATGACTCTATTACTCTATGATTCTATNATGACTCTATTACTCTATGATTCAATAATATTTCATAGAATCACAGAATCACCATGGTTGGAAGGGACCTCTGAGACCATCGAGTCAAACCACAAAAAAAAAAAATAACAAAAACAAAACCAACAACACACACAACACCCCACCACATCACACCCACCCACAAACCAATAATCTTGGGCACTAGAAGAGCCATGTCTACATGTTTCTTAAATACCTTCAGGGATGGTAACCCCACCACCTCCCTGGGTAGGCTTTTCCAGTGCCTGACCACTCTCTCAGGAAAGTCATTCTTCCTAATATCTAATCTAAACCTCCCTTGCTGTAGCTTTAGACCATTTCATCTGGTCCTGTCATTATTCCCTTGGGAGAAGAGGCCAACACCCACCTCTCTACAACCTCCTTTCAGGTAGCTGTAGAGGGCAATGAGGTCCCCCTTCCGCCTCCTCCTCTCCAAACTAAACATGCCCAGTTCCCTCAGCCTCTCCTCGTATGACTTGTTCTCTAATTCTGTTTCTTCCTTTTAATTTTTGGTGGCAGCAAGGCAGAGATATTTTTAACCAAAGGACACACTATGTTGGTTAAAGAGGACCTAAAAGTATTAATACTGTGGATTACCTGCAAAATTATTTTGCGGTAGTTTCTACACACAGTAACTATACAGATAATTAATTAAAACCAGATTCTACTCTGATTTCATATAGTGTGTAATCTATGCAAGTTCATGTTCAGTGCTGCAGGTCTCCCAAAATTTAAGGCAGCTATGCTTAGCATCCTTAATGGACCAAGTCAATGGCAGGAAAAACAGAAACTTGAACTCTGGCTAATGATCTTCCTACTCACAGTCATAGTTCATTCATTGTCTTGAGCTCTGACATGTATTCAGCAGGCAGAAAATCTGTGCAGAATTTTTTGCATTCTTTCCAGGAACTTGGTACTGATGATCCAGTGTTCTCACACTATAAATACACTATAAATATCTCTATCACTATAAAACTCGGCATCAACATCTGTCCCTGTTACTGTAAAATTCCAAGCATAAATTTACAAAGGGGTAGAAGAAGGAATATCATCAAATGAATTTTGAATAACTGTTGAGAAAGATCTGTCTGAATAAATTTCCTCCTTTCTATGATGGTCTTATAAAGAAGTTGAAGAGTTAATTTCACTTGATAAGCAAAACAGTTTATAATCTGTGAGTAAATGGCAGCAGTTGGTTGATATTAGAAAATAAAAACCATCCTGTTTCAGAATTACTGTTTTCTTTTGGGCTTTATTATTTGTTCTTCAGACTGACAGAATGATCCAAAACCTATTTCAACAAATTACCAGACTTTCCATTTTCTTCAGTGTGTTTTAAATCACGTCTTCAGTGAAAAAGTTCACAGTCCAATGAAATCCACATCTAAAATTTATAATTTAGTAGATTCAATACATTATATGTTATTGAGATGTGGTGTTTCAATGTACTTCTTGGAGTTATAATGTACATTAGGTGACTGTATATTGGACTTTGATTTGAAGATCTCAAGTAATGTTGGATTCAGCTTATTAACTTAAAAAAGAAAAAACACCACACAAAAGGAATGTTTTACTGTTAAAAGTTGCAATTTGTCATTCCTAAAATAGGTTAGAAGTCATGTCTGTTTCGTTCCTCCTGACATGGTTACAAATGCGTGAACAATCTAAAGGTTGCTTGGAAAAAAGGTTTTCTGCCAAAGTGCAGCCCGGGTTTTAAGATTTTGATGTCGCTGTTTTCTGAGCTGATTTATAGCTATAGAAGTAGAGAAATAATGTTAGGTGGTAAAAAATGTATTTTTATGATGTTTAGGGAGTGCAATAGAGAAAGAAATTACATGCCCATTTCTTAAATTCAAATTTAAAAATAGAATGCTATCACCCGGAAAGCCCCAAAATCACAATTTTTATTTACATTTTCTTACATTTTACTTCATTCATATTTTCCACATAAAACAGTTAAAAACAAAGGAAAAAACAACCAGCCCCATTCCCCCAATATGGCTGCAACTGTCATATCGAAAAAATACTGGCTATTTTTCTGGCCTATGTATACTTCCGAATAAGACAAAATATGAACTAGTGATTCCACTGATTACAACAGGAGCACAGGGGACTAAGTCCATTGCACTGTAGGCATCCAAACATAGTCAGGTCAGCCTTACTGAAAATTTCTGATAAAGATATTGCACAAAAGCAGGGAAGAATAATTGAGAAACACTGTGATTCCAAAGGCATGTGCAGACTACCCTAAAAAAAAGAAAAAAGAAAAAGAAAAAGAAAATCGGAGTATACAAAGAAAATCAGAGTACTGTGTCATGAATGAATTCAGGATGTGAGAGCACTCTGAACAGAAGCACACCACTTGGTGAGATAAAATCTAGAATTTGTTTCTCAGGTGGGACTAGTACAGTGGGTAGACAATGATTTCTATTCTAAGCCTCCCTTCCTATGACACATGCACTCTTTACAGTCACATCTATTTGGGCCGTAGGACCAGTTCAATTTAACCAGTTCTGGTTCAATTTAAACCAACCTGTAGACTCAGGGGATTCAGACCCTGACTTCTGACCAGTCACGTATCCAAGTCCTGGCTGGAAGCCTAATTTCCGTGCATATCAGTTCCTCCTTGGGTTTAGCTTTCTTCACGGGGCTCGGACATCCATGTGTGTTTTCCCATTGAGAAACTATTGTCTTCACTTCTTATTGTTTTCCAACTTAGCCAACCTTGTTGGTCATGCTTCCCCGGGCAAATCTGTTTGACTTTCCTCATATCTAAATGTCTCTAAATAAATCTAAAAATCTAAATAGCTCATATCTAAAGCTATTTAGCTTTTGCGATCTGAACTACTACCACTTTCTAATTTCTCAATCCAAATGTGTTATACAGATGTAATATTTTCAACAGTTCTGTGTTTCTTTTTTCTTTCTCACACGTATCTAAATTGTTAAAAGATGTCAGATGTAGTCCAGAGCTTTTGGTAAGCTTTCCCCATAACAGTTATCTGTCTGTCTTTATTTTCCCAGCACCTACTGAATCATCTGAGTTAAAGCTGTGCAGATGCAGTCAAGGTTTCACTTATCTGAGCAGTGCTTTTGGGTAGGCTTCAAAACGCACATAAAGAGAAATTATGCCATATGGGTGGAAGTGTGAAACTTTTAAATATTTTACTAGCTTTCCTATATATAATGATTTTATTCGCTAATTAAGCAAATTTAAATCTTATTAAAGCGACCTGCTGTCCTTCAGGAATGGACTGCTCCAGCTTGGATCCTCTGCAAGCCATATTTCATGCCAGAAAATCTGCTCCATGTGGGCTCTTCTCCACAGGCCGCAGCTCCTGCCAGGAGCCTGCTCCAATACAGGCTCTGCATGGGCTGCAGCTTCCTTCAGGGCACATCCACCTGCTGCGTTGTGGGGTCCTCCACGGCTGCAGTGTGGATATTTGCTCCATTGTGGTCCTCCTTGGGCTGCAACAGGAGGCAACCTGCATCACCATAATCTTCATCACAGGCTGCAGGGGAATCTCTGCTCCAGTGCCTGGACCACCTTCCTCCCCTTCCTTCACTGACCTTGGTGGCTGAGCTGTGGTTAACATACATCTTAACTAGGTCCATGATAATTGGTTAGGTATAAAGCAAATTATGGCAAGTGGTAAGGTATACATTGCATTACTTAGCAACAGATATACAACAAATTATGGCAGTGGTACTTAATAACAGATATACAATGAATATGAATTATGGCACAGGGTACAGTATGCCTTATATTACTTAATTTTAAAAGTGAAAAGAGAAAAGGAAAAGGAAAAGAAACAGAGGAATAGAGGAGAGGCAGAGCGAGAGAGAGATAAAGAGATCACTGGTCCTGGTTCCAGCTTTGGTCCAATTAATGCCAGGGGAGAAGTGGTGCCTTTGATTCATAGAAGTACTCTTCTGTGTATGCCCCAGGGAAAAATCTCTTCAGGGAAAAATCTTCTCCCTAGGGGCACTTATTTTTCCCTTTTATGTTTGCTGTATCAGTACAGCCTGCCTCACTGTTAGCAACAGTTTGATCTCAGGTTTCTCCCCCTGATCCCAGGTGATGTTGGGAATGTTGCATTATTTGGGTAAGGAGATGAGAGCTATAGTCATATATGTTTAGCATGAGCTTGATAATCACACAGGGGTGTCAATTTTAATATGAATTTCATGGATAATGAGGCAAAAGTCATTCATTGGGCACAGTAGCCTTTTGAAGAAACAGCTTGTCCTTGCTGAAGAAAAGCCGAGCTGTCCTGTTTCCATATAACTGTAGTCCAGGCGCCTCTAAGCTTTCTCTTGCCTGAATCACACAACAGATAAGCAGGTGTTAGCCTTGAGCAGACGGCCTGGTACTTTCAAGTGCTTGAGAATTTTCTTAGGAAGGGCCTCTTCTCCTCTTCTCCCCCTGTGATGTCCCTGCCCTTTGTCTCACACCATTTGTTTCATGCTTCCCTCTGGCTGCTTCTCTCAGTTTTTGTTTAGGGAAAATTACAGGTAGTGTCTTACACACATCCATCTAGGAGACAGCTGGAACTGGCTCTGCCTGACATCATGATAGCTCTTCATAGAAGCCACCTCTGCAGCCTCCCTCCCCACAACACAATACAGGCATTTTCTATGCAGTCTTAGAAAGAAAAATTATATATACAGTCAAATGGTTTATGGTATTTATGGTATTAATACCACTTATATTAACAACCACAGAAATGTTGTTAAGTGACCATGTTAAGTCACAGACCATAACTACTTCCTGGGCAAAACCTGACCATTCATAGTGATTCAGAAACATATTGAAAGTCTCTGAAAACAACATGATTTGTGGTTTTGACTGTTGGTTTGTTGTGGTGTTGTTTGTGTTTTTTTTTAATTAACAAAGGTCAACTGCATCTAAACCTTCAGTACCTAAACCAGTGGATGAACAGTGACTGGAACCTATAAGCAAGCAAATGAACATACAAGCAAACAGATAAATAATCTTTAGAGTGCAAAGTCAGCTTTTGGTTGAAACAAGGTATCTGAATCTAGTCATGAAGTGATGCAACCCTTGTTTATCTGTTGTTTACCCCAGAGTCACGTGAACTTGGTTTGTGTATGTAAAGTTCATATTTCCCAGGTCCTAGAACTGCATAGAAGTGAGCATCCAACATCATACAGAATTAAATATGCCACGTCCCAGAACAGGGTTCAGTTGACTAAACATGAGTGTCTAGTACTTGCTGAGATGCCCTAAGGTATGCCATCTGGCCTCTGGCTATTCTGCAGAGAGACATGGTTTTCTTACTGGTCCAGCGTCCCTTTTGAGAAGCTCATGTGGATGTCTTGAATGCCTCAAGGCATCTGAGATAGCATTGCATTCCTTTGTCTGGGCAAATGAATCAAGTCCCAGAAGGCTGGCAATTAAAAGTTAGATTTTTCAGCTGCCTAAATATTTCATTAAATTTATGTTAGTGTGTGTATATATATTAAAATGACTGAAGATCAACATAGGTGTAAATCAGCTGTTTTAAAAATAATTCTTTTATAAAACATAAAAGATATTAAGATCACTTAAGTGTTTGTCATTCTTCAGTGATACTATATTTTGAAAAATATGTAACTCCTATCATAATTTTTATGGTTTCTATTATGTTCTTTTCCAGACCATCATAAAATTCAGAAAAATAAAGAAATATTGCAAGCCATCTGTCATGCAGTCTTATCACTCCAGTAAAATTGCGTTTTCATTAAGGTGTTTTCTTCTGGTTTCAGTTTTTTACACAGGCTCCCATATACCCACTATCCATTGTCTCTGGTTCATAGGATTTACACAGTCCACTGCTCTGTGAAGATTGTGTTGCTGAAGGTAAAGTAAGTATCCAACAAAGATGTAGGTTTCAAATGCAAGTCAAAACTCCTTAAAAAAAGTAAACCAGCTCTACCCAGCTCTGGTGAGGCTACATCTAGATTACTGTTTCTAGTCTGGGCTACCTGGAGAGACATGCACATCCAGTGAGCACAGCAAAGGTTTACAAACATGCTCATGGGAGCATTTGTCCTATGAGGAGAGACTCAGGTGTTCTAACTGTTTAGTCTAGAGAAGAGAAGGCTCTGGGAAGGATCTCATCAATGTGCGTATTTGAATACTTGAAGAGAGAGTCCAAATAATACAGAACCAGCCTCTTTTCAGTGGTGCCCATTGAAAGGACTATAGGCAGCGGGCACAATCTGAAATACAGGAGGTGCTATCTGAACACAAACCATATCTACATGTCTTTTAAATACCTCCAGGAATGGTGATTCTACCACTTCCCTGGGCAGCCTGTTCCAAAGCTTGATAACCCTTTCAGTGAAGAAATTTTTCCTAATGTCCAATCTAAACCTCCCCTGGCACAACTTGAGGCCATTTCCTTTTCTATTCCTTGTTACTTGGGATAAGAGACCGAACCCAACCTTGCTACAACCTCCTTTCAGGTAGTGTAGAGAGCGTCCTTTTTGTAAGACTAAACAATCCCAGTTCCCTCAGCCCTTCCTTATAAGATATATATATATATACATGCACATATATATAAATACTTGAAAACCTGAATGACTAAAAAGAAGAATTGGTGAAAATTAATGAAATAAAATGCACATCAAGTAAACTAGCAGATACTGTAATCTCAAAGGACAGCTATGTAGAATACAGTTTGAGGACAAAACAAAATCTTTAACTAAAAGTTATTTTTTATTAAACATAATGTCACTAGAGAAAAAGTTACAAAATGCTAGCTAGAGTGAATTGTTTCCTCAGCCTCAATTGTGAAGGCTATATGATGGTATAAAATACAAAGACTCATCATTTGGAAGCTTATTAAGAAAGTTCACAAGTTAGTGCTAGTGTCAGAAGATGCCTATAAAGTCTTAACGATTTTTCTAATGGCAGCTGTATATCACTCCTGACAGAGTTTTAAGTGGATTTGTAGATCTACACTACCAGAAGGAAACTACTTCATCTAGTAGTGCAATATATTTCTAATTTCATCTGAAAAAATGTCTCCAAAGGTGATTTAGACAGATCATAAAACAAATTTTGTCTACTGACATTATAATGCAATGAAAATGATAATAGAGTTTTAAACTGACAGCATATTAAAATTAATGCAATAATGTGATGACAGTTATTAAGATAACAGGTAGATTTATAGGACAGTTTACACATGGGATGAAGTTTTCTAAAGAGTAAGCATTAAAGTAAAAACTGAAAAAAGCACATTGTGGATAAAAAAATCTGCACAGCAGTAACGCTTCTAGGCTTCAAGGAGATTTAAGATGAGGTATAAAAAGGTAGTGTATTTTTTCTAACATTTATGTTAATTGAAAAAGACCAGTAAGTACTAAAAATACTTAAAAAGCACTTGGAATCTTAATGAATAACTGCAGCTGTGCTTGGACAAAGCTTGTACCTTGAAATGGGAATTCAGCAATGATTGCAAAGGTACCACCACTGCCCTTTTTTTTTTTTTTTTTTTAATTAATTACTTAGAGGCAAATTCCAAATCAGTGGGATTTTTCAAATCTCTTTGATGACCTAATTCACAAAAGTCAATGTGAATACAGATAGGTTAAGACTGAGAGTTTTGAAAAGGTTAATTACTTAATGAGTTGTTAGAAAACACGCAATGAGACAGTGAAAGAAAACATCAATATACCTCTGTTTTTATCATATGATGGAAGCAAAGCAGTGCAGCTAAGAGCTGCAATAGAGTCGCTGTCAGATCTATATTAAAAATCAATTGGCATTCATGTTTGAGTCAACATAATTAGACCTTACTGTTGTTTTCAATATTCTGTTCATTTTACAATGTGCAAGACAGCAGCAGCTGTGAAAAACAGCTCCAAAAAACCTCTAAAGCTAGAGACGGTTTCTGCCATTATAGAAACTGGGCAAAATTAGATATGTGATATTATCAAATTTCAGGAAGAAAATACTTCTTCAGTTTTTCTAGTTTTATATTGAGGAGAAATTTCAGTGGTTGTTAAACATACGTTTAAGAAAATAAGTCATAATCTGTACTCCAGCCAATTATTATTGAAAATGTAAATGACTGATCTAATTATATAATTTTAGTAAATAGGATTATTTCTTCCAGCTTGTACTGATAATAGTAATATTGAAATAATGCCTAGATATCTCAGTATGGGATTGGTCCAGTGTGTTTAGTAGAACACACAGGTGCAAAAGAAAGAGATACCATACTCATGATCTAAACATATGAGAAAAACTGAGATGAGATACTCTAAGGGCAAAAGTTATATGGGACCTGAACATCCAAATGCAATTGAAAACATACTTTGTAGCATATATTATCTAGTGCAGATTGTTAGTATCAGCTCAAGTCTTTTCAGCACTGCAAAGAAATATGAAATTTACTGCCCTCAGGGGTCAGGAAGCTGGGGTTGGGCTGCATCTTTTTGACAGAAAAGAGACGGAAAGGACTGGAGCATCTCCCTTATGAGGANAAGACCCGCCTGGATGCAGTCCTGAGTGGCATGCTCTGACACGCTCTGGGTAGTCCTGCTTTGGCAGGCGAATTGAACTAGATGATCTCTATGGTCCCTTCCAACTCTAAAAAATTTAGTGAAATTCAGTGAAATTCAGTGAAATTCAGTGAAAAGGGGATCAGACTTGAAGAGCTGGTACGTGTTGTTCCCGCTGCTCTGCAGTGTGGGTTGGGTATTTCTTCCGAGTTGAGTGGCATGTTTCTTTGCAGTTACCATCATACACTTTTTCATCAGTGGAAGTAGCAGTGACCTATAGGCCACACAGGAGTCAGCCACGTACTTAGTCAATGTTACATGCTGTGCCTCATCAGATATCCAGCAACCCCATGGAACAGGATGACAGATCTAGATAACAGCTATATACTCTTAATGACAGCATGTGAGAGCTGAATATCTCTCCCTTCAAATTTAACCTCAACATAGCAGGAAGTAATTTACCCATTTGTGGAATAGTAGCCGAAATGACTTTCATTTTTTGGTTCTGTCATGCAGAATTTTATTTTTCTGTTTTCGAAATAATGGCACCCATTAAATGGCATTCTTAAGTAATTCTCCATTTGTTTATGTGTGCAAATTGCTGATTTTTAAAAATGTAGTACTAAATCATAGTTGCAGAATACTAGTGCAAAACTACAAACAATAAGAATGTACAATGAAATACTTAAGGCAGAATTTGGTGGCATAATGACAAAAATCTTAGTTTTTATGTCTGGCAGCATAATCTTCCTTTTGCCAAGTATAAGTGGGAATAATAAATGGAAATAAACCAGAATAAATGATAATAAAGCATCAAAAGTAGGTAGAAGAGAAAAAAAAAAAGTCTTCTAAATGCTTTGAAATGTTCACAGAGACTTTATCTAGAACTTCCAAATACTACGTTGATGAAACTGTTACTAAAATTCCAATAAAATATAAATAAATAAAAATGTATGTTAACTTCTATTGAAAAACAGATCATTACTACTTTGCAAAAGGAATTATGCTGACATGGAGACAAGGGTGGAAAGAAAACAAATATGAAGCAAATTGATTTTCTGCAGTTAAAGAACCACATACACTGGGAAAATGCCAGCAGGTGCTTTGTTGCAGGGGATGCTATAGCTTTCTAATTGTCAAAGTGACAAAATCCCAGTGATCCTTATAATCTTTAAAACATACTGCAGATATTTTTGGCAAAGTTCCTAGTTTTGAAGGAGTGGATTATTATGAGTGCTAAAAAAATTTTTTGTTGGCTGGTCAGTTAGAAGCTTAAGACCAGAAAATAGGGAGCGGATATTTTGAAACAATCTTCCAATAAAAAAGAAAAATATTCAAACAAGTCAACCAAAACAAAAATAGACAAAAAATTACCTAACAAAATCTCAGTAGGAGTTTATGTGAAAGAGGCACTGTCATGTTTACCTTCTTTACCTGAGAACATGATAAGTACTAAGAGAAAGATTTTCCAAACTAGTTGATGTGAGCTGATTTGAATAATAATAAAATAAAATGTACCAGAAAAACTCCCATTCTAATATTACTCCACAAGGTAAAGGTCCCTGTTTAATACAGGTATTTTTCAATGACAAGTCAGTCTGAACTGTCGATATTCAGCCTTACAGTCTTGAAATATCCTTAAAGCCGAATGGCAGGGTCAGCCTCTCGGCTGCCAAATAGGATGAAAAAATAGTTATATCTAAAACCAAATATGAGGAACATTGGTGAAAAACATAAACACACGTTCAGATATTTTGATACTGATTTTAATTTTTTTAATTTGCTTTCACATTGAGAGGGAGAAATGGGAGGAGATGAAGTTTATTTGAAAGGTATTTTAAAACAACAAAAATAAGGAAGTATTCTTTACTTCTCTACTGTATTCTCCACACCAGAAAAGTTAATCTGACAAAAATAGCTGCTGTGATTATATATTATAAGATGGGATAGATGGATATAGTAATTAGAAGTTAATGATATTAACTGTGGTTAAACTATTGAGTTGCTTATTTACTTGATTTGAAAATGACAGTGGCTAAAAACTGCCTGGAATATCTAGAGCAGAGTTTTGCTCTTGGGAAGACTGGTGACATTAATACTGCTTGAGTGCTATAGGTTGCAAGACTCTCCTAAGTTGAGGAATCAGACACTCCTGAGTGCCTTTGCAGAGATCACTGAAAGTCATCTGCTCTTTCTATAAATCCTGAAAGATCTGGTTTAGCAAGGGCACTGGAGATCAGTGAAAAGGCAGCAGAAGAGCTCTGTAGAGCTAGCATTCCAGCAGCAACTAACTTCAGTAAGTGTTTTAGCCTGGAGATCATTCTCTACAGTCCACTTCATTCTGCATAGATAGATTTGCAAATAGCAGTGATATACAGAGGATGGGATCCACAAACAAAATAGAAAATATTCTAAAAATGATATAAATGGTTTATTTCTGCTCGATTACCTGCTTTGTTGTTGCAATTGCTGTTGTTTTGACCTATTTTATTTCTATTGCTAATACACTGTACAGGACACTGGTAACTATTGGTGAAATAGTTATTGACTCCTAATGAAAGAGTAATGTCATTCAATTGTATGAACTATCTGGCACCACAGGGAATCAAGAAAATGGTACATATATTTTTTCAGGTGGGGTACATACAAATAATTTGATAAGAAAGAAGTTTGTCTCTATATAAATAAGTAATTACCAAATTATTTTCCCCCTTGGCTTGCCTTGCCTTGCCTTACCTTTCCTTGCCTTGCCTTACCTTATCCTTACCCTTTTCTTTCCCTTATCCTTACTCTTTTCTTACCCTTCCCCTCTGTTTTACATAGAGTTTATTCTCTTTTTCTAGACAGATGTACTCTCTTAACTACTCCATAGGCTGTGGATGAACAATATTTGCCATTATTTACTCAAGATGAATAGATTCTTGGAACAGAACAAAACAAAGGGGAAGTTGGCTATTGTCTACATATGCTGTCTTTCTATGTACATTATTTATATAATGTATATACACACACACTACATTTATATACATATAAGCACATTACATATGTATATATAATGTGTATATAGCATATCTACTACGTAAAGTGCATATGCAGTATGTATATGTATTATATGTACGATAGGTAATGTGCATATATACTATAGTCCAGCAATAATAAAAATGGGTTTGTCCTTAATATGTTAATTTGTCTGCTCTTTAAAAACATTGAATTTGTTTTGCATTACTTCAGTGAATTTATTCTAATTTAGTGATATTCAATGAAGTGTCATGAATTTTACATCAGCATGAAATTAGCAAGATCTTTTTATAATGAAAGACTGTAGTAAAACCAGATTCTGTGTGAATTCGTCTCCCCCTTAATTCTTTCAGTTCCACACCTGTTATTCCTACCTCTGACTTTTTTCCTCTATCATCACTGTTTGTTTCAAGTAACGTCTTTTTTTGTATTTTTACAGTCTTGTATGATACATTTTTCATTGCTTCATCAGCTTCTTTCAAATTAGTAATTTTATTCAAATTCTTTCTCATCTCAGCACACAAGACTAATATCCTAATATTCGTGAAAGAAGTGTAAGAGAAAAAGCAAGAAAAACTCATGGGTTGAGATAAAGACAGATTAACAAATGAAAGAAAGAGAGGAAAAAAACCTCAAGTGATGCAGAGGCAATCACTTACCACCTCCCACCAGTGGCCCAGTACCCAGCCAGTCTCTGAGCAATGAGTATTTTGGAAAGACTGCTCTCTTGTTTTATTTCTGAGTGTGATGTTACATCATATGGGTTGTCCCTTTGGTCAGCTGGGGTCAGCTGTCCTGGCTGTGTCTGCTCCCAGCCTTCTCGCTGGAGGGGCAGCGTGTGAAACAGAGGCCTTTTGATGCTGTGCAAGCACTACTCAGCAATGGTTAAAACATTGGTGTGTTATTTACACTGCTTTAATAAAAAATGTAAAACACAGCACAATATAGGCTGCTATTAAGAAAATTAATCCTATCCTAGACAGACCTAGTACAACATTTTACTGCTAAACTTGGTGAAAGGATTGTATCTTAAAATTAAGTTGTCATAAATTTGTTTTTGACAAGCCTCCTTGGTACTTTCCAGTACGAATTCCGTGTTACTAAAATTTGATCCTACAGAAAGAATGGCCTCCCTTGGCATATTTTATCTATTTTGTTCCACTGCATTTAGTGGTATTCTTTATGGTCCCAAATTTTTCCCCTTGGTTGTATTTCATTATTGTATCCTCCCTTGCTTCTCCTCTGACTCTTGATTTCTCCCCCAGAGAAAGATACTGCTTTCCCCGTTGAAAATGATTATAGCATGGAATTCTGCCTCTCACCCAAAAACAATGTCTTTCTCTATTGTATAACCTACTTTTCATATGCCATAGCAACCATTACAGTGTCATGCAGTTTGTACTAGATGTCAAGAAGCAAGACTCATGAAGTTAGTTTTGTAATTGCAATGAGAAGTTTAGATGCTGCACAAGAATAGTAGGAGGAAGAAGCCAAGACTCTTTTTTTCCAGATGAGTAGCTCTATCAAATGTTACCTCACGTGTGGTAATATGTACCTCATGCACGTTTCATCTCATCCTGTGACCTCGGTATTTTCTAAGGTGTATTAGTGAGCAGCAAAAAAGCACCTGGAAAATATTCCCCATCTTCTACGTGGACAAGAGTATACCCTCATGAATTAGAAATTTTTCAGGGAAATTAGGAGCTATTGTTTTTAACTGATGAGGAGGAAACTGAAATTGATCCTCTTAGGTGAGAGTTTCAATTTCTAGGCATTATTGCTGCATTATTAAAATGGTCAATGAATGAAGTTACACAGTTCTTCCCCTTACTTGAATAATGGCAGCTTAGGAGAGGGTTGGAGGATTGTTTGTCCTCGGTATAAAAGTGAATTTAATCTAAGCTATATCTGACTCAAATCTGTTCTTAAATTCAGAACAGATACTATAAGGTGTAGTTATGTTATTTTCAAGACTTTTCAGTATTTAGCAGTAGAGCTATCAGAAATGCTTTATCTGGGAACATTATCATGCTCTAATCTTGAATGAACAAAGCTTAACAAATTAATGTATTATTCCATTGAACTGAGGAGAGGCACTGTACTATGAAAGACTTTCAAATTTCTAATGCAAATTATACAAAGGCAAACCAGACTTAAACATGCCTCTGAAACAGACGACAAGCTATGCTTTCCCAAATATGCAGTGCATTTCAGAGTATTCTCACTGTTTTCATTATGAGAAACAAAAATCCTACATAGTCATGGGTGACAGCTTGTAGCATCTTCTGTACGCTTTTCTTTTCAGAAATTAAAGGCTTTTGTTTTGTTTTGTTTGACTGTGTTTTGCTTTGCTTTGGTTTTAGCAGTCTTTATCACAAAAGCTGCACTCTTCCTTTCAATAGCAAGAGTCCTTTTACCTCCACCCCTCTAAAATCTTAATATGGTTTCTCTCTCAGCCTGAGTTCCAGGCACTTATGGTCTATAAAAGTCTTTCTGCTTCTGCCCTCCACACTTTGTAGCAGAAATTATTTCCTTGGGCAAGAAAAGCACAAGAAAAACTTTGCTTACTATCTTTATGCCTAAATCCTTGTATGATTGGTCTATAATCACACAGACCTTTAATATGGTATTGTTTTTTTCTAGTAACAGACCATAAGATGTTTAGTCAATTTGTAAGGCCTCAGGACTGACCACTGTCAGGCTTGCTCAGTCTTAGCTTTTCTTGACATCCCTGTAGCTTGTTTTACTTGGTTTAGCTGTGACAGCAATTTCCCTAACTGACCAGGTGTCTAAGGCTAATTAGTTTTACTGTTGTCTCTCTGTGTGTGGTGCAACTATAGTTTTATACAGATAGCAGTAACAAGCAGTTGACCTATGCAGACTGTAATATTTAGAGTCTGGCACAATGATGCAGCATAGAGGAAGACAGGCTGGATACGATAACAGAGGCCTTGAGTAGTGGAGACACAGGATGTGGTACAGAGGGGCACAGGCACAAGATTTTAAGACTTTAGACCCTGAATATGCCACAGTCATGAAAAACTAACCCACTGTTAGTTAAATATAAGAAGACTGTAACCTGGACAAGACTGGTTTTAGCGATAAAATCGAGAACAAACAAATACTATCTGACATATGTATGTGTTTACTGTGTACAGTAAACTTGACTATAACATGGAGCTCAGATTAATGAAGGAAGAGAAAGGTGTAAAACTGTGTTGGCAAACATGAAAATGACCCTAGTGGATCCTAGAGTGGCAAAAATAAACCATCAATGTGAACAGTACATTCCAGAGGACTCCAGATGCCGACGATTTGATGTAATACTTACCACACCACCAAAATAAAACCAGCAGCCCCCAGGGACTCTGGGGAGCAGTGAAAGGGTGAGCACAACACAAAGAAAAAGGTAGGAAAAAAGTATAACAATATTAAGTGCATTATTATGCTTCTTTTTCTGTAATAATTAGATCTAGATTTGTAGTGATTCTTGAATTAAACTATCAAGATTTGTGTTACACTAACAAAGAATTCTTGTCTCTCCATGTGTGTATGGTTTGCTTCCTATTTGTCCATAAAATACATTTTGAGCATAACACTTGTACCCTCTCCAAGATTCCTTAAGAAAACATTTAAATACTACATTTCTTATTCCAAACTATTTGTTCCTTTGTTTTACTTGTTTTTTTTTCCTGGCTTCTTACTCTCAACAATGATACTTTCTACCACCTTCTCTTTCCAGTCATTTCCCATAGAAATACCTCTTTCTTAGGATTACTTTCTGAAAGATCCATAAAGGCTGCTGAAAGTGAGAGAATAGATCTTCTCTCCAGGTCTCTTCTTCTGAGTAAATGAAAATATTTTTCCTTAGAATTTCCAGTTTAGAGCATATGCACAATTCCCTGGCATCTGTACATTGCTCCATTTTCGTCTTTTGAAACTCAAGTCCATTTAAAAAACCCAGAACATACTTTATTGGTAATGCAAGTTACCGTGCAATAAAGCTTCCAAGCATAGTTTATTTGGTCATTGTTAGTGTCAGATTCCAGTTATGGCTGCACAAATGAGTATCAGTTGCGAAGCAATGGCAAGAGCACACAGCCCTATGTCAGGCAGTACACATGGTGACAGGAGACAGGTTCTCTATCCATTTTCTATGCTCTTGTAACATAATATTTCATTCCTTCAAAACAATTCAAGTTACAGCTGCTCTTTCCTCCATCCAGCATCCTGCGGTCTTTATTAAGTAGGATCTCAGTTCTTACCCAGTTCCACCTTGGTAACCTATTCCACTCTTCTGCATACTTCTGCCACACTGATTCCACAGTCCAGGTTTCAAAGAAAGATCTGCAGTGGTAGCTTTACAGGAACCTTTCTGCTCCTGTTTAAAAATAGATGGAAGTCAATGTTATAATGTGTTTGTGCAAAGCTTGGCAGATACAAGAGACAGAGTCAGTTACTGGATCTCCTTGCCGGCAAGCAAAGTGCTGAAGGACCCGAAAGCTAGCCCCTGTCTTTGCCTGTGGGCAGAAACTGATGAAAGCCTGAAGTCAATATTTAATTCTGACTGCACATTTTGAATCACAGGAGTTCTCTTCTTGCACTGCCTTCCCTGAGCTGACAGCAGAGTCAACTCTTGACTCAGCTACAGATCACTCTGAGGTTGTCATACTACCAGTTGTATTACACATATGAAATGCTGGAAACCTCGCTATAAAAACTGTGGTGATAATAAGTGGCCATTGTGGCTCAGATCCAGAACAGTTAGATTTCTAAATGCCCATATACAATACCAGGATAAACTGAGTAAGAGGTAGATATCTAAATACATATGCACATGTTCTATCTTTTGGATTAAAGGGAAAAATAGAAGTTTTGGTTCATTTTTCAGTTTGAGGTAACATAAGAATAAAAACAGTGTAAGAATTTATATTCTCTGGAAACAGTGGGGATAATTAGAATAGAAAGGAAAATATTTTTCAAGGTAAAATTTTGGAGAAGATATGTTGTATCATTTTTACAGGGTACAACAGTTAAAAGTGGTCTGAGAAAAATCAATGCACAGGACTTCTGACTGTGACCCACCAAGGTATGATCTGTATTTTATATTCATTATTAGGTATGTATGTGAAATCATAGAATCATAGAATGGTTAGAGTTGGAAGGGGCCTTAAAGGTCATCTAGTTCCAACACCCCTGCCATGGGCAGGGACACCTCCCACTAGAGCAGGTTGCTCAAAGCCCCATCCAGCCTGGCCTTGAACACTTCCAGGGATGGAGCATCCACAGCTTCCCTGGGCAACCTGTTCCAGTGCCTCGCCACCCTCAGAGTAAAGAATTTCTTTCTGGTATCTAATCTAAATCTTCCCTCTTTCAATTTAAAGCCATTACCCCTTCTGTCACTACAGTTCCTGACAAAGAGTCCCTCTCCAGCTCTCCTGTAGTCAGTGAACAGATTTATCACTTTCCCAAATCATGAGCAAAATAAAGACTAGTAAGATTAGCTACACTTTGTTTTATAATTGATGAACTCATGCAATTTCAAGATCAACCATGAAATTAAGAAGCCTGTTAGCTTGCAGTGAATTTTGCTTTGCTAGAGGGGATATTTCAATAGCCTCACTTTTTCTTTAAAACATTTATTAACAATATGAACTCTAAAACAGTAATATAATTAATTACATGAAAATCAACAACTGTAAAAAAAAAGGTCTAAAAGTTATAGTAAACCCCACAGTAATTTCTTTAAAGATGACTGCCAAACAACCATGAATGGTTAAACAATAATAATCATCAATGACAGCTCCAAAAAATAATTTAGGTACCTAAAGTGTGATTTAGAGCCTACACTCTGAAGTATAATCCACCAAAGCCAAATAAAATCCAATTAAGGTCCAGGAAACTCAAATATCTGTCTGAAAAGCTATTGCATCTCATGTTCTGCAATATGAATTCTGAGAATCACTGTCTTTAAAGAACTGAATATCAAAATACACATCATGCTTAAGGATATTTTGGATCCAGACACTAAGCTTGTCTATGTTATTTAATAAAGGTTACATCAGGTGGAAACACAAAGGGTGAACCAATAATTTTAAACCTTGTTCTGGAAAAGTGTTTTTCAGGTTCTTCACTTGTATTTGTGCAAGTATGAAATGGCCGTTCCCCATAAAGTGTCCTAAGTGCTGGGTAACATCTGTTACTAATTTATTTTAGACTGGGTTAATATGTAACATATTCCCAGGCAAGAAAAAGCCTGATTGTAACCTAGTTGGAAAGGAATTCCCTCAAGAGTTGTGATCCATGACTCTAATTCCAATTTGCCCGTTTCTAGTTTCTGTTTTTGTCCAGCCTGATATGAAATACAAAATAAGTCCTGGAAGAAAAAAACTGAATAGCAGATCCCCTGGTGCTTACAAAAATCCTAATCGATAGGCTCAGCTTTCCCATGTGTGCTGTGCCCCTGCCCCTGCTCGCTGCTGCTGTACCATGAGGCTGCTAGTGGTGCTTAGCCTTCGCATCAATGCAAAGTCTCAGGATGGAGGAGGAAGAGATTGTCTACTGCTCTTCAGAGCAGTGGTGACTCACTGGAAACTCCCCTTCCTGCTTCTCCTGAGGAAGCCTGAAATGGTCTCTTAGAGCCTAGAGGGACTTCAGAAGAGAAACACAACACCGGAGAAGATGGCTAGGTATTAGAAAAGCAACAATTTAAACTTATTCATTAGGCTATTCTGAAAAAAAAAACAACAACCAAACCATAAAATGGAACATAAGACTTTTAAAAAATTAGACTAATAATACATTTTCAGATGTGTATTTATATTATGTTCCCCTTGGCTAACACTAACATTTGAAGTACCACAGTGCTGTCTTCCTGCCCTGAACATTTTGCAGTCCTAAATATACAGCTGCTGTACGAAAACGACAAACCCATTCAGGACACCCACAAACTTATAGCTGGGATATTTTCCTGATGGGCAAGAGAGAGATGCAAGTCTCCTCAGTGAGATGGACATAAAGTCCAGGTCTCACCGTCACCATGGCTCATGCCAGTAGGTCACTTCAATACTAAAAATTGCTGAATGGAAGTGAGAGACATTATACTGTGAATCCCAGTTTCACAAAGTTTGTTAGCTTTAGCTGCCAGATGACTCAAAATCTTGCAAAATACAGGATTTCAGGTGTACTGAATACACTGACTTTGAGTACCCCTCTTTGGTTAACACTTTAATACAAAATCATTCCAAAAACTGAGTTAAAAATAACTGAAGTAATGGCGTAGGTGGAAATGCCAACAAGTAATTATTTATATAATTTTATATATTTACATATATCAAAAAATTGGTTTATATATACTTATATGGAAAATTATATTTATAATTTAAATACAATACATAGATAAGTACACTTTAATTAAATGTTTTAACACCCAGCCAAACTGAATTTAAAACCTGAAAGTATAATATGATACATTTGTGACTCTTATGCTTGTATTTAAACATCTACATGACTGTACTATGAGATAAAATTTACATCAGTCAAGTTTAGCAATAATACTTGGTATTTTAGAACACCGGAAGAGCATGTTAACACTTCCCTTTTAAAGACTTTTTTTTCAAAGGAAAATGGCTTCTTTGAAATATTAGGCATTCTGAACAAAAAATACTTTGCAAAAACCTGTGTTGTCATAATGAGGAAATGAAAAAAAAAATCAGAAGACAATTTCAGTTTTTCAAATTGAACGTTTCTTTCAAGAAGAAAAAAAAAACTTTTTTTTTTAGGGTTTTTTGTTTCTTTGCTTGTTTAGAGATTTAATTTTATAATTATTTCTCACAGAATAAATTTTGTGATCACCTTGAGCAACCAAAGCACTTTGACCATCTAAATAATGACCTCATTCCTCCTAGATACTAATTTCCAATTACATTGATCATTCTGTAATGAAATTTCTTTTTGACTTGAATGCCTATGTATTTTCCTATCCACCAGGACATATAACTACACATTTTTTTGCACTATGCAGCTTGCCTTCATGAACAAAACATCAGAGGAAACATACTATTTTTAAAATTAGTTTTATCTGGCATAAATAGAGCTTTCATTGTGACTGCAGAATGTAGAATATTGAACATATTTTGATAATATAAATGTGGAGGGGTTCTTACATTGGTTTTCTGTGAACAGTTTCTGACTATTTTCTTTGGAGCTGCACTTGAACTGCACTTGATGACATTTTGTTCTGCCTTAATATGACAACAACAACAAAATAACCTACAGTACTGGCACAGCAGGAGGAGGCCATCTTTACCGCTCTTCCTGCAGGGTGAAATTTTCTTTCTGCTGCTACACCTTGTTCTTAGCTGATGATGGAGTGGAGGGGAAGAATCCTGCAGGACTGCACTGTTGTTAAGGCAAAAGCCCATTGTTATGCAAGATATCCTACCTTTTGTTGCTGTATAGCTCTTTTGTCAATGAGACTTCTAATAATTGTTTTAACCTTTGCTAAAGACAGGCAGGAACCTCTCTCAGCTAAGATCCTCTCCACATGCTGCTAAGAGCGGAATGTTATTCAAGACACTATTTGTTAAGCACATGTATAAAAATCCAAAGCTATTCTCAATGAACCCTAAACAATATTAGAAAGAAAAGGCTTTGACTGTATAAGGCTTTGGCTTCTTCTCTTGGTTTCTGTATTTATCCTGCTTCTGTTATGAACTGAGCTTACAGCTGGCACTAAAGAGCAAAGAACAGAAAAGAGTAATTTCATGCTTCCTAATATATTCTTCTGATGACTAGATGGTGTTTAAACTAAAAGTACATTAACAAATTTCAGCATGATGCAGGAGATGCACAAATGAGCTGACTGATGAGCCCAGAGATGAGCTAGGGCTCATTTTCTTCCTCTACAAATGCTCTCACATTTTCAGGATTTATGCAAGTTGCCACCTTTCTTTGATAGTTGGTTAAGGTAAACATTATTTAATGCATCTTTAAAAATCTTCACTAAAAAATATACTTTGTAGTTTAGGGGATTCTTAGTATACTACATAACACAGTTTTGTTAAAGATTTTTTTACGTTCAGTGGAAGATAGGCAATAGCTATCTAAATGCCTAAAAAATCTGTCCCATCATCCTTGTAAGATGTTGCAGTTGTATCAGAAAACAAAGCTATGTGTGTATATGTATGCATAGCAAGCTTCTCCTTAAGGCAGTGATGGCAGGGAGTTAGGCTGTTATTTGGGAGTACCATATAGCCTAAAGTTGTTTTCTCTGATCTAATCATCCGCTGTTATAAAACTTCTTCCCTTTTACTTGGAAAGGGTAGATATTGAAACTTCATATTTTGTCTAATGTTAAGGTCAACTTTCCATCCTCTCATAAAATGAGCTGTCCATTTATTTAGGCCACTTAGAGTTTTGCATCTGTGTACTAACTTTTCCCACAAGGCTTTGTGTTTTGTCATGTCTGAACACGTGATCATTGAGAAAGTATACGCATTTGGAAATATATGTCCATAACAGTAGATACATGTATTTAATGAAATTTGTGGCTACCAACGCTTGATCACCAAAAAGAAACTAATGTAAGTCGAAACTTTTCTCTGTTTTTTGGAGAAAGAATATTCTTTCCTAAATATAAAATTCAGTATTTCCTTCTACACACAGTAAGTAGATCATCAATAATTAGATCTCTGATACAGGTAATTAGTTAACTTAATAGATAGGAAAGATATAAATTATCATATCTATTATAGTAACTATTATGAGCATGACTATATTAGGCTTTCCCAGACGAGATTTAAAGCACTCATTTCAGGCAGAGATAACAATATTGGGGAATTCAGCCAAATATAGCTATTATAATAGTGACTCCTAGGCAGGACATGGGTTTTATGTACAAGACTCATTTAAGTAGGACTTATGCATGTTAATGTTGCTTTTGTTTGTGCCTCACTATGAAGACAACTCTCAATAGGACTCCACCTTCTTTCAGTCTTTCATAGCCCCTATTAAACTTAAATAATATGGGAAATGCCTACTTCCTTCTCTGCCCCTAAGTCACTTGATAGCTTTCTCTAAATTTGGAATACAGTAGGCCACGCTTTTGGGTGGATAGAAAATCAGGTCACAAAACTCATAATAAAGCTTTCCTTTATCCTCCTTTTGTACTCAGCTTCCCTATAGAGGAAGATATTATCTTCAGAGAAAACACGTTACCTCTATGTAATTATTATAGAAAATTATTGTCATTAAATATGGTTTGCTGTCTAATTGGTAATGCATTTCAACTGAGGTCCTGTAGATAGTCGTGAGATCAGTACTATTCATCTTTTCAACTATTTGCTTAGCTGACTGATAGAAATGACACTTAGGAAAACTGTGTGTGATCCCAAAAATGACAAGGTTAAAAACACTTTAAAAAGATGACATCAGAATTTTATCAAAGTTTTGGACAACTAGCCCCAAATCAATAGGATTACATTCAATAAAGTACTTGAGAGGAGAACGTAGCTACAAAATGAGGAAAAAATGGCTAAGTGACAGTGTTGCAGAGAAAAATATGGAGCTTATAAAGGACTGAAAACTAGTTTTGAACAGAAAAGGTAAATCTCATTTTGACACAGACTAATAAGGTTATTGCATGTTAGGCAAAAATAGTAATAGTAAAAGAAAAACAGTTTTCTACTATCTGATGTTGGCGAGATTGCAGCTGTAATTAAAGTGTGTTTTATAAGAACGTAAAAATAGGTCCTTAAATTAATAAAACAGTCCTTTCCTCTCCTTTCCTCCCCAATTTCCCTAATCATGAAGATGTTCAGGAAGGAAGATACCTTATTATGTTGACTTTCAGGCACCAACTCTTAAAAAAACATATTAGAAGTCTGGAGGAAAGCAACAAAATTGAGCAGAGGTTGAAGAAAAGAGACATACCTATAAGATTAAAAGAAGACCTAGAAAGACTCAATCTTTTATTTATAGGTAAAGAAATAATAAATTCTATTATGGAGACCAAATTTTACTACAGATTAATATTGACCTAGGATGTTAGTTGCAAGACTGAATTTCTGAAAAGCACCTACAGCTTTTAGCGTTGCAAATTCCAGTGAAAGTTAATATGTACCCAAGTTATCCAAGATAAGATTTATGTGAAAGATTTATGTACATCTTTACTTATTCTACCAAGAATACTCCCACTGAATGCATGGCTATAGGCCCTTCATGAGGCATAACCAGGAGAGGTGAATTGGAGGGGTAGTGCTGCATGTAAAGGAGGGGCTGTAACACACAGCACTTACAGCTAGGGAGGATGTGGGTGAGAGCCTCTGAGTGAGGCATAAGGGAAAAGCTAATAAAGCAGATGTTGTCGTAGGAGTCTACTAGTCTACTGTAGATCACCCATCCAGGATGATGACATTGATGTATTTTTATATAGGAATTAAGAAAATTCTTTTGATCAGTTGTCCTTGTCCCTCAACTTCCTAGATGTTAACTAGGATTAGCATATAGCAGACACAAACAGGTACGGGGAACTTCTGAAGCACGTTGAAAATAGCTTTTTGATAACAGGTTCTAAGACAGCTGTGAGGAAAGAGAGCTGCTTGGCAGCCAGTCACTAGTGATGTTCCCCTCATTTTAGGGCTCTATTTTAGGGCTAGTTCTCTTCATTGTTTTTATCTATGACCTGAACACAGGAATTGAGGGCACACAAAATAAGTTTGTTAACAATACTAAACTAGGAGGAGCTGGTCATTCCCTCAAGGGTAGAGAGGCCTTACAGAGGGCTCTTGATAGATTAGAGTGCTGGGCAATCCGCAATTGTATGAAATTTAGCAAAAACAATGGCTGGATTCTGCACCTGGGACAGTTTAATCCTGGATGGATGTATAGACTGGGGGACAAGAGGATGAAGTGCAAACCTGCAGAAAGGGATCAGGGGGATTTGATTGATGGCAAGCTCGATACGAGTAATCAATAAGTCCCAGAAGCCAAAAGGGCTAACTGTGTCCTGGGGGTAAAATAATTATCCAACTGTACTCAAAATTGGTGCAGCCTCATCTCTAGTACTGTGGGAAGTTTTGGGTTCCCGAATGTAAGAAGGATATAAAAATATTAGAAAGTGTCCAAAGGAGGACAACAAAGATGGTGAAAGGACAAGAGGGCTTGACTTGTGAAGAGCAACAGAGGATACTAGGTTTGTTCAGCTTAGACAATATGAGAATGAGGGGTGACCTCATTGCTGTCTACATCTTCCTCATGAAGGGGAGCAGAGAAGGAGGTTCTGATCTCTTCTCTCTGGTGTCTGGTGATAGGACATAAGGGAATGTCTTAGAGCTCAGAGTTCAGATTAGATATTAGAAAAAAGTTCTTCATTGAGAGGGTGGTCAAGCACTGGAACAAGCTCCCCAGGAAAGTGGTCACAGCTCCAAGGTATATGATTTAACTTTTAGGTTGCCCTGTGTGGAATCAGGAGTTGGACTCAGTGATCCTTGTGGGTGCCTTCCAACTCAGGATACTTTATAATTCTCTAATTTTGAATAAGGTATCCCAGAATACTTTTGGAGTGAATAAAAGGAGATCAGCTCTTCTAGGGTATGACTCATCTCATCCTAAATTAGATTTGTTCATATGGTCATCCAAATTATTCCTTAAAATGGTCTGTACCTCCCCATTTACTATGATAGTATTTTAGACTTCCAGACTGTTCCATTAGAGATGTCTGAAGTTATGTTGGTAGAACTGTATCCTTAGTCATCTTAGTCCTTCAGCATCATTAAAAGATTTTCTAAAAGGAAAACAAAATAAAAAAATGCAATGCATAAGTCTTAATCTCCTTTAATAAAGTCAAGGACTTTGTATCTTTCCTTTGGGAACAAGATTTGAAATTAAGCTATGCTACCACAATAATTGTGGGTTTTTTTCTTATAAAAAGGAAACTCAATTCAAATCATCTATTCATTGTACTTAAAAGTTATTTTAGAAGGTTCCTTCATAAAGCGTAATTGTTTACACGAAAAAGTTTGTTTTGTTTATAGTTCATAATAAATGAGATAAAGGTAATATTTTAAATTTAGGCTGTAAATAGTACAGTGAATTTCATAAATACTTTTTCAGGAAATTTTCTGAAAAAAAAAGAGTAGGCTAAAACAAACAAGAAAAAATCCACCCTCTATTCTTCTTCAATCTTTTTTTTTTCTTCTATTCAATTTATTTTATTTCCTAACAGGGAATGCATTACGCTGACATATTCTGCAACTGTCTGTATGATGTGAAAATGTCTCTTGTTGATCTTAACATAAGTATGTGGACACAGATGCCCTGAGTATATCCTGTTTGTGTCTTCTCTCCATTTAAAGAAATCTCCATTTAAAGAAATCTCCCTAATAGTCTTTATCACTGGGTATGTATACTTTTATAATTTTAAGTGTACATCAAATATTTGTGAACAAAATCACATTTCATAAAAATAAATAGATCTAATGTGAAGATCCTGAATGAAATATAATGAAATAGAAAAAAACCAATAGTGTTTAATTTGCCTTCCAGCTCTGAGAAACTTTAACAGGGAACAGTTTCCATAAATTGCACCAAAAAAGTCAGCATATCGTTAAGTCGTACATGAAAGACAAGTAAAATAGAGCTTAGCAAAACTATGGTCCCTCTGCTGAATAGAGCAGGGGATCTAGTGACAAAGGATATGGAAAATACTAAAGTATGCAATTCTTTCGTGAAAAAAAAATAAACTTGGTCCTTACTGATAAGACTAGCCTTCAGGAGTCCCAGGCCCCTGAAACCGGAGGGAAAATCTGAAGCAAGGAAGAGTCACACTCAGTAGATGATGATTAGGTTAGGGAACATTCAAACAAACAGGTTACACACAAATTCATGGAACCTGATGAGATGCACCCACAAACATTGTACAAAATGCTTATTGGCATTATGAGACCTCCACATTAGTCTACACTTAGGCTATAGAGCCTTCATATTGGAATTTTTCTAGTACCTTCCACTAGTCTGAAGAAATGTCAGGAGAGATATTATGCAGTCTCTTCACATCTATATCTATTCTCCACAGAATGATTGATTTCTGTAACAGAGTCAGATTAGAAGTAGCTCTCGAATGTACAAAACAACATTCAGGATGTAAGTAATACAATGCCATTTTTTACACAACGTCATTGTGTTATCAGAATAAACATATTTGTGGAAGGTAAAAGGATGGAAAAAAAGGGCAAAAAATAAATGCATCTAAAGCTAAATGTTATTTAGCCTTAAAAGGGAAAAGAAAAAATCTTATTTAGCTATGTCAGCTAAGAGCTACTTTTCATAGAGTTATGATATGTTAAAATATGAAAGGCTAGAAACAACTGGTTAGTTTTCCTAGCAAATAAAGTCAACAGAAAAGCTCTAAGATAGTCTGTCTTGGAATTTGTGTTTTTCACTGTACTAAAAGTTGGCTGGAGATGCAAAATAATTTAGAATAGTCAAATCCAAGCTGACTGTGAAGAGCTGTAGAATATTCTCATGAAAATCTAAGTGGATTGGTCCCAGCAAAACTGAAGCAGTTCTGCAATATAGTCAATTATGATCTAAGCTAATGGTCACCACTCCTTTTATACTTCCTAGAAAGAAAATACACCTCTAGGATTGACTCATTTCACCTTAATACAGATACTTAAAATAAGTTGGTGTTTGTACTTAATATTAATTTCCCTCAACACAAATGTGTACTGCCTGGCTGTGAGATGTGCAGAAGTATTGCATCTGTTTTCCAACTCCAGCAGATGTGTCTCAGGTCCTGTGTTATATCTGCCAGCACAGTGTGGATCCTTTAAATAATCGAGGATATCTCAGATGGCACTAGATACTTATGCTGAGAAAACAGAACTATCTTGAATCTCCCCATTGACTAGAAAGCTAGATACAGATAACAGACACAGATGCTCATTTCGTGTATATCTGAAGTTAGACAAGAGTAATTGTAACATGATTCATTGGGCAATAAAATCATAGAGTTGTAACCTGTTGTGTTGGAGTGGATCTCTGGAAGTCATCTGGTCCAACCCTCTGCTCAAAACAAGGCCGCCTTTGAAGTCAGATTCACAATGGCTAAGATGCCAGTATTGACAAATGCATAAGTATGCACGGCAAGACTGAATGTAAAATCCTCTCTAATATCCTAATTATATATTTACAATAATAGGCTTTAAAATTAACTGTTATTTTCAAGAGAGATAACATAAAACTCTTTTTTGCATAGTCACTGGAATTCCAAGCATAGTACTGTGATCAAAACACACGCAGAATATAAAGAATTATTAGGAAAAGAATGGAGAACAATACATAAATGTTGTAATGTCACTGAATAAGTTAGAAAGGCAGGAGGAATGCTTCTTACTTAAGAGAGAAATTAAGCTAGTATTACTCATCTTTGCAAAGATATATATAGATAACGTGATACAAAATTATATAGTCATTAAAATATAAATGGAATTGAAATTATTTTAAGCATTTCCAGATTACGTCTGACTGTTGCATATCAGAATATATATATTTATTTATTTAATATTCTAATGCATTAATTAGTATAAAAAAAAGCAGAAGAAACTACAGTAACAGGCAGTGTTGAGTCCTGCATATATTCCTCATGAGGAACTTCTGAGAGGTCTATAAATTGCTCGTCACTATGAGGGATCTCACTGTAATAATATAGTAAATAAAACAATTAGCTTTATTTGGTATTGATTGTTATTGCTAATGATAGCTAGTGTTATCAAAGATTTTATCCATAAGTTAGACTAAGAAAGCATCTAAGCTCGTGGTTAGTGCAGTGCAGTGCAGTGCAAAGGAACCCAGGATCCCTATTCAAAACTGTGCACTGATGGCGCTATCAGCATCTCCAGCACCAGTTAGTAACTGTGCTACTGTGTAACTACCACCTGGAGTAACTATTCCTGCCACAGCAAAGAGCTCCATCCAGACACAATTGCTTTGGTAGGGTGCTGCCATCCTAGTCTCTAGCAGTGCCTGCTGCTCTGTGAGTGCTCTAACAGTGCTTGATGCCTCTCTTCAGGGCCTAAGTAGTGACCTCCCCTGTGGGAGATGTGCTCTGGTTGAGGTGCTGAGTCATGAGCTGAAGGAACTGTGTAGGAGGTGAGCAAGCTGCACATCATCAGGGAGGGTGAACAGGAGATTTGTGAGGTCTTCAAAGACCAGACAGAGCCAACAGCCCCACCCTTGGTCCAAGAACAGAGAGGCAGCTGGAAACTACCTTAACTGGGAGTAGCAGATGGAGGCGTCCATAATGGAGGAGGCTAGAAACTTGTGACTTCTAGTAACACAGCAAAGCTCCTTCTCTTTCTGCCGTTCTTCAGTTATTAAACAGATGTGATGACCCAGGAATGGGTGAGGAAGATGACCTCCATTTATGCAGGCATCAGAGACATCTCAGCCTGAACCAAAGAAGAAACTGAGGGCAACAAACACTGGAGATACCTTCTTATGGGGAACAGAGGACCCCACTTCTGACTAAGGCTGATGTTTTAGAAGTTTTGCTGATTGCGACATTGTTGGTGCTTGGATGTCAGAGAGACTGACAAGCCCTTTGACTCTTCTGCTGCTGCTTATGACACTGCCGGGTGCAACCCTGCATGTCAAGAGTCATTAGAGAGCTCTGGGAGAAGAAGGGAAGCAAAGGACAGTGAGTAGTAAGGACAGTGGAGGCCCAGATGGAGGTCTCAGTCCTTCCAGTAAGGGGAAAAGTCTGAGGCAGAAGTGGACATACCAGCATGTCAACACCAGGTTTGGTGGCTGGTCACCCAGGCAAGACTTTGGCGACTATGACCATGGGACCTGCTTTGAGGAAAAAGAATTGCTTACAAGGGACAGGATCCATTTGACAAATGGGTCAAAAGGCTCAAGTAAGTATATCAGGGAAGGGTTATCATCTGAAAAGATGCAGAGATATGGACAGGCAGCAAGGAACTGTCTGAGTGTACTGGTTTTGTCTGAGATAGAGTTAAATTTCTTCACAGGAGCTTGCATGGGACTATGCTTTGGTGGTCTGTTTGTGCTGAAAATACTGTTGATAATGCACTGATGTTCTAGTTATTTCTGAAGAGTGCTTACACAGCATCAAGAGCGGGGCACTGCGTGCTGGGGCAGGTTCTTGTACTTTCCTTATGAAAACAGCATGGCTGGGGTCCGTCTCAAGTGCCTGCATACAAACACATGCAGCATAGAAAACAAACAGAAGCTAAAGATCTGTCCACAGCTTTGCAGAAAAGTACCTGAGGGTACTGGTGGACAAGCTGAACATCAGCCAGCTATGTGCCCTTGTGGCAAAAGCCAGCAGCCCAGCATCCTAGGCTGATTTAGGAAGACTGCTCCAGCAGGTAGGAGGGTGATCTTTCCCCTTTATTCATAGAATAGAATCATTGAATCATAGAATCTTCCAAGCCGGAAGGGACCTCCAAAGGTCATCTAGTCTGACCTTCCTGCAGTCAGCAGGGACACCCTCAACTAGACCAGGTTGCCCAGGGCCTCATTGAGCCTCACCTTGAATATCTCCAGGGATGGGGCCTCAACCACCTCCCTGGGCAACCTGTTCCAGTGCTCCACCACCCTCACAATAAAGAACTTTCTCCTAATCTCCAATCTAAATCTGTTCCCCTCCAGCTTAAAGCCATTGCCCTGTAGTGACATCCTGTCACTGCAGGCCTTTGTAAACAGGCTCTCCCCAGCCTTCCTGTAGGCCCCCTTCAGGTACTGGAAAGCTGCTATTAGGTCTCCCCGGAGCCTCCTCTTCTCCAGGCTGAACAACCCCAGCTCCCTCAGCCTGTCCTCGTAGCAGAGGTGCTCCAACCCCCTGATCATCCTCATGGCCCTCCTCTGGACCCAATCCATCGGGTTCATGTCTTTCCTCTATTGAGGGCTCCAGACCTGCACACAGTATTCCAGGTGAGGTCTCACCAGAGCAGAGTAAAGTGGAAGAATCACTTCTCTGGACCTGCTAGCAATGCATCTTTTGATGCATCCCAGGATGTGATTGGCCTTCTGGGCTGCAAGTGCACACTGCCTGCTCATATCCAGCTTCTTGTCCACCAGCACCCCCAAGTCCCTTTTCTCAGGGATGTTTTCTAATACCTCACTCCCTAGTCTGTACTGATGGTGAGGATTGTTCTGGCCCAGGTGCAGCACCTTGCACTTGTTCTTGTTGAACCTCATGAGGTTCACCTGGAATATTCAGTATTGTTGAGACTGCAGTTGGAGTGCTGTGTCCAGTCCTGGAAAAGTGTGAAATAGATGCAGTATACTGAGTCCAGCAGAAAGTCAATGAAAGGCAGCTAGAGCACATGCCATATAAGAAGAAGCCAAGAGAGCTGGGTTTGATCAGAATTTACAGGGGAAACTGTCTTGCTGTCCACAAATACCTAATAGATGAGTATAAAGAAGAGGGGGCCAGATTTTTCTGAGACTTGCACTATGAAAGGACAAGAGGAAACACACACAAATTCCAATGTCTCAGTATAAGAAAAATTTTTCATTACAGGGAGGATCAAACACAAAGAAGTTGCTAAGGGAGTTTGTAGAATCTCCACCCTTGGAGACATTCAAAACTTAACTGGACAAGGCAATGTAATTGAACTGGATTTGCTTTAAACTGAAGGTTTTACTAGATGGCCTCTAGAGACGTCTTGCAACCTGTATATGGTTCTATGATTTCATGATTCTTTGAAAAAATTCTTGTTGCATAGCCCCAGTACTAAATGTATTTATATTCTACTCTTCTTTACCATTTGCTTTAGTTCAATCTCACCACTCTAGTGACCCGAAACTCGTTTTTTATCTTTCCTCCCTTTCTTTCATATTTTTGTTCTTTTGAAATGTGACAGAATGGGACAAAAACCTTATACCCTTTTCATCTACTTCTTAAGAATCTGAGTACCTCCAAAGTACTTCCCAAGAAACTGTCTGGCACAATTACAGAGCAGAAGTCTTTCCCAGTTAATGTATCTTATGTTATTATAGCAGGGAATAGAATCTGAAGATCTTGTTTCTGTGAAACAGAATAAATGTCACACTTATATAACAGAGAACAGTTAGAATGCCTTATATTTGCTGTGTTGTCTGCAAAAACTTAAACCCTCTTTAATCTCTGCCTTGTTGCCCCATATCTTCCTACTTGTTAGGAAGTATTACCTACAACTCTGTACAAGTTTTCTTTCAAGTTATACTTTCTTATATAAAAAGTACTTCTTCTAGAAGAAGTTATTTCTTAACCCATAGTCAATTCTAAATTTTAACAGTAGCTGTCTTCTTCAAGCTTTCTTAGTATAACTGATATATACTACGTATGGCAAAAGTTTTGCTCTTGGTAGCTACTTAATGGACATCAAGCAAAGGGATACATAAAGTGTGAATCCAAATGCTGTGCTGTTATACTCAAGAGACATGACATGATGTTTTTAATACAGAAAAAGTTATGAAAGGAGGGATTCAGTATCATTATTATTTAATAATCACAGGGAAAAGCTTATTCAGCTAATTTTTTTGCTAATTAAGTAGTAATCAGGGTTCAAAACTAATTTCAGTGTAAGATCTGAGTACATGGTGATTTATTCACTGTCACTTTAGCTAGTCTAAATTGATGCTCATGACTGCAAAGACTTTGATGTAGAGGCATGCATTTCTTATAATCTTTAAGTAAGTTATTATAGTTCTTCTAGTGGTTGACAACAATTAAAAAATTCCTTCATGTATGAATGAAAGGGCTTTGAAGGACATGGGCAACCTGAACACTGCATTGTAACAACTGAAGAACTATGCTATTGTGTTTAAAAACAAACAAACAAGCAAACTTTTAAAAACATTTAGAATTCTAGTTAAATCATTCTTCAGACATTTCCAGAATGCGCCCCGACATCACAAATATTAGATCAGTTGAAAGAGAGTGAGGACAGGTTTAAAGACCGAATCCTGCTCACAGTCACTGAAGTTCTTCCATTGTGTTTTAAACTGTTAAATATTCAAAAGAACAAGAAATAGAAGATGGGTTCTCTTGCTGGGTAAGTGCCACCAACCTCACCCAGAATTCTTCTAGCATTCTCTTTTGCCCAGTAAAGGTTTAATTAATGCAATGATGAAGAGCTTTTAACAAATAAAATACAGGGAAAAGAATATCTCCAACCTTTCATGTCAATGTAAGCATTTACTTCACTAGTAAAGCATCTATATACTTCATGAAGCACATAATTTTTTTTAGTCTCTCTTGGCATCTGCTTGCACAATCAAAACTTGGACATTTGTTCTTCTAGTAGCATACTGGATAAAAATTGACACTCGCTTGTTTTTTTCTTTTGCAACACAGAGTTGGCATACATATATACAACAAAACAGAGCTCTTGACTGGGAATCCTAAATAAAATCCCAAGCACACTAAACATTATGGTGACAATTTCCTCATCCACAGCCTTTTATATGGGTATTTTTATGCAGTATCTTAGGTTTCTCCTCTCGTTTAATACAGTGTGGGTTTGCTTTTAGGGTTTGGGTTTGGTTGTGGGGGTTTTTTTGACTGTTTTTTTTTTTTTTTTGCTTGTTTTGCTTGTTTTGTAGAAAGTATTTATAGCTGTCAGATCCTCTCTTGTACTGAGTAAAACTCCTGAATTCTTGACTTGAAATTCTTCAAGGTGTCTACCACTCAAATCCGAATAAGAGATTACAACAGCTAGAACTACAACACTTACGAGTTACACACCCCACTTTATAAGTAAATGTCACAATGCACAGTTTGGGCAGATAAATTTTCATTTATTGAAGGAGGATAAGTACACGTATGGAATTTCTCAACATCTAACGTATTAGGACACCTACACTGAACAAAATAAAATAGCGAAAGCATGGGTATATGGAGAAATCTTCCTTTCACCTGTGTTTGATGCTTTATCTCAGGAGTAAAATTTGGTTATGTTGAAAGAGAATTAAAAACTATATTTAGGCTTTTAGGTCACAAGAAGATTAGCATGACTTTATTACAAGACTCCTTAACTTGGCAGCTATAAAACTTCCGCAACATGTAGTTCATTCCTCATGGGATAAGCAGAGACTAGATACCAATATGCTATTATTCCATACTGTTATTCTATACTATTATTATCTACTAGCTGTAGGTAACACTTTTATCTTGAACTGTCAATTGTATTGTCACAGTGGCTATGGTTTTCCAAAATCTCACCTATCTGTTGTGTCCAAGATGCTCAGACAGACTTTGTGGAAGTTTTTTTATAACTTTTATTTACTCCAACATCTTTTTTGGTATGATAGCAATCTTGGGAAAGCTTTAGCCTTAGTGTTTCTCTGTGTAGTCCTCATAGATTTCTGAAGTGCTCACAAGTCTTTTTCAAAGTGGAATTGATCTTTGAAATTATTTAATCATAGATACATAAAAACATACTATAGCATACAGATGTAGATCGGATTAGAGCACAACAGATGTGCATCCACTCCAGACCCCTACATAATCCTCTGTCAAACCCAGAGCAAACAATATTTTTACCATTAAAGTTTGTCAGTCAAAGATTTCTTCTAGGTTCCTTCCAACTTTTAAAGAATCCTTATCTGCATACCTAAATCTACTAGGAATCCTCTGACTGCCACTACATCAAGAAGGTATCTTCTGAGTATAGTTACTGCAAAAAAAAAAAAAAAATCACCAAAACCCAACCAAAAACCCACAAGCCACAGCGTTTGAGCCACTCTCACATAAGAATATGATTTAAGAATTGGTAAACTCTCTCTGATATCACAGCATGCTGGCTAGGACACTTTCCTAAGAAACAGGATACTTGAATTTGAGACTTTATGCACTTTGAAAGAAGCTTCAATAATAAATTATTTTCTTTAAAAAATCCCAAACTCGCTGTGAAACTGAATATCTCTGGTATCTGCGCAAAGACACATGTCATAATGCAAATTGTTTGGTTTGTGGGTGGGTGTCATGTGGTGAGGTGTTGTGTTTTTCATTTTGTTGTTGGTGCGTTTGGTTTTTTTTGTTTGTTTTTGTTTTTGTTTGTTTTTGTTTTTATTTTTTTAAGGTTGGAGTCTATGATCTCAGAGGTCCCTTCCAACCATGGTGATTCTGTGATTCTGTGATTCTGTGTGCTTTCCCTTTTGTTGCTGGTATTTCTGTGGCAGCAGAGAAAACTATTTCCAAATCAGAAGAAAAATTATTTCACCTTTTCTTTTATTTGGATGTGAAAAAACACACTCTTCCTGAAAATATAGAATAAATCTAGCAAAGAAGTATGCTTCTGCATTTGTTAGGCTTACTGTATTTCAGAATTGCATTCCTTGCTCTCTCAGTTTTATCAGAGGTGAATAGTTAAGAAATAAATGCAACATGTTCTTTGCTATGTTCAGAAATATCAATAACTTTACAAGTGATTTATTAATGACCTCTGGCACGTTCTCTTTAGTAAGTCTGGCTCTAGATGGTTTCTAAATATAGACATGTCAAGGTAAATTAAAGTGTACCATGACTTATTCCCCATAGACAGGCAAAAGTTTGGACAGTCTTACCCAATGCAAATTTTTTTTTGGTGAAAGGGTGGATGACTTAATACTTTTCAGGTTTTCACAGAGGTTCTCAATAGTCTTTCAAGGGACTATTTTGGGAAGGAAGCAATTTTACCCAAATAATCCAGATCTTGCATCCAGGGGATTACCTTTTTCAAGGTCGTATTCAATTTCTTTATAAAAATTACTGACCCTCACAGACACAGTGAACTGGACTCAGTTTTTAAACTCAACTTAAACTATTTTGAACACAGTGCCATTTTGATTGCTTACTTAAAAAAAAACAAAAACAACAATAAATGGTGAAGGACAAGATTGTGATTTGTTCTACTTAAGCAAGTAAACAAGAATGAAGCACCCTCTCAATATATTGTATGTGCTACTGATGTTTCTGTTTGTGTTCTGTTAAGCAAAACAACATCTGGTGTCCACAAAACTACGGTGCACTTCGTCATCCCACAGCTCTTAGCTGTGGCTGAGGGTAAAAGGAGTAACAGAGTCTTCAACTCTTGGTCTTAGAGACCTTCAGAGGCAATTGTGTTAAGTAGACATAAGCTAGAGCAGCTACATAGTCTGCTCAAATTTATGCTGGAGGCCACATTATCTCTGAAGAACTGTAAATAAATAAATTAAAAAGCCATGTTTTTTAAAACCCGTTTACAATCCCAAAGGATAAGTTTGCTGACCAATATTCATTGGTCATTCAAGGTGAAATGTGGGCCAAGGAATCTGTCTTGTGTCAAGTCATAGAACAAAGGCCACCAAGTTTTTATCTCTGATAAATCATTGTTTCCTGCTCCCTTTGATACACCATCAGCACAGCATGCTTAACGTTACAGCGCAGTTTCTCTATGGACCAGAGAAAATTCTGGTTGTTGAAAATGGGATGTGTTTGTGTGACTGTCAGATCAATAAGCTCCTACAGTGGAAGAAGGCATGCAGGAGATGGCACAATTGATGTTCTCACAAATCCCAGGGAAGGCTACAAGGAGTGACCAACAGTGTAAGAAAACCACAACTACCTGAAAACAAAGGAGACTAGAGGATGGCCTTTGTGTTAGATACATGGTTATATCAGTTGAGTGAATCAGCTGGTCGTGTAAATGGCTTTTCCTGAGTTAATGAAAAAGTATGAATGTCTTCCTCATTTAGCCAGACCAGCATGAGGGAAGTGTATACATGGCTCATAAAAACTGGACAACCAACAAAATGAACCTTAATGAGAGCAGTGGGCTTGAGCTGACTTCAACCCACGTAACCCTTCCTGGCAATTAGGGATGCCCAGCATCATGGCAGTGAGTGTTCTACTAAATCAAACTCCCGCATAATGCCAAATATCTTCAAATAAGTAGATTTGATGTCAAAACATTAAACCTTCCCTGTGAGGCGTACCTAAATGAACCTAACCAGTGAGCGTTGGACACTGACAGTCTAGTACCAACTCCAGCGCATTGTGTAAAGTTACATATGAAAAGGGACTAAAACCTTCTCAGTCTCTCATTTAGCTTGGCATAACTTCTAAGATCAATATTTTCAAGGCTGTAAGAGATTTCTGTGGAGCAGATTACCAACAGTCAGCGAGAGAACTGGGACTATATTTATCCCCTGTATTTCACCAATGGCAAGGCCTGATTTGTCCCCTATATTTCACCAACGGTAAGGCCTGATTTAAACAAGAGAGAAGGTGTTAAAACTGAGGGAAAATTTCATTTCCAATGGCTGAGATTTCATCAGAGTGTCTCATCACAGGACTCCTTTTTGATCCCAGTACCTCTGGACAAATGGTGACATTAAAAAGAATGTTGGCATCCTAAAAGAGACATGCTCCATACCTATATGGCAAATTAAAAAGTGCTGGAAGCATGCAGTTCAAGGAAGTGGAACAGTAGGGTGATTTTACTTATGCATGTTACACTGATTGACACATATTATAGAGATCTAACTGGCCCATGTTGAAAGGACAGAGGTGCAGGAAAAAACACAAAACCCCCACAAAAAGCCTGCAGGGTTTAAAAAGATTATTACAGGAGTTAAAGTGATTTAATTATGCTTTCTAAACATATCTATTTACAATGATATTTTCAGTATAAAAGAAAAAGCACACAAAAAGCAAAGACAGACAAATGGAAATAGAAAATAAGGTACAACTAAAGCAGGGTGATTACCAGTTAGTGCAAAGAAAGACTTTAGCCAGTGATGCTGCTACACAAATCAGTTGGGAAAGCATTAACACAGCTGCTCAACTACATCAAAGTTGCACCTCCTAGAACATGTAAATTGTGACATGCAATGCTCTAAATGTTCTGTAATTCACCTCTCTATATTTGCATTCAAATTGTACAACTCTGAGAGTCTCCATCTGTGACTTCTGGCCCGAAGACAGAGATTAATCAAATCAAATTACCTATGTATGAAGTAACTGAATTACAGTTTACAGGTTACATTATATAGGAGGTCAGGATAAATGATGGATTTTTTTTCATCAGGTCCTTATGCTTTTAGAAACGCACAGTAGAAATGTAATTCTTTCTCACAGTATTAGCAAGATACTTTTGTGTTTTCAGTCATCTTCCTTTAAGTAGCCAATAATCATAAGAAATTCCAAATGGGACTTCTGCTTTTTTAGAGGTCTCATTACCTCCCATGAGGAAAGAATTTTTTCTGATGAAGGTGATGAGACAGTGGAACAGGTTTCCCACAGAAGTTATGGAAACCCTGTCACTGGAAATTTTCAAGGTGACGTTGGATGGGGCTTTGAGTAACCTGATATAGTCAAAGACATCCTTACCCATGGCAGCATGTTTGGACTAGATGAACTTTAAAGGTCCCTTCCAATCTAAACCATTTTATGATTCTATGAGCTAACAACCAGACCTCTAAAAAAGGAGAAGTCCCATTTGGAGAGGTTTTTCTTTTGCTGGGAGCCCCAGAGCTTGATGCGGTACTCCAGGTGAGGTATCACAAGAGCAGAACAGAGGCTCATGTCCAAAATGTCCACTGGAAATCCAGATGTGTGTTTTCCTTGGGTAGTAAAATAGTTCTGAGTACAATGGCCTTTTCTTAAAACAGTATTTTGGATGTGATGTACTTCTGCTGGGTCATGTAGCTGATGCCTCTGCATTAGAGGAGCTAATATTTTGTTATTTCTAAACCAGGTCTCACACAGTGGTGTAAACTGGCTTTGAATCTTTCACCGAAGACAATTATATATCTGCTCTTGGCAATGTCTTCCATCATTCATTTATTATCACCGAGGGATTTCCTCTCCCACCATACTATTCCCTTGTCAATGTTGATTTTCCAGGCTGAAGTTTCAGTCAAGTATTCCTTGTTTTCAACTCATTCTCCCGTCAAAATGAAAATATTCTTTATCTAGTACCTGAATGACTGTAACTAACAAAAAAGTGCATTAACTCAGTTTTCTTTCTTATAGCTATTATTTGGGGGTTTTTTTTGTGGGTTGTATTTATTTTTTTGAATGACAAACCATTTCTTGTCTTAAAAAGAGGAGGCCAATTATGAAACTCTGCCTTAGTAAGCACCTAATTCAAGTTAATGGGGCTACTCCCAAATAGGTCACTCAGGGGAGAAATTCATACAAGTAACAAAAGCTTTCAACAAAAGAAATTGTTCTTTGCAAGAGCCAGAACTAAACTCAGCATTATGATGGTGCTTTATGAAAATTAAAAATGTTACATTAGAAATATTACCTACTCTAAAACAGAGTACTTCTTCCCAAAACACTATTTTTAGCCGCAAAGTGATTTCCTCCCTCTTCCTCTCCTGTTCCCCATCATCTTAGTTCCTTTTAATAACAGCCTAGTTCATGCAGTTTAAGAATAAAATAAATGTTGCCTTATAGCTAAAACATTCTAAAATTGAAAGTACTTTGTCTACATAAGATGTTGTTAGGATCTATAAAGCATATTTATTTTCTGTGGCTTATAGTAAAGCTCTTTCCATCAGTAGTACAAAGGTTCTTTTCTGTGTAACTGGCTCCAGTCATACTATTTCACCATTATCCAAATTTTATACCTATGTTATTTTCTCTTCCATCAGTCTCTAAAAGTCCAAACTCAAATTTGTTCCTGT
>VXAK01008785.1:5770-78861 GCA_013399435.1 Arenaria interpres | reverse complement strand
AGTTCAGGATCTTGCATGGAAGAGGCAGGGGAAAAACTAGATCTNATCTTGCATGGAAGAGGCAGGGGAAAAACTAGATCTACCACCCTGGACTTCAGGAGAGCAAGATCTGGCCTCTTCAAATACTTACTTGGAAGAATCCCATGGGCTCAGGCTCTAGAAGGAACAGGGATCCAAGAGATCTGGTTAGTATTCAAGCACTACTTCCTCGAAGTTCAAGATTGGTGCATCCCTAGGAGCAAGAAATCAGGCAAAGGAGGCAGGAAACCTGTATGGATGAGCAAAGAGCTTCTGGAAAAACTCAGACGGAAGAAGGAAGCTTACAGTGTGTGGAAAAAGGGACTGGCCACTTGGGAGAAGTACAGAAAAGTTGTCAAAGTATGCAGGGATGTAATGAGGAAGGTTAAGGCCCACTTGGAATTAAAACTTGCAAGGGATGTCAAGGGCAATAAGAAGCGCTTCTTCAGGTACATCCGTAGCAAAAGGAAGACTAGGGAAAGTACAGGCCTCCTGATGAATGTGGTGGGTGCCCTGGTGATGGAGGATGCAGAGAAGGCGGACTTACTGAATGCCACCTTTGCTTCTGCTACTACTAAAGCTGGCCCTCAGGAATCCCAGGCCCTGGAGAAAAGCGAGAGAGCATGGAATAAGGAAGATTCTCCCTTGATCAAGGAAGATTATGGTAAAGATCTCTTAGGCAAACCTGACACCTACAAATCCATGGGCCCTGATGTGATGCACCCACGAGTGTTGAGGGAGCTGGTAGATGTTATTGGGATGTCACTTTCCACCATCTTTGAAAGGTCGTGGAGAACAGGAGAGCTGCCTGAGGACTGGAGGAAAACCAATGTCACTCCAGTCTTCAAAAAGGGCAAGAAGGAGGACCCAGGAAACCACAAGCCATTCAGCCTCACATCCATCCCTGCAAAGGTGACTGAACAACTCTTTCTGGATGTTATTTCTAAGCATGTAGAGAAAAAGAAGGTTATTGGGTGTGGTCAGCATGGATTCACTCAAGGGAAAACATGCTTCACCAATCGGATAACGTTCTATGATGGCATGACTGACTTGGTGGATGAGGGGAGAGCAGTGGATGTTGTCTAAGTTGACTTCAGCAAGGCTTTTGACACTGTCTCCATAACATCCTCATAGCTAAGCTTGGGAAATGTGGGTTAGATGAGTAGATATTGAGGTGGACTGAGAACTAGCTGAATGGCAGAGTTCATAGGGTTGTGATGAGTGACAAAGAGTCCAGCTGGAGGCCTGTATCTACCAGCGTTCCCCAGGGGTCCGTACTGCATCTTGTCTTGTTCGATGTATTCATCAATGACCTGGATGAGTAGACAGAGTGTACCCTCAGAAAGTTTGCTGATGATCCAAAACTGGGAAGACTAGCTGACACACTGGAATCTTGCGCTGCCATACATACAGAAGACCTGGACAGGCTGGAGAGTTCGGTGGAGAGGAACCTGATGAAGTTCATCAGGTGTAAGTGTAGGGTTCTGCACCTAAGGAGGAATAACCCCATGCACCATTACAGATTAGGGGCTGACCTGATAGAAAGCAGTACTGCAGAGAGGGAGCCAGGAGTCCTGGTGGACAACAAGTTGACCATGAGCCAGCAATGTGCCCTTGTGGCAAAGAAGGCCAATGGTCTCCTGGGATGCATTAAAAAGACGGGGGCAGCAGGTGGAGGGAGGTCATCCTCCCCCTCTATTCTGCCCTGGCGAGGCCACACCTGCAGCACTGCATCCAGTTCTGGGATCCCCAGTTCAAGAAGGACAGGAAACTACTGGAGATAGTCCAGTAGAGCACTGCAAAGATGATCAAGGGAATGGAGTACCTCTCTTAGGAGGAAAGGCTGAGGGACCTGGGTCTGTTTAGCCTCGAGAAGTCTCAAAGGGGATTCTTCTTATTAGTTCTTATAAATTTCTAACAGATGGGGCCAGGTTCTTTTGAGTGATGCTCAGCAACAAGACAAGGGGCACTGGACACAAACAGGAACACATGAAATTCTGTCTGAACATGAGGAAAAACTTTTTTACTTTGGGAGTGACAGAGTACTGGAACAGGATTCCCAGAGAGGTTGTGGAGTCTCCTTCTCTGGAGACATTCAAAACGCTCCTGGACACGTTCCTGTCCAACATGCTTTGCCAGGTGGGTTGCACTAAATGATGTCTGAAGGTTACTTCCAACCCCTACCATTCTGTGATTCTGTGACTCTGAGATTCTGAGATTCTGTTATATGGGATGGAGCCCTGCTTTCCTGGAGATGGCTGAACACCTGCCTGCTGATGGGAAGTAAGTGAATGCCTTGCTTTGCTTTGTTTGTGTGCATGGCTTTCGCCTTGCCCTATTAAATTATCTTTATCTCAACCCATGAGTTCCCTCACTTATACTTTTCTGATTGTCTCCCCATTCCACCAGAGGACAGTGACCAAGCAGCTGCATGGTACTTAATTGACGACTGGGGTTAAACCACAACAAATAATCGTATCCTACAATACGATGAGTTTCTTCCTAGGTCTTTTGGTAGTCTTAAGTTTTCAGCATCCTTTCTGGGACAATAAACAAGTGAATAAGCTATGTATCAAATACAAAAAGATGCAAAGTTGCATTTCCAGACCGATACTTTTGTGACAAAATTGGACCCACAGCTTTGAAAAAAACGAAGCTATAATTAAAAAAGAGCTACCAAAACCAAATCCATCCCTCACAGAATATCTTATTTGAAGTATAGTGACCTTGCCGTATTTGTTTGACAGAAATATTTGAGCTTTTTTTTTTGCTTTAGGCAACTTGTTTTCATGAAGCCCGGGGGATATAAATCATATTTACTCAGACCCCTGTAGGAATACACTTATCATGCAATGGATGCAAAACTGGACAAACAAAAGTCCCAACAGGAATCCACTTGCACAGCCAAAAGTGAACTCAGCCTTTCTTTAGTGGCTTTAGTGGGAGTGGAAGGAGAAAAAGCCAAATATGCATATCAGTGGCAAAAAAAGGGGGCATCAAAACTTGTGCATCTCAGGAATAGCACAACCCGCCTGTAGCTAGCACAGCTGGGAAGACACATGAGTGGAAGGAGGGGGAATCAATTCCAGTTTGGATATGCTCCTCAGATTTTGAGTCATGATATGTGAAACTAGCCAAAAGTGCTCAGAGCACAGCTCCTGGAAAGGCTGAAGTAGCGGGGGGTGGAATCAGTTTAGAAATTCTCTTACATTATTAAGCTTCACATCTAAATTTGTTTCAAGTTCCTGTGCCTGGAATGTAGGACACATGCTACAGAATTTTTCTGCTGTAGCCATATAGAGTACAGAACCCATCCAAGGTCCACCCAGACCCAGTTCAGTCATGTGGGGGCATTTGCTTTCCAACACTGCCAAAACACAATCCATTCTGCACCAGAGAGGCAAGAGCTGAGAAAGGATCTAAACAACCCTCTCTTACCCGTACACCACTCAAATCTGCTAAAGCATTTCTTCCATTATTACATTACACTGGCTATTGGTTTTGCAGACCTCTTTGCTGACTACGAAGGCCAGTGTAGTCTTAGGCATATCTTGAACACATTTCCAAGCCACTCTAAACCAACTGACACACTTTGTCAACTCCATACAGCCCATGGCAGAGAGTTACCAGCTCATCCTCACCTCTCCCACTCAGACTGAGCGCAGCACACTCCTTTGCTACTGCAGAGCAGACAGCACCTAAATTTTTCTAGGCATCCTTCTTCCAGTTGCATTTTCCTGTATGAGTCCACAGCATGAGCCACCCTTGATTTAGGGGCTGTGTCCCCACATCCTGCTAAAACTACTGCTTTACCTATGGTAGTTTCCTGCTGCGCCTCCCTAGAAAGCTTTCTGTGCCAGATTCTTCAATGATGCAAACCAGTGGAGCCACACTGATTTCAGCAATGCTCTGCTGGTTTTGTCAACTGAAGACGTATTTCCTCTTGCTACACATTGCTCAGTGGCTTCCCTGTTTTATACTGGCAAGTTAAAAAATGCTGTTTACAATTAAGCATTTCTATCACAACATGTCGATAGAAAATTAGTCTTCTGAGGCTATGACTTAGTTGTTGTCCCCCACTCCTCCCTGCTCAGTCCTTGAAAAGGCCATTAGAGCAATAAATACTAATATTTGGCTGTGAATATTCTTGGAAAAATGTAATATATTCTGGCAGGTCGCAGGACCTCCAGAGGAAGTCACCTGCTATCGAGAAATATTTGAGCTTCCATTATCAAGTGGCAATGAATGCAGCTCCCCACTTTCTTGCCCCATCAGAACGCAAAAAGTGACTCAATTCAATTGTGAGAAAAGGCAGGAAATGATCCGTATTAATAAATGGTGAGAGACTAAGATTGACCGAATTCAGAAAATAACATCAAAACCACTGAACTCCATTGCCTCATTTGATACCTTCCTTTTGTTGTAAATGCAGCACTGGGAGTAATTAATCTTCTGAAAGAAGTTTCAGAGTGAAGCCACATGACCCAAAACAATTAAGACAAATATTTTTTGCACATTGTCTTCTGCCTGTGTTAGTGTTTAAAGGACAACGAAACATTTCATTAGAAAAGAAAAAAAGAAGGGAAAATATAGCTGAGCTGCAGTAAAGATATGCCCTCGGTACATCTGAAAAAAAGCATGCAAAGAATTAGTGTTCAATCATATGGATATGCAGAATACCGTCCATCTGGATACCAAACACTGCGCAAATTACTTATCACAATCTGATAGTGCCTGGAAACCTTGGTCAGAGGATAAAGATTTCATACGCTATGTGCTATAAGGCAACACGGAGGCTTCCTGCCCTGGCCTCAAAATGCTCATGATCTGATCACACTAGTGGACACAAAAGAGAGGTCAAAGAATTCAACGGTAATAATCACATGAGGATTAGCAAGAAATGAACATAGCCAGCCCCTACTGAGAGTGTAGTATAAATGTAAGCCAATGTTACCAAAATGGAAAAGCCCTTTAACTGGAAAAATACCTCAACAAACAAACCAAAAAATATTAAACCATCAAAAGGAAGACTTCAATTGCACAAAAATACATTGAAAGACTGCATACTTCTCCTGTGCTCCTCCATCCCAAGGCATTTCCTGCTGGGAAGAAAAATAAAAAATTTATCATGTGAAATCTGTTTTTACCAGATTTTGTTTATTTGTTGGCTGGTTTTAGTGTGGAAAAAAAGGCCAGTGGTGGAATCAAGTTTTAAAAGAGTTCATCGTGTGCTCTTATCAGCACACTTTCAAGAATGTAATTAAACTTCAGCAATAATACCCTCTTAGTTATAGCTACAAGTCCCGTCAGAGGGACAGGAAAGCATGCTCCTCTTTCCCGTTTCTGAAGTGCACTAAGTAGTATGAAATAAAGAAATTTATGGAAGCATACAAAGAGCACTCCAGCATATTTTTGTTCTGTCAGATTTGTTTCTCTGTATGAATTTAGGACAAATTTATCCTCGGTGGAAGCAGAGTGACTTTTTCTCTCAGACATTCAGCATGCATGTTTGAGCAGGTGTAGTTATCATATGGTGGTAATGTGCCAAGCAGAGGTGAAATCAGGCCGGTAGGACATGACAGGGGAATACCAGGTTCAAGTGAGCAGCAGGCTGAACAAGCATCACATAAAAATATGCATGTTTTTATCACATATGCTTCGGCTGCAAAGTCCTTCAAAGACAGGAAATGGAAACAGACCAAGGATCCAAGCCTTTCCATAACTTGAAAGCAATGTATCTGTGAGTGTATTTTATAATATTCTGCTCACCGGTTTCAGGTGGTCTCAGAGCAGTAAAAACACTTTCACCTGCAGTCATTTTAATTTACAGTAGTATTATGCTCAGATCCTTTCTTGCACTATTTGCAAAGCACCTGCTGGGTACACAGCCTGACCAGTCCAGATGTACCATTTTAAGAATCACTTCTCACAAGGACGCAGCTCAAATGTCAGCCTGCATCTCCAAGTTGGAGTAGAGAGTCTTGGACCAGGTCCTATCCCTAAAAGCTACATTGCGTTTATCTAGCAATGAGACCAGGCAGGCATTAGTTGCAGAACACTTTTTCTCAGGAAAGAAGGAATAGTTTTTAAAAGCAAAACATTTCTGGGAGGATATCAAATTCAGCTTATTCTTTTGACAGGAAAATGTTCAAATGATCTCTGTTCATTTCAACTTGTGTGGCATAATAAAATATGCTCGATAATATTGAGTTTACACACCTCCTTTATTACATGTATCCAGCATATAATTTTGATAATAATTTATGTAGTTCAGCTATTACCAAAACGAAACATTTTTATCTTAGTGAATGTTATCATACTATTTGAGGGAAGGGAGTAGAACCCATCCATATGAAAAATTTCTGAAAGTTCAGGATTCATTTTTAGCAACATTTTTGCTTTGTGAAATTTCTTTTGCTATCAATCTGCAAAAACCACTGGTTCTGCTGATGGAAGAACCAAAGAACTCTTTCTCAGGCTAGTTTGAACCATCCCATTTCCTCTGTATGAACTCAATAACATGTACCACTGCTTTTCCCACAATCGGTTAATTCCTGGGACTCCCTCATCAGAGGACATGTCTTCTGCTCAGTGGGTAAATATGATCTATGAAATACCACCTGTAATTCTGTGTAGATAAGCACAGATACAGAAAGGGGTTGCACAGGGATCCATCCTACATGATGCTGTCCCTGCGAACCAGAGATGCCTTTGCTGAGGCAACTATTTGCCTCCTAGGAAATCTGTCGGGTTTAGGGTGTTAATTATCCAAAATGAATGAAATCAAGCCAAATACATTCAGCACATGACTGTTCAGTACAAGATGTGATGAAACACAATTTAATGAAACTAATATGCAATCCTAAAAATATTTTAGATGGTAGCATGAAATTGCACAGCTTTCTCAGTAGAAATATACACAGAAGGGGGAGAGAAGTATGGCTCTTCGTAGTTTGAATAAATCTCTTACTTTTGCTAACTTAAAATTAAGGGAATGCAGTATTCCATGCCAGCGAAAAAAGGCTTAGTTTTACTCTTTTTAGTCTTCTTCACTAACTACTGTAAAGATAAAAGACCGTTTCTCAGTAACATACTGACCTTTTTCTTTATGACTGCATTTTGATTATATGTAATATTGTCCTGTAAAATTACATTTCCTAATGAAAAAGAACCACTAAAATAATTTCAGAGCATCATTTTAATCCAGCCCTAATTTGACTTTGCCCAGAATCTGCTTAAGCATACCACTTAGCATGTGATTCAGTTCCAAAAATTGGCCCCATCAGTATATCTTTCTGGACTGCTATGTTTATTTTACTAATCCTGCATCAGAAGTGCTCACTTTATAAGTGAAAGGATTGCTTTTCCTTAGCTGCTTTCCTTGCTTAGTAGTCTGTTCCCGCTGAATCAATTGTTTGTTCCTTTTCACATATCATCATGAGTAATGAATTTCCAGCTGGTCTCATGGACTGCCTCTAATTGCATTGTGAATGTGATTGGTGGCATGTCCTAGGACGCTGGTTCCCTCCACCAAAACTCAGGGATACCCCCTGATTTCCTTAACAATCACACTTTTTAGCTTCCTAGCCCTGACTTTCAGAGCTGAGAAGGGAAGCTGTTGCCATCCACATCTCTTTAGAGATGGAAGCTGCTGGCCCCATGGTTTCGGTACTGCCTTTGAGTTCTGAAGCAAATTAATGCCATAGTCAGCAAATTTCCACTGAGGTATTAGCCAGGAGTTTAGCAATTCTTTTAGTGATGTGTGATAGCTAACATTTTGGTTGATGCTAAGGGCAGGACCAGGAGCCTGCACAGTCAAAAGCAGTAGTTCATCTATTTTGCATTATGTTCAATAGAGTATGCACACACTAAAATCCAGTGCATTCACTTCACTCTCTCATTGCCTTGTTGATGCTCTGGAGCTAATGGGATGAGTAAAACTTTTTTCAGGGTCTGACATAAGCCTTTTGATTTCAACTGATTACGCACCAAAGGACTGAGCAAGGAGACACTGAGCCAGGAAATCTTGTTCATATTTTCAGGAGAGACTAATGATTCTGAGCACCTAAATTTTTGGACATCAGACTTGATGCCATACTTGACGAGAGGGGAAATGAGAAAAAGCAGAACACACGTCTCCAAACATTAGACCTCTTCAAGGCATTTTGTGTTGCATTTCCACAACCCCTTCTCACTTTTAGAAGCTTCAGATATATTTTTGGCAGAGTCATTTTTCAGAGTAGCACTGCATTAAAAGAGCAGAAGAAAAATATGAACATCCAGGATGTTTATCTTTTATCATGTCTAATAATAAACCAACGATTGGTTTTCTTGTCATTCAGCTCTATATTTTGAATTACAAAATGTTTTAGCTGAGTTTCTTTTCATGTAGCTTTAAAAGCACAACCCAGACACTCCTTTACGATGCACAGGTGAGCAACTGACATTTTCTAAACTGATTGCAATTATTTTGGAAAACATTTTATACTGCAGTTAATTATAGAACGGGTCAAAACCAGAAAAACTCTAGAGAATCCTTCACTCTAAATTCTCCATTGTGCAAATCTCATATTTTGCATTTCCCCTTAAGTCCCCCTCCTTTTTCTTTTTGGATTTGTTACTCTGTTATTGTACTAAGCAACCTAAAAGAGTGTTTCAATGCTAAAAATCCTTTCAAGGGGACATACTCCATTCACATCTACAAAAAAACCTGTGCAGGCTAGACGGGTTGTTTTTGGCTATGTAACTGTGATCTCATTCAAGAGGATTAGGAGTTAAAAACGCCTCAATTACTCTCCTGTGTAGTGCAGTAAGTAGCAGTGTTGGTGCTCCTCGTTTGTTTATGCACAAAGAAAAACAGGTTAGCTTTTTAAGCTTTGCTGCTGTTAATGCCTCTTCCTGAGGTGCCCCATTCACACAATAGGCCCAGAGAAGACCTTTCTGTGTTGCGAATCCTGATCTCTGGGGTTTCAACAGCATTCCCATCCATCAGTCCTTGTGGATGGGTTATTGCTGCCAGTCTTTTACAGAGAGGTAAAAAGAAGACAAATCATACCCACACCCTACAGTACTTCTGGAACATGTTGAAGCTATATTCCATGACTCATCATGATATAACCTTGAAAAAAATACAGTGCACAGCCCAGTCGTCAGCAAAACCATTTCACAGAATCATGGAATAGCTTAGGTTGGAAGGGATGTTGAAGACCACCTAGTTCCAAGCCCCCTGCCATGAGCATGGACGTGCTCCCACTAGACCAGGTTGCTCAAAGGCCCATCCAGCCTCGTCTTGAACACTTTCAGGCATGGGGCCTCAACATGGGCAACCAGTTCCAGTGCCTCACCACCCTCATAGTGAAAAATCTCTTCCTAATATCTAATCTAAATCTACCCTCTTCCAGTTCAAAGCCATTACCCCTTGTCCTATTACTACATGCAACTTGTAAAAGATCCCTCGCCATCTTTCTTGTAGGCACCCTTCAGACACTAGAAAGCTGCTATAAGAACTTCATGGAGCCTTGTCTTCTCCAGGCTGAAAAACCCCAACTCTCTCAGCCTGTCCTCAGAAGAGAGGTGAGACAGCCCTCTGACCATCTTCGTGACCCTCCGCTGGACCTGTTCCAACAGGTTCATGTCATTCTTATGTTGGGGGCCCCGGAGCTAGACACCGTACTCCAGGTGGAGTCTCAAGAGAGCCAAGTAGAGGGACAGGATCACCTCCCTTGACTTGCTGGCCACATTTCTTTTGATGCAGCCTAGGATGTAGTTAGCCTTCTGGGCTGTGAGCATGCATTGCCAGCTCATGTTGAGCTTCTCATCAGCTAAAATCTCCAAGTCTTTCTCAGGGCTGCTCTCAATTTTTGTTTGTGCCTGGGATTGCTGTGACCGAGGTGCAGGACCTTGCCCTTGGCGTGGTTGTACTTCATGAGGTTTGCACGGGCCCATCTCTCAAACCTGTCCAGGTCCCTCTAGATGGCATCCCTTTCCTCCAGCATATTGACTTCTTCACACAGCTTGGTGTCGTCAACAAACTTGCTGTGGGTGCACTCAATCCCAACCTCCATGTCTCCAACAAAGATGTTATATAGTCCTGGTCCCAGTATTGATCTCCAAGGAACACCACTCATTACTGGTTTCCACTTGGACATTGAACCGTTGACCGCAACCCTTTAAGTGCAGCCATCTAGCCAGGTCCTGATCCACTGAATGGTCCATGCATCAAATCCACGTCTCTCCAGATTAGAGACCACGATGTCAGGTGGGACAGTGTCAAACTTTGCATAAGTCCAGGTAGATGACATCTATTGCTCTCCCTTTATCTACCAATGCTGTAGCTCATTTATAGAAGGCCACCAGATGTCTCAGGCATGATTTGCCCTTGGTAAAGCCATGTTGGCTGTCACCAAACACATCCTTATTTTCCACGTGCCTCAGCAGATATTCCAGGAGGACCTGTTCCATGATCTTTCCAGGCACAGATGTGAGGCTGACCGGCCCATAGTTCCCTTTGTCTTCCTTTTCTCCCCTTTTAAAAGCGGATGTTATGTTTCCCCTTTTACAGTCAGTGGGAACTTCACTAGCCTGCCATGACTTGTAAAATCTGATGTATAGTGTCTTGGCAACTTCATCTGGCGACCTTACAGCCTGTGGATGAATCTCATCACGTTCATGGACATGTGCACCTTCGGGTGTCTCAGATGGTCTCAAACCTTGTCTTCTACAGTGGGATGTATCTCATTCTCCCAGTCGCTGCCTTTTCCTTCTTCCACTTGGGCGGTGTGGCTAGAGCCCTTAACAGTGAAGACCAAGGCTAAAACTCGTTAACTATATCAGCCTTCTGCATGGCCTGGGTGACCAGGTGTCCTGTTTCCTTCCTGAGTGGGACTGCATTTTCCCTCTTGTCACTGACATACCTATAGAAGGCTTTCTTGTTGCCCTTGACACCCCTGGCTAGATTTAACTCTATCTGGGCTTTAGCTTTCCTAACCTGATCCATTTCCAATGTAAGTCTTTGCTGTGGTTTACAATCTTGTCAAAGACTTAAGAGAAATCACCATGAGCTATCCTTGTGACAAGGCCTGCCTCCTTCTGCATGAGACTTCCTCTACAAGGTCTTTTTTCTTCTTAAAAAGCCTGCACAATTTGGGTACAAATTTTTCCCTTTTTCTGGTCAGCATTTTTCTAAAGCATTTTGTCCCCTGGAGCCCTTCCTAAGTACTTCATAAACTTTCAGTGTCATGCTGAGAATATGGTGAATTCTTTATTCTTTGATGCTTTGGTGCCCTGATAGATATCTTTTTAAAAAGTCTACCTTTGAACATCTGGAAGCTGTGAGCTTTGGGCAGGATAGTCTAGCCTAATCTGTGTGGGATAAATATGGGCCTAGAAGACTCTGAATAGTACCTTTCTTCAAGGGAAAATTAATTTTCATAAGAATCAAAACACTCTGCAAATAAGCTCGTTTTATCCATAGTCTCTGACAGGGAAAAACACCTCACATAATTCTGAGTTTTATCATTTTAATGTTTTTAAAGGCAAATGTCAGTTTTTCATTCTGAAAAGCATTTCAAGCTACATTCTATGATGCTTTTTTCCAAATAAAAATGGTGAATCATCCCAAATTTCCACTATTTTATTGTTTTATTTCTATTTCATCTATTTGCTTGAGTTCAGCATTTTCTTTCATGGAGAATTTTCAAATAGTCAGCTTCAAGTCTTAACTGGAAAAAAGCTGAATGTCAAAGATCTCAAAATCCTGTCCCCCTCCCAGCTCTAATGCAGGATATCCCATTAGAGAGTTATTTGGTCTCTCTTGGCTTTAAAAGGTATTAGTCTATTAAATATAGATCAGCGCCGACATTTCTCTCTTAGACTTTCACTTCAGCTTAATTTACCTTCCTTTTTTCCTTTTATTTAGGTCATCCCTCTAAATGTACTAAAGTTCCATCTGCTTACTTTCCTCTTCCTCTTATTGCAAATATCTTCCCTCTTAATTATTTGTGTGACAGCACTCCATCCACTTTGAGTGCTAGCTGCTTGTCAGGAGAAATCAGTGTCTACCCCATATTTTTTCTTATCAGATTTTTATTTCAGATTGATTTCAGACTAGCCATTCTTTCATGGCTTCCTGCACTTTGTGGCATTATTAACACTTGCCTTGGTTGATAGTTGTTTGTTGCCTTTGCTACATATCTAGAAGGTTGAGGAATGTAGGATGGAGAAGTCTCAGAAGGCAGCCATTGTAGGTATCTCCCCTACAGCAGCCTTCTTAATTTTGGCAGAGTAATGCATAAGTCATCCTACATTCAATAAAACACAAAGCTCTGGTTCCTGCAATGCCTAATCACAACAACATAAAGCTCGAATGTCTTCTTAAAAAAAAAAGGTATTTTCGTATCTGTTTTGCACTTCTACCATGGTTGGTTGAAAACACCCCACCTGTTCAAACATTACAGCTGCAAGGCTTTCCAGACATAAAAAGACAGAGGGATAAAGATGAGCAGGATACTTGTCAACATTAAGCAGGTAATTGTGAAAAGGCTACTCTTGTTTTAAAGGCACTAAAGCTTCAGTGAATGAAGCTCTGGCTTCATTCCCATTGCGCAAAGAAAGTGATGTCTGGATCACCCAGTGTAGCATCACAAAGAGGCCCTTGAGCTGGTAAGTGTCAGTCTGGTGGCGCTAATAACTGGGGGCCAATTTGGTTGCCGTATCAACACAGCCATCCTGTTTCTGCTGTGCTGACTACCCGTGCTTAAAGCCCAACTTTGTGGTGTAGGTATGTGGACTTAATTCCCACTAGTGTGAATATCCCTAATGTGATTCTGGCAGGGATATCCTTACTCTCTCTATCCTCTTCCCCATTTGTCCAAAAGTATTCATATTTTCTTTGTCTCTTTTGCCCGTTGTTTTATGAACGGTTTAAGACACGAACAGTCCCATTTGCTTTCACAAAAACCTGTAGCAAAGTCATCTTTCAGAGAGCTATGTTACAAACAAAAGCATAGTTCTACTGTTGATAGCTCTTTCTGTTTTATAGTGCTCTCAATAAGCTGTGGGCAAGATTAATATCCATACAAAACTGAAAGCATGTCGTTGCACTGGTTGGTTGCATGCAGGTCTGCAGCTCTCATCTGCAAGACACTGCAAGCTTGTCATACCACAGCGAAGTATGGTCACAAGCACTTTGAAACGATCGTGCAAACCAGCTGGTGTACATATGGGAAGTCATTATTTCACATCGCTGTGATTTTATAGTGCCTGAGGATGCAGCAGTGTTCTTAAACATATCTGGTTGCAGTGGTAGAATTTCAGATCATTCGACTATTCGTATAAACTTTACATATCTTTAAGTAATCTTTTAGAAAAAAATTATGCCTTGTCTTCCTGCTCAGGTTATTCTACTTCCCACAGTAATATATCATTCCCCGTTCATTTGGATTCTCTGGGGTTTGCAGCTAAGAGCTCTAATTAGGTGTGCCTACAGCTCTGGAAAATAAGTCTTCCATCTTATTTTCATGTTTGGATTCAATTTACTGTATTGAAACAATTGCTTTGCTCTGAGATCTATCAATGTTTTCTCTTACAGGGCAAGGATTGAAATTGGATCAATCACAAAAACAAAATGACTGTGAGCACCTACAGTTTGTCTGGTGATTCTCATGTTTGTCAAATGCACATGAACAATGCCATCACATATCTTGTATGGGCCTATTTTTAGACACAAATTTGTTCAGGATGGGAAGTATTTTACACAGGAATTTAAAAGTTCCCACAGCACGTACTCTGTAATTTCAAGGCCACTTGGGATTTATTTTTCTCCTCTCTTTTTGGCACAATCCACAATACGTCAAGCTATCCTTCTGCCTTTACTTACCTGCATATCTAGTGATATTAATATATTTTACTGCTGACTTCTAGAAAAATAATACGGTGTTGTTTTCAGACACTGTAGGTAATTTTCCTTTTGCTTTTACCTGCCCTGTTCTGATCATGGCTGGACAAATGAAAGGTGAGCCATAGGCAGCTCAGTGTTTAGAGGTCAAAAGATATCACCGGCATCGCCAGGGGTGAGGAGCAGAGGAGGCTGATGCTGTGCCTCTGCTTTACCACACCCTAAACCGGCTTTCGGTGCAGCAGCCAAGTTAATTTTCTGCTGTACGGTCTGTGGTCAGTCTAGGGGACCGCTGTTTGTTACGGATGTGTCCAAATGAAGGATGACTCCTGCCAGGCCTTTGACAGAGGGAAAAAAGCCTCATTTCCTGGCTAACGAGAAAAGACAGAAGGCTTTTTTGAATACATTTGCTGTTAAAACATGTCATTACTTGGCTTATGAGCTCATTTGTGCATGAACTCTCATTTGGTTTTATTTTGGTGCAGTGACTAGGGAGCTGACCCAAGAATGGGTCTCCAGTGACGGTGATACAATAAGAAAACAAATAATAATAGCTGCTAATGCTTTGCATTGCCCGCTTAGACCCTGAGTGCCCCAGCACCGTATTTTTGTTCAAATGGAGATAATGCTTATCTGTCTATGGAAAGTTCTTGGAAATCTATGAAAGTAAAGCATGCTATCTTTTAGTATTTAATTTCCATTGCAGCTGTCTTGGTCAGGATATGTGTGAAAGCCTGGGGTAAGTCTGGGACATGGCCTCCAAATGTACTGATTCTCCAACCTTTTCTGAGTCCTAGCACTGCCAGGGGTTGCCACATGTTCGAAAGCAGATGGGACCAGTTCATACATCTTTCTGGCCTTCCCTGCTATGCGAAAAGGATGCACCACTCAAAAAAGCAAATATACCTAACCAGAGTTGCGATGTACCTAATGTACCTAATCTTGGGTGCCCAAGAAATCATTAAGAACAACAAACTCCAAGCAGCCTTAAGTGGTCACCCGTAGAGGAGTACAGAATCTACAAATACGTTTCCTGCAGCACCTCCCCACAGGAAGGAACTCTCTCTTCCTATTCCCCCACTCAGATAACGTCTGCCATTGAAAACCAGTCAGCTGCAAAGCGACAAGCTAGGGCACTTCAAACTGGACGCAAAAGTGGGAAGCACCACTTTTTTGTCACCTTCAGCTGGTACAAAATCAGCGCATGTGCTGGGAACTTGGCTGCTGAACTCCGTGATGTGAGAAGCTGTACCAAGTGCCTGCTTTTCCTTAAGCAGTACATCTTGACAAATTACGCAATTGAGAGTGCAGTGATACAGAATTAATCTTACAAAGATTAAGTCATATTCTAGTACATACAGCACAGAACTAGAAAAACAAATGTCTTTTTAGAACAAAGGCCATGGCAAGCTGTTAAAGCCCTCTACACTTGGCAATGACAGTAACCCACAAGAAGAATCTAGACAGTGGCTGCTTTCATACTTGAATCTGCAATCTGTTACCTCGAGGCCAGATTTTGGGCATTCCTGGTACTTTCTGCTTTTAAAGAGGAGAGGGATTCTCACCTCCTGCTACCTTAATTTGGGCTGACTCCAGGTTTGCATTTAGTGTATCTGGAGAGAAAACTCAAGGCCTTCTGAGACTTCTGGGTCTGTAGCAACATCTAAATCATCACAGTCCTCACCCCATGCTTGCTTAGCCTCATTTTTCAATCATTGCAGGAGTCCAGGCGGAGCAATATGGCTCTTTATGTTTATTTTATTAAGCAGTGAATAAAGGAAGAATATGGCTCATTCAGCATGTGAAGAATATGGCTCAGAAGATGTGAACCTTCAGCCTGCTCTTGCATGCAGAGAGCAGCTCATATAACAAATAAAATGCATTTGTTATAAAAAAAAATAAAAATTGCCACATGTTTAAAAAATGTTTAAAAGCGGTTTAAATGTCAAAGGCTCATCATTTGGCACAATCTGAACTTGTTTTCATCAGGCAACTCACCGGTGTTTCTCAGGCAGGCCTGCCTCCCTTGCCAAGCAAGATCTGCTTCTACCCAGTTCTTTTAAACTGTCTATAAAACTTCTTAAAATTTCAATATCATTTTAAGGGCCAGGAAGAGTGCATTCTGTCTCCCTCAATCACAGCTTGTATTAATGTTTGCAATATGAATTGTGTTTGCTCTAGCTTTCCAGAAAAGTTAAATTCAGGGGAATAACAAAAGTGCTAATGCAGGAAATATATAGTTCAAATGCTCTATGAATTCTATTTGCTCTTCATTCTAATGTTGCTCTTCATTCTCAGTGCCAGTAACACTTTATCTGTGATCAATACAGTTGCATCTTTCCCTATCTGTTATAAAATTGTTAAGACAAATCACCCAGCTGATTTAGAGTGGTTAATAAGTCTTTCAAGCATGTTGCCTTGTCCTGAATCAGAAGGGAAATACGCAAGGACATAGTACCAGTGCCATCATCACATTTACATCAGCAAATTAATTCCCACCCTCCATGGGCCTAGGACACTGGGGTGGAGATATCCACCTACCACTGTAGGATTGGGCCATGTGCCGAGGCCTGCCCTTGGCTGGGGACCACAGTGCTCCTGCTCTGGTGAGCCAGCCACATCCCATCAGTGGATGCTTCACTGATGCTTCACTGTCCAGGTTTTTAGGTGAGTTGTTTCATGGAAATCAGCTGATTCTGTTTATTCATGCTTGTATTCTGCTGGAAATCGCTATTTTATGCTCATTTCTTTCTGGGAATAGCTGACATAAGCATCTTGAGACTTCCTGGTTCCTTATGTTTTACTTTTTCCTATAATTTCATATACACAAAGTTTAGAAAGATGTACCATTGATCCACAGAAATTGCTTGGAATGCATGTATAGATTTAAAGAAAAATAGCAAGGAGCATTACAAACACATACTGCTGATTTTAATAGTATCACATATGTGGTAAGGAAAGCAGGTTAAACTTTTTTTCTGCTTCTATTCTTTTATTTATTTAAAAAGACCTCTTAAGATAAAATACTTTTTAAGCAAAAATGTGCAAGTTCACAGGATCTTTTTCTTTCTTATTTCCCCAACTGGAACAAAACCACACTTCAGAAAGTTTCTATAGAGAGGTGAAAAAATTTCCATTTGAAAATATGTCAAGAAACAAAGTATTTGCAACCATGTCTCTTCAATAGTAGTGTGACATGTCACAGGAGAGCAGTGGCAGGCACACTGCTCTGTGCCTAGCAGAGAGAGAACTAGTTGTAGAACCTATAACACAGAAAAAAAGCCAGAGAAAAGTATATTGCCTCTTCCTCACTTCTTCAGTATGTGTCTTATGACTACATGTAGTTTCTTGGTAGTGGTGAAGTAATTATGATAATACATTTCTACATTTTTAATTTAATCTGGGGACTCTCTTAGAGAAAACCAGTGAGCTGGGACTAATGATGCCTTTGGGAAGAAGACAGGTATTGCCTTCACTTTACACATGATGAAAATGATAGACGAAGCATTTAAATGATGAAAGGGGAAAATCAACTTCCCCCTTCACTGAAGAGCTTTGGCATGAGGCATCTAAACTAAGGTAGTTTTGTTATACCTGCATTTGGGGAAGAAATATTATGCCTCCTTGCATGATATCACCCATATATCTCCCTGGACCAAGTTAAAATGAGCAAATTCCTTATTTTGGGGGCTCAGATATGACACAGAGCTGAAAACATACATTATGCTACAGCATAACTGCAGTTCCTTGACATGATGATTGGAGATGGCATGCAGGTTTTGGCATGAAACAAAGTGATTTCGGAATCTATGTGCATCAATTCAAATAAATATATGTTTTCCAGAAGAACAGAGGCGGTGTAATGATACATTGTGGCAAAAAAAGTCCATTGCAACAACCTTGTGATGCTCCACCAGAGTCATTACGCACCCGGATTGTCTTCACTGTCTCTCTCAATTTACTGGGTTAAAAAATGACTGGAAGGCTGGGCCCAGAGCGCGGTGGTGAACGGAGTTAAATCCAGTTTGGGGCCGGTCAAAAATGGTGTCCCCCAGGGCTCGGTACTGGGGCCGGTTCTCTTTATCAACGATCTGGATGAGGGGATTGAGTGCAGTTTCAGTAAATTTGCAGGTGACACCAAGTTGTGTGGGACTGTCGACATGCTGGAGGGTAGAAGGGCTTTGCAGAGGGATCTGGACAGGCTGGATGGATGGGCCGAGGCCCAATGGGATGAGGTTCAACAAGGCCAAGTGCCGGGTCCTGCCCTTGGGTCCCACCTGCAGCGCTACGGGCTGGGGGCAGAGTGGCTGGAGCTGCCTGGCAGAAAAGGACCTGGGGGAGTTGGTCGACTGAACAGGAGCCAGCAGTGTGCCCAGGTGATCAAGAAGGCCACCGGCATCCTGGCCTGTGTCAGGAACAGCGTGGGGAGTAGGACTCGGGAGGTGATGGTCCCCCTGGACTGGGCCCTGGTGAGGCCCCACCTCGATGGCTGTGTCCAGTTTTGGGCCCCTTCCCACAAAAAAGACATTGAGGGGCTGGAACACGTTCACAAAAGGGCGACGCAGAGGAGTCTGGAGCACAAGCCTCATGAGGAGCGGCTGAGGGAGCTGGGTGTATTCAGCCTGGAGAAAATGAGGCTGAGGGGAGACCTTCTTGCTCTCTCCAACTCCCTGAAAGGAGGGTGTAAAGAGGTGGGGGTTTGTCTCTTCTCCTAAGTCACAGGCGATAGGACTAGAGGAAACCGCCTCAAGCCGCGCCAGGGAAGGTTTAGATTGGATATTAGGAAAACTGTTGACACTCAAAGGGTTATTAAGCCTTGGAATGGGCTGCCCGGGGAAGTGGTTGAGTTGTCATCCTTGGCGGTATTTAAAAGACGGGTTGACATAATGCTTTGTGACATGGTTTAATGATGGTTTTTCTCAGTGTTAGGTTGACAGTTGGACTACATGATCTGAAAGATCCTTTCTAACCTATGCAGTTTTATTATTCTATGACAATTACAGCTGTACAGTCAATTCTGGCGAGTAATTTTCTCAGTTTGGCATGATGAAATGGTATTTTACCTCCCTCATGCTACACAGGTCTTTGCATCCCTCTTGACCTGTTTTGAAGATGCTCTGATCTTTCTTGTGTTTGTACTGTTTCTTATTACTTATGGTCTTTATGATTACTATTGTCCAGTCTTTGTTTGTCTTACAGACATGTTCGTTTCGCCAGTGTACTGGACAATGCTTCCATTTCACAATGAGCAAACCCTTGAGATTTGACGCAGCTGAAAGATCACACATGAATCAGCTACGATTTCTCTTTAATGTGTATTTCATGGCCCTGTCCCCTCTTTCGCTTTGTGGAGATTTATTTAGCCACATCTGAGCATCCCCAGAATAAAAGTGGAAATGTTTTGCTGAAAGCAGTGTTTGAGTACATGCTGTGAATTTATCAACTCTTCTGTGCCAAACTGCTTGAGTTGAAACTGGTCCCGCATGTGCAGGATAAACATTCCCCGTTGACATAGTAAATTAGGAAATCTGCTGAGTTATCCTGGATTACAGACTATGTAGTCACTATATTCCATAGTACTGGAGGTGGATATCTGGCGTAGACATTTGGCACCACATCACTAGCCTTCACAAATTTGCCGTCGTTCTGCAAAGTATGCCTTTTTCACAACACAAAAAGCAAATGGAAAAATATAGACCAAAAATACACCTGGACATCTCTCTATCTAGGGAATAAAGGCTGTGAAGCTTTACATTCTTCTGTTGCATGCAGACAAAGAGGTTTTCATATTCATAAATCAAAATGGCAGTATTTGTAGCATCTGCTCGACTGTCTTAGCCATCATTATTACAAATGACTAGCCAATCAATACTAAAAAGCAAGAATTGTGATCTCAGCTGCAGAACGTCTTGCTATCCCACAGATTAAAACGGTTGGCTTTTCAATCCTTTATCCTAAGGATTTGAGGTTTGCTCAGGAAACTGTTTTGGGGTGTGGGAGTGCTGCAGAGTGGATGCCAGGATGCTGAGCCCTGGCTCTGCTTTTGATTATATGGGAACGGATTTCAGAGGTGACACAGCTCCTCCTGTTTTAGGTTGCTGCAACTAGGCAGCATCTGGCAGTTGCATAAAAGACCTGTCTTTGCCTGCAGCTGAAATGAAGCCACATTTCTGGAGAAACATTGCATGTCTATATGGGAGGTGGAGTTCAGCGCAGGTATGAAAACGCAGCAGAGACACAATCTGTGCTTAACCCAGTCTGCCACAGGATCTGGAAGGAAATGGGACACATGGGTTTGTGACATGCAGCCATTTGCAGTGTTTACTCTTCGTAGTAAAAGTTTATTCCTTAATGAGTTTTTATAACACTAGGCTCTTGGAAAGCTGTTTCTCAGGGCTCAGGTCTCCTTTCCTCTGCTTTACTCCTCTTTTCGTTACTAGCTGATTTTTAGCAGTACAAACTTTCTACTTTTCTACCAGATTTTAATGGCCAAATTGGACACTGGCTTTTCATTTTGGGGATTCTCCCATTGTTTCTTTCTGGCAAGCACAGGTTAACATGTGAAATCTTCATGATGTTCCACTGGTGCCTAGTCTGTAAAATATGAGCCTGATTCCTTCTTCTTATATCTGTATATCCATATAGAATTAAATGGTTTCTGCAGATGAAAATGAGAAAAATATGGTCATAATTAAGCAGAGACAGCAGAGTGCTGTTTCCCGTTCTTCTGCCAGGTCTTGCCTCCCAGCCAACAGCACTTTGTGCTCTAAAGTGCTAGAGGCATCACAAAGCCCAGAGGCTTTGCACAGGCTAGTGTAGCGTGAAGATAAACTAAGTCCCCTCTGAAAGTTTAAAGAGGGATGATCCTTGAGAGGAACAGAACAAAAAATTAGTTTCAGTTTTGCGTTGCTCATTTGTATAACACCTTAGAGTTTAAAAGCCAGGCCCCAGGAGCAAACATCCACAATGTTGAGATGATAACAAGAGATGAGGCCTCTGCATGTCTCAGCATAGGATTTTGAACAGAGAACATAGATGAGGAATGCTTATACAATCTAACACCATTTATTGGAGAGAGGGGACTGACAGGAAAACACTTTTTTAGTCAGGTGCATCTGATAAGCTAGAAAGAAGGACTGGAAAGCTATCCTGTGCTTAGATTAATATGCTAGGCTCAGTCTTCCTTCAAAAGTTGGACATATTTAATAATTTCTGTAATAGTGTAGAGGCTGGAGTTGTCAACAAAGGTATGCAGCAGAGGCTGGAGAGGGAGGGCGGGCGGGCACTGTGGCAAATCTCCTGATCACTTGACAAGTGGCTATTTGAACCAGAGTAGAAGAGCTGCTGAAAATTTCCATCTAGCAGAAGGGAATTGAAGTCTCAGGTGCTGGCAATAGCAGGCGAGGGAGCAGAGAGAGTGGCATAGCCGGCAGAGTGCTCATCTGCCAAAGGCACAAGTACTGTTTGTCCTCATGGAGTTACCTCTGAGTTTTATGACAGAATTACTGGAACAGATCCAGGGCACTGTTTTCAAATAGCTAATTCTTAATAGCATAAGTGCAAAGTGGGACTTTTTTGTTTTCAGTTTTACACCTTTCTTCCTGCTCTGTTTAGGCAGCATAGGTACAGCTCCCTGGGACACTAAATTCTTCTTGGGGTGGAGAGGGAAAGACACCAGAAAACAAGATCACTACCTTTCCATGTACTGGATTTCATGCTTATATCCACTTGTATCCATTGCACAAGAATGATGAAAGATGATGAAATACTTGTGATCAGTTTAGAGGTTAAAGAACTCTTTATTGTGAATTGGTGGATTGCCCTTGCTCTTTTTCTTTTTTTGATATTGAAGTTAAGCAATATTCTTAATATTCCAAATGTCTTCTTTTTGGCTGGAAAAACAAATTAAAAAGAAAATCAATCATAATAATTTGTAACCCAAGAGACCCTCTGCTCTTAAATTCTCTCATTAGTGGTTTGTTAATTGTAAGCGACATATCATTAGTGGCTCACTGCTAAGTCTAAGCCTCTTGGCTCGAGTGGTAGGTAGACTTTTACTGTGTGTGTCTAATAGGCTGCAGAATTTTGCTGTTTTATTTCAGCCTTTGGACAAGATCTCACTCGAGCCCACCAATCTCTTGCTTGTCCCCACCACTGCAAGGTGCACCCACTTTTGCCGGAAAGAGTGTTGAAAAACGGTGACTCTAATCCATAGCCGTAGGCATAAGCAAGCCATACCCTTGGTTTTTCTCAGTGTTAGGAACCTACCAACTGGAATGTTTTTTCAATTAGATGGACTCAAAGTTTAGCTTCTGGGCAGTTCATTTTTGTTTTACTCTGAATCCACAGACAAATTGATTTGTAAACAGCCATTGCTTTCACAGAGGGATGTGATTTGAGGAATTATTTGCTATATTCATCATACTGGTGACATAGATGTTCATATTTTGAATTTTATTAATGGCATGTTCCTTGCTTGTTACCATTCAAAGGAGATCAATCACAAGGTGTTCTGCTGCTATTGAGTTTCTCTGGAAAAAGGACACCATATGTGGAGACAGGAGGACAGGTCAGTGTGTAACAGCCTCAGAGCACTACAATAGCTTTACTAGCAGGGAATAGGTCCAAATTTCAGCCATTACAACAACATCATTGATCTCTTGGAAAACTCTACGTGGACTGAAATGTATTATTCTCAGTGCATTTTTTAAAATTTTTTTTACAATGCCTTGATTATCCCCACCTCAATTACGGGAAGAAATGTAAAATTTGTGCAAAGCTGTGTAGGGAATATACATTTATCAAGTGCTCCTGGTGACCAGCCCCATGCTCAGGTTACTAACTCCTGGGGCTTTTCTTCAATTATAGACTTCCCCAAGCGAACTCTCCACTCTTAAAAGCTGGTATCCTACTCATTCTCTGGAAAAAACAGCTGCCACTTTAAGCATGCATCATTTAACTCCTTGAACCTGTGCCACAGTAATCAGTACTGTATGGGAAAATGACATTACCTTTAAGTAACCCTTTTATACTGCCCATGCTGTGCGTTTTCTTTTCAACATTTTTGGCATTTGATACGGTGCTTTTAAGTTTCATTCTTATTAAATTAGCTGATTGAATGAACTGTGTGGAGCTCTGTCCAGCTACAGACCAGTGGTGAACACTTATTCTGCAGGACTATTCTGTGTAAGATTGCTGAAATAACTGTCCAGTATATTTGACTTCTGTTCATTTTGCGTGAAACGCCCTGTTATAATAAAGCCAAAGCTTTACTTCACTGGCTTAGCCAGCCCTGTTCTCAGGAGCTTGCAAAGAGGTGAAATGGTTGGTTTGCTGTTTGCAGCGACTTCAGAGCATGGAACCAGCTTATTAGCGTCAACCTCCAGCCTATTCACAAGACTGCAGAGGCACAGGACTCTGGGAGGATGCCTTAACTGCTGCAGCAGCCCAATGAATGCATCGTCTTGTTTTATTGTTAGCAAGTTTCTTACCAATAGAAATGCTACAAATGATGACATTGGGAAGGCTGAAATATTTATCTGTCCAAAGTAAATTTAGCGTAGACATATTTTGGTGGGGAAGGAGATGGTAAAAAATAAGGTCTCAAAGACAGGGCTAGTTCCTCTGCGCAATGTTCTCCTAACTCTGCCGTTGTTTTCCCTTTTGGTCTTTTTGAGAAACAGCAAGAATTTCATAGAACCATAAAATGGTTAGAGTTGAAAGGGATCATAGAATGGTTTGGGCTGGAAGGGAGCCTAAAGATCATCGAGTTCCAGCCCCGCTGCCATGAGCATGGACATCTTCCACCAGATCTGGTTGCTTAAAGCCCCATCCAGCCTGGCCTTGAACACCGCTAGGGATGGGGCAGCAACAACTTCCCTGGGCAGCCTGTTCTTTTTGTCTCACCATAGTCAGAGTAAAGAATTTCTTCATAAGATCTAATCTAAATCTCCCCTCTTTCAGTTTAAAACCATTACCAGTCATCCTATCACTACATTCCTTGATAAAGAGCCCCCTCCATCTTTCCTGTAGGCCGCCTCCAGGTACTGGAAGGCTGCTATGAGGTCTCTAGTATCTCTCGGAATACTCTCTGAGTATTCTCTTCTCCAGGCTGAAAAACCCCAACTCTCTCAGCCTGTCCTCAGAGGAGAGGTGAGACAGCCCTCTGACCATCTTCGTGACCCTCCGCTGGACCTGTTCCAACAGGTTCATGTCATTCTTATGTTGGGGGCCCCAGGGCTGGACACCGTACTCCAGGTGGAGTCTCAAGAGAGCCAAGTAGAGGGATAGGATCACTTCCCTTGACCTGTTGGCCACACTTCTTTTGATGCAGCCTAGGATGTGGTTAGCCTTCTGGGCTGTGAGCACGCACTGCCAGTTCATGTTGAGCTTCTCATCAGCTAACACCTCCAGTCCTTCTCAGGGTTGCTCTCAATCCATTGTCTGCTCTGCCTCTACCTGTGCCTGGGATTGCTGTGACCCAGGTGCAGGACCTTGCACTTGGCGTGGTTGAATTTCATGGTGCTGTCACAGGCCCACCCCTCAAGCCTGTCCAGGTCCCTCTAGATGGCATCCCGTCCCTCCAGATGGCGTCCCGTCCCTCCAGCATATCAACTGCACCACACAGCTTGGTACCATCAGCAAACTTGATGACATTTCTTCCCATAAGACCATTTGCTTGTACTGAGGCTGATGTTTTTTCCTTGTCCATTGTGCCAACAGTTTTCTCCTGGGAATTGCTTATGTAATTTTTTGGAGCAAATCTGGAACCAAAGAATAGCCTGACACATGCAGAAAGTGGAAATTTATAATAGGTATTTTGTGCTTGACCGGAAGCAAAGGGACAGCTTTCATTCCTTAGGAGATATTCTCTATCTCCAATTTTATACTGAAATAAATGTTACTGTGTATTATATACTTTACAGGGAGATGAGAGCTACTTGAGCAAGTGCTGTGAAAAAAATAATGGTATAATCTTTTTTTCAAAGACGTTAGACTGTCAATTTCAAAACATTACATATGGAAAATAAGATAGCATTGTCCTCCATCTGAGAGTTCCCTTTGCTGGAAGCGGGAAAAAGACTCAGGCTTCTTGGGCAAAGACCCTGAAAAACTGGCTTGGTGGGATTTACCTGTGGAGACACACATGAAAGTGACTGACTTTTTGAGCCTGACCAGCTATCAGTTGACTGCCCAAGCAAATAGAAATTGGAAATATTATTAAGTTTAGAAATGCTACATTTTTGGTAGGTTTCTTTCCCAAGTTGGAAAACAGAAGTCACCCTTTTCCAATTGTAATCTCCTGATGATTCAAGATAGCCAGCATGGCTCTACAGGGGGCAGGTCCTGCCTGACTAACCTAGTGGCCTTCTATGATAGAGTGACTAGGTCAGTAGATAAGGGACGACCTATGGATGTGATCTATCTAGACTTCAGTAAGGTATTTGACACAGTCCCCCACAACATCCTGCTTGCCAAATTGGAGGAATATGGATTTGACGGGTGGACTGTCCAGTGGATAAGGAACTGGCTAGACGATCGCATCCAGAGGGTAGTACTCAATGGCTCAAAGTCCAGATGGAGAGCAGTCACAAGTGGTGTCCCTCAAGGGTCCATGCTGGGCTCAGTAATGTTTAACATTTTTATCAATGACATAGACAGAGGGATTGAGAGCACCATCAGCAGGTTTGTGGATGACACCAAGCTGTGTGGTGGTTGTCAATACACCAGGGGGCCGGGATGTCATTCAGAGGGACCTGGACAGGCTGGAGAGGTGGGCCCAGGTGAACCTCATGAGGTTCAACAAAAGCAAGTGCAGTGTTCTGCACCTGGGCCGGAACAATCCTCGCCATCAGTACAGACTGGGAGACGAGGTATTTAGAAAGCATCCCTGAGGAAAGGGACTTGGGGGTGCTGATGGATGAGAAGCTGGACATGAGTAAGCAGTGTGCATTTGCAGCCAAGAAGGCCAATCACATCCTGGGATGCATCAAGAGATGCGTTGCTAGCAGATCCAGAGAGGTAATTCTGCCACTTTCCTCTGGTAAGACCTCACCTAGAGTACTGTGTGCAGGTCTGGAGCCCTCAATATAAGAGGGACATGGACCTGATGGTCCAGAGGAGGGCCACGAAAATGATCAGGGCGTTGGAGCACCTCTGCTACGAGGACAGGCTGAGGGAGCTGAGGTTGTTCAGCCTGGAGAAGAGGAGGCTCCGGGGAGACATAATATTGGCCTTCCAGTACCTGAAAGGGGCCTACAGTAAAGCTGGGGATAGTCTGTTTACAAAGACTTGCTGTGACAGGATGAGGGGCAATGGCTTTAAGTTGGGAAAGGGCAGATTTAGATTGGATCTTAGGAAAAGGTTCTTTACTATGAGGGTGGTGGAGCACTGGAACAGGTTGCCCAGGAAGGTTGTTGAGGCCCCATCCCTGGAGATATTCAAGGTGAGGCTCGATGAGGTCCTGGTCAACTTGGTCAGGTTGGGGGTGTCCCGGCTGACTGTGGGGAGGTCAGACTGGATGGCCTTTGGAGGTCCCTTCCAGCCTGAACCATTCTATGATTCTATGATCATTTTACAAAGGCTGTGAAACAATATGTAGAACATAAAATACAGGTATAAACAGCACGGCAGTGTTTTCTAATCTCCCCAATGCAAATGCAACTCTGCTCCTTTCCAAAAATCAAAGGTAAGGTTTCTATTTGCCTCCGCAGTCTCAGATATAGACCCATGCTGGCTGTTTTCAAAATCTCATCCTGGGAGACTCTAGTTCCTTTTCTCTAAAGGAAAGAAAACACAAAGATGCAACCAGAAGTCACACTTACCACAGAAACCAAAAGTTTTCCACAGATATATAGTAGCTGTAAAGAATGCACCTTCCAATGGTCAGGTTTTAAAATTAGATTGCTGCCAAAATTTCAGGCTCAGTGAACTTCCTTGAGCTACCATTTCTCAGGTGGCATCCATAATTTTTAATACTGTTTTTTCCTTTTCCTTCCATTTTTTGTGCTAAAGAATGTGTTTGCTACTCATATTTCTTTTTGGAGATGTACATATTTATATTTGTATGCAACTCATTTAACATCTGGTTTCAAAAGAAGATGATATGTATATTATTCTAATCTGCCTCTATTGGCAAAAAAAAATAATTACCATAGCAAAGACTGTCTTTTACTAGTCATGTGCCTACAGCCTCAGGAGTGCCTAAGGTGGCAGTGAAATGCAGATCATAACTGTTTAATTTGAGCCCTTCTCCCAGGCTCCCATCAGCCTTGCAATATGTGGTTCTGTGGGTGTGTTGCAGGAGTTGGGATGTGCTGAACATGACATATACCTTACATCATAAGTTCACATCTGGCTTTTGGCCAAATGATTTCTCAGTTCAACTGAAAGTGGAAACCACCCAATTAGATGAATATACATCTTAATGAACTGCCTGCTGCACATCACCACTTGGAAAAATTTTATGCTAAACAGTTGTTAAAAAATACAGTTTCATGTGTGAAAAGAGGGCCCATTTGCCCTGTAATTACAGGTTATTACAGGTACTTGCTTGCTTGAGGGTTCACGACAGTTGCAAAGGACACATTTAAACAGGCTGAGGATGGGATGACCCCTCTGCAGTTTCCCAGATTAGCCCTTGTGCTCTGTTGCTGTGGATCAGGAAAAGGGCATAGAAGGCTGTGGCAGACACATTTTTTGCCCCAACCCCAAAATGTACAGATGAGGGAGAGAGTCTCATGTTGCTCCATATCCCTCTACACTCCCAAGCCTTTGCTAAAATATGTAGGGGTGGATTGCGTCACCCACCTCTCTCTAAATAGCAATGCCTCTTGTCAGTGGGGTAAGCAAAGGCTTTGTCCTTTTTTCAAGTGTCTTCTGAGTTAAAATTTTGTCAGCTTGTGATTCATTCAAAAGCAGAGAGGGGAGAGAAAGCCAGTAATAGAAATCCATCCCTCCTCCTCTGCTAAGGCATAGGGACTTTTATGAATCTATAGTTTTACTACCTTTATTATGTGGGGGAAAGCATTCACTGGAATGTCTTTTCATAACCAATTTTGAAAGACAAAAGTCTTCTTAGTGGAAGTGAAGGTTAAGTATAAACAGGAGCCTCCAGACATTGCAGGTCATAGGTCAGCTCTGTTTTCCTTGCCCCAAATCACAAAAATGACTTAAAAATCATGAGGATTGTTCTTTTCTTCTCTTGAACAGATGCTGCATTCTTATTTGTCCCCTCCAGTTTAAAGGATTTGTTCTTCCTTCCGGTACTGTCTTGAACAATCTACTCAAAGCTTCTCAGGACCATTCAGGAGCTGCCCTGCCAGTTCCTGATCACAATGATCTGTATCTAGAGGAAGGGCTGTATCTCTTACAAGCAAGTGGAGGAAAAAGAGTGAGAAAGAGGAAAGACACTGACATTTTCCAAGTGACAGTGCCAACAACTCTTTCAGTGTTTTTGGCATTGCCCACCTCTTGCAGTAGTTGGATTGCAGCAGAGCCTGTGCCAGGACACATCAACCACAGCCAGGTACAGGTGTCTGAAGTCCATCGGCAAGGGCACTTTCAGATCAGAAGTCATCAAGTTTGCTCTTTGTTGCTTAGTGTCAAAACTAGAGCAACCTTTTCACACCATACATGTGGCAATGGATATTAGTGAGGAGGCAGAGTTCTGCCAGCTACCAGTGCAATGACATGACCTGGCTGAAGGAGAGGGAGCTATTTGCATCTCCTCTGTGGTGCCTGAACATCTCTTCAGAGAGCAAGATGGAAATGGTGGCTTTCTGACCCTGACTGCCACAAGGTGCTGTAGAAGTGTAAGACTTTGCCCAGAATGACTGGGGAAAACCAATTACTAGAGCTCAGAAAAGAGTGCACTGATGAGACCATATTGATAAACAGTAGAAAGCAGAAAGTTCCCAATGCTACATCAAGCAAGATACAATGCAGTATTGCCAGCGTTTTCCACAACATGGGATGTAGGAAGAAAACGGCATTTTGAAGTCACATTGCACTAATAGGTGACAGGTTCAATTTTGCAAATCTATCTGTACAGTGACACCAAATTCAAAGTATTAATCTCTTCCATTTTTGGTCTGCCATCCACAAGCCAGGTTCTTCCAGCTATTGTACCGTATTTTGTTGGTTTGTCATCTCCAAAAATCTCAGTGCCCTTCATCTTTAAGTGCTATTCTTCCACCCATGTTTTCTCAGGAAAAAAAAGATACGGACATTTGGGTTGTGTCTTCCTTGAGCAGATGAAGAGTGAGAGATTCATATGTTTATTAGGTTAATTGACTTAGATGATCAGTTGTCCTCCCTAAAAGGACGTATTAGTGACAAGACCATTAAATGAGAGTTACAGCAATGGTCTCCCTGAACTCCTTTCAATGTGATAAGTGTCTGCTTTCATAGGCATCTGATTGAATTTTAATTCCAGATTCTACCACTTGACTGAAATATTCCCCTTCAAAACCTGAAGGAGTCTTGGGTTTGCTGATACGAACCTCAGCCATGCTATAGGGTCCCTTTATTTTCAGTGCTAGAAGTGACATGTAGAGATTTAACTTAATTGTTCAACTTCATGTAGCCTCAGTTTATCACCTCTTGATTGTGTGCCTTGATCTGGTTGCCCAGACTCACAGTCTTCATGCCTACCCATTTTACCTGGGGACAGAAGAAACCACAGCAGCAACAGCTTGACAGTGCCCTTATCTAGTACTGTTACAACCAACAGCAAAGCCTCACTGTAGCTCTAAATTCTGTAGACCAGAGCAGAAAATACTGGCACACATGGGAATACGTAGGTATAATATTAAGTGTGTGAATTGTAGATTATTCAAATAATTAACTCAACCAGCTACTTGGTGATCTACCTTGAATGATGAAATCTCTGGAGATATGTGTAGAATCAGATTTAAAATGACATATATGCCTAATTAGAATAATTGCAAGCAGAGCATTGTATCAGAGGTTTTTGTGGACTATTAAATGACTGTTTTAAGTGATAAACTGGTTGATCAGCAGAACATGGCTTTGGCGAGGTTGTGTAAATGACACTACACTGGAAGGGTTTTATGGGTTGAAGACTGTGGCTTTGCCACTGGGGCTTTTTGAAGGTATTGATGAGTTTTACTGTGTCAAAGGAAATTTAAAGCAAGAAGGCAGAAAGATGTTCCCTGTGTATTCACGTGCCTAAGCTCACATTGGCTTGGGCCAAAGAATAAACCTGCCATGACCGTGCAACTGTTGAGACTCAAGAGACTTGTGTGGTGAAGTAGAGAAGCTGATTAGTAGCTTTCAGAATCACTTACAATTGTGTTAGGATCTCTGAGGACCTTCTGCAGAGTGTCTTGCTGAAACCCCTTTCTATGATCTGGGTGTTTAGCTCGGACAGTTCCTCCTGGAAATCTGATTCATGTTTGCCAATGAAAGAGGAGAAAATACCACCATATGCCAGTAGATAAGTAGCACAACATAAATATCAATTCATTACAGGTAAAAAAAAAGTCTGCTATAAGGCTGAGAGAGATGCATTTGCACCAGGCACGGAAGCACTTTCCATTACATTGCTTCCTATACAGGATCTTGATGATGTTCAGCTAATCTATTTAAACTACAAATTAGGAGAGTCGGCTGAAAGATCAAGGAAGAGATTCTAATATTTTCAGAAGGTTTGAGCACAAGATCTTTACATCATCTAGCATATCTCCCCTTTATCCATATGCAGTTTATTTAGTAAGAATTAATAAGATCAGTATATTGAAGTTCTCTAATTAAAATGATAGAAATAAATATAAACTGGAATGCAACAGAGACTGTAAAGGATTCCATGCTCTTATCCTTGTGATTCTTTATATTTATAATGCGGATAATAAATTTACTATTATTGTTGATAATAAATGTTAAAATATGGATTGTCAACATCTGCAAAATTAATCAGTTTGAAATTAGAATATTCCACTTAGTGTATTCTCCATTGCTTTTAATTGTTTGTGTTTTTTTTTTTACAGAGTCTTAAAATGTATTTATTTAAAGGTTATTTTAATGTATTTCATTAAGCTCTCAAAATATAACCCATCTGACTCTTCCCTGTTTGGAAAGAAGAAGAAAGTGCATTTTCTACATCAGAGTTACAATTATGGGTTGAACTGCATTCTCCTACATAGCAAAATAAATAGCATGCAAACCTACTCTGAATTAAGATAACTAATCTGGAGCTTGAAGGTCAACAGAATGCCTGTGGGAGAGAAAAACGTGTACAAGAAGTACCTCTCAAGGCATTTCCATACATGTATGGTCTGGAAGATCTGGTTACGGATGTTATTCCCAAGTGAATACCCAGAACAGGCAACAGTGATGAGTTTTGCTTCCCCAGATGATTCTAATTAATAACTCAATTGCAACTACAGAAGCAACTCCAATAGGTGGGCAGAAAGTGATAAATGTGGACTTATGAGAATGCAGCCACTGCAGCCAGCCATGAACTGTGATATGAGCTGGGAGGAAGCTGGGTGAGGAAAGGGAGAGAGAGGAAATCAGTGTGATGAATGTCTCCAGCTTGCATGTGTGAGAGAATATTGCTGAGTAAAAACTACTTCTCTTTCAAAAAGCTGGTGGTGAATAAGCTTGGCTGCAGGATTGATCAGCTTTTTTCCTTTGTCAAAAGAATTGCTGCATTTTAATCCTGCCTGCAAACATCTTAAAATGATTAAGATTAGCATTACTATATTTGACTTTCATTTGTGACTTGATAGATTTTGAAACGCTATTATATCCTGGTTGCAATATGAAGACAGTGGAACTGAATAAAATGGCAAGAACAGAGAATGAAAAAGGTGGTGGTGAAGTAAAAAAGAAAGTGTTGGTTTGGGTAGATAGAAAACAAATTTTTATTAAACCAAAATATCCAACAGGAAACAGTGGTGTATATTTGCAACATGATAGCAAGCCTCAACGTAAAAAAGTTCTCCTAGGGCTTTAGATCGTTGATTTTTTCCATTTTGAATTATGAACCGCACTCCTAAATAAAAAGTGGAAAACTTTACTTTAGAAAACATTGAAATGCTTTGATGTACAGCCTACAATTTTTTCCTCAAAACAATTTGTCAACTTCAGCCCAAAAATTCATGAAACCACATTTTTGAGCTTACTATCTTCTGAAAAGAATTTGCCCAGCTGCATTTTTCAGACTTCAGTGATAAAAGAATACATCCTTCAAGTCTCAATGCATGGCTGCTGAATTGATGTCTTAAACATTATTATAGCATTACACTGTGTTGTAATCCAGAAAGCACTTCTGGTTATGAAAGTTTCTACAGACAGCAATTCTAAGAGAGGACCATACTGAATTAGACATGTAGTTTTCATCCATCTCTGAGATGCAATAACTCTACAAGAGGTATTTGAGGTTTGGCAAGGCCAAATGCCGAGTCCTGCACTTGAATCACATCAACCCCCTGCAGCGCTCCAGGCTGGGGGCAGAGGGGCTGGAGCTGCCTGGCAGAAAAGGACCTGGGGGTGTTGGTCGACTGAACATGAGCCAGCAGTGTGCCCAGGTGGCCAATAGCACTGTGTCAGGAACAGTGTGGGGAGTAGGACTCGGGAGGTGATGGTCCCCCTGTGTTGGCACTGGTGAGGCCCCACCTCAAGTGCTGTGTCCAGTTTTGGGCCCCTTCCCACAAAAAAGACATTGAGGGGCTGGAACAGGTCCACAGAAGGGCGACGCAGAGGAGTCTGGAGCACAAGCCTCATGAGGAGCGGCTGAGGGAGCTGGGTGTATTCAGCCTGAAGAAAAGGCGGCTGAGGGGAGACCTTCTTGCTCTCTCCAACTCCCTGAAAGGAGGATGTAGAGAGGTGGGGGTTTGTCTCTTCTCCCAAGTCACAGGCAACAGGACTAGAGGAAACCGCCTCAAGCTGCGCCAGGGAAGGTTTAGATTGGATATTAGGAAAACTGTTGACACTCAACGGGTTATTAAGCCTTGGAATGGGCTGCCCGGGGAAGTGTTTGAGGCACCATCCCTGGAGGTATTTAAAAGATGGGTTGACATAATGCTTAAAGACACGGTTTAGTGATGCTTTTTGTCAGTGTTAAGTTAATGGTTGGACTCGATGATCTTAAAGGTCCCTTCCAACTTAGACAATTCTATGATTCTACATTTCCCAATGGAGATGTGGGTTATTGTTAAATGAATTTAGTTCACTGAAAAACAGATTATTTTTAATTACCTTTTGCAAAGCTTACAAATAGTCCATAGATTCCCTAATGGCTGCAGTACAGAGGACCACTGAGCCAGGTAGCATAGGAAGTCTGTGCTCCGCTTCGACCACCTGGGCTAAGTTGCAATTATAATTAAGCATATCATATGGAAACTATCAGAATGAAGCCCTAATCTTTCTATTCCAATATATATTACACTGCCTCTGGAATAAAGAGAGAAGATCAGTACATGCTTTCCCAGCTTTACTATGCACAGTGGTCATGTTAATGGAAGTTATACAGACTGTTGAGGTAGGAGCAAACATGCAGCCAGCAAACCTTGATGGACAAGACTTTTGAAGCTTGACCCGTCTCACAAAGTTGGCTAGAGTAAATTTATAAATAACAAGACAAAGCACTGCACAGAATACTACTTATTGTGTTCCATCATTGAAATAAGAGCAGAATATCTCCTTTTGCACCACTTCAGTCCTAGGAATTTAAGAAATGTAGTGGGTGCCAACAAATTGTACTTCTAAGCAGTTGTTGTACAGTTCTTTTTTAAAAAAGCTAAATACTCTTTCCCTTGGCTCCACCTGCATTCTCTAAGATAATATCAGAACGTGCTAATTATTTCAGAACCTGTTCTTACTCTTTCATTATCCTAGAAAAATGTCTTTAATTGTAAATTGTTAGAATGGATGAAATTATACACTCTTGATTTCTGCTAATACTCTATATCTGTATTTTTATCTCCTAATTACTGCAAATAGAAAAATCTAGACAAGCATGAATACAATAAGATAATGTCTTTTAATAGTAAATAATTAAAACATAAAAGAAGACGTGTTCTATTTAAGGATAATGTTCATGGCACTTGAACACATCAAGCAATAAGCTGTGTTTGCAGTTGATTAAATGTCAGAGTAAATGTGACGCATCTGATAATTGCAAAAATAATTTCCTGCAAGTATACTAATAATATGAAAAGGTAGATTTTCACAATATGTGGAAAAACCCTGGACTTAGAAGGAGCAGAAGGGTTTGATCCATAGCCAGTAGACTGGTGGTGAGCCGCGTGAGCCACGCTGATTTCAGCATGGATGGCTTTAGTTTTGAGAAATGAATGCGTACGTTAAACACTCCTGACATTGTCTGAAGTAACGACATGAAGCACATTGTGACAGACTGTGGACACATCAAGCTAATAGCTCCCTGTATTTTGAATTTCTTCTCATGGTTACAATCTGATAAGTCTTTCCCTGTCTTAGTCTCCAGTGCTACTGAGAAAGTTCACCACAAGAAGCTGAAAAAAAAAAGTCCATATTGGGTGTAGCATTAGTTTACAAAGGCTTGTAGAATATACATTCTTAAGTAAAATTATTTATCATATCCTGTGGAAAGAAGACATTTAATTTACTTTGCTTTTGCAGAACTATAAACAGTACTTCTCACTGAATAATATTAAACTTGCTGTCCCTCCTTGAGTCACAGATTTCCAGTTTAAATGTATAAATATTAATGGCAGCATTCTCCTTGGTGAAATGTGTAAACTGTTTGATCACATAGGCCCATATTTTCCAGACCCAACCTTACAGGCTGACACTTGAAATTTTGCGCCCTGTTGTGCTGCCGATAAGTGTCAGACTCGTTTTAGAGTTAAGCGCTCTCTGGCCCACAGTTGGCTGCAATCCCTCACCCGTCATCACGCGACTCGACAAAGTGTCTTGAAATGGGAGAAATCTGGCTAACAGCATCTCAATGCCATATAATTATCAGATGGTAACTACCCATGATGATTAACAGTTAAATTAAACAGAGATTTTAAAGAATATTTTGTGTATGTACGTGTGGGCAGAGCTGGTGGCTCATCTCTGCCCAGACTCTTCAACAGTAGGAAGTGCAGGTACCGTATCTCCTTTAGCAAGAATGTTAACTGAAAATTCCTAGTTGGAGACAGAAGAAGAAAATAGGCCTCAGTCCAAACTGTTTTAAGAGGAAGAAAGAAAAATGTTTTTCCTAACTAAGCTTTGGTTCTTGTTTAACATCAAGGGGATCTATTTCTGCTGGAGGCTCTGTGCTGAAAGTTATTGCATTCATTCAAGTTGTTCTGTCTCCCTTTGGTTGCCTCTAGGCCAAGCAATGGTTCATTTCTGGGCTTGTAGCAGATTGATATACATCACTGGAGAGAAAGACAGGTCACAGAACCCAGCCTGGTGCTTTTTGCTCACATAGTGGGGAGATGCTCTGACTGGAGAAGTGGGAGCTAGAGACAGAAAGTCAGGTATTAAAAACAACAGCTGACTCGCCATTTAGCCCTTTAAGGAACTCCAGCTGCTCAGTGCAGTACATTATAGAAGGAAATATAAAAGGATCTTAACTACCTTTCTAGCTGAACTCTTCACAAATATGGATGACTACATATTTAAGTCATCCTTGTGATACAGGACACAGATATTTTTAACTAAGACCTGATGTTTTACCAGGCTGATGCGCCTATCAAGATAAATCAGAATAATACCCACAATGCCATTAATGTTAAAACTGGGATTTTTAACTAGGTGAACCTGTGTTCAAGAAGTATTCTTCCAACCAAGGCATTTGCAATAAGGGGATCTGTGGTCAGATTCAGAAGATCAAGCCACCACTGTGCATCGTCCATTTACAAGGTGTTTATTTCATAGCTTCTGCTATTACTATGAGTATCCAAGCTTTTCTGAGAGGCAAAGCATCTTCACTCCAAAGCACACCTGAAGTAGCCATATCTATTTCCAGACTTCAGAGAGAAGAGAATAAAAGTTTGTATCATCCTTAAAAATGAGCAGTTAGGGGACAATAATCCCTACCTAAAAATACTGTGCTTTGTTGTGAGCACTTTCCAAGAGCAGTCTCTAAAGAGTCTTTTCAGGACTGATGATGATGCTAGAGACTGCATCCGGTGAACTTGGATGCTTTCTTGAGTAGGCAGGGGGATTTTTGGATGTTCCTCTGTTAAAACCCGTCTTTCGAATAAATGTGTCATGGATGAGTAGAACAGAAGTTAAAGGAAAATCATGGCAAATGCCAAACAGTCCTGGTCATTGCCAGGCAGAGGGGAAAACAGTCTAACTCAAAAAAAAAGTTTTGTCGAGGATCAAGATGACTGCCTGTATTATCACAATATGAAAGGTCATTTTAATTGGAAAGGTGAGACTGTGGCCTCAACAGGCCCGATTTGCCTCAATGCAGTTAGAACAGGAATAAAGTACATGTTAGTGTTCTATTAATTTCTGAATGAATACTAAAGAAATCCAGCTGGTAGAGCCCAATGAAATATCACGTTGCAGATCTGAAACAGGACCATTTCGTTATCATTACATGTGGGTGTCTGCATGGTAAGATGGTTAAAGTCACTACATCTCATTCCAATGTGCATGATGGTCCTGATACAAGCCAGGTTTCTCTGCTGACTTCAGAAGAAATTCCCATCTCTGCTAATTATGAAAAGTTATATCCTTTTCCTTTATGCAGCAAAAACCTGGAGTATTGCTTCAAGTTATGAATTTCAGATTTTTAAATATTTTATTTTATTTTTTTAAGAACTTGCTAAAGTGTTATACAAAATAGCAGTAGAATTCAGACAGATTTCTGAGGTGCAGAGCCATAAATTTTAACAGCGCTTTATTTGATGAAAGTAAATAGCGTCGTTTTCCACTTATGAACTCCGTTTGATATAAATGTTTGACTCCGTTTGATATTAAAAAATTTATTGCATTTGGGGAATGGAGAAGATAGGCTGTTCAAATTCTCCATGACCAATGATTTATCAAATCCGTCTCCTGTTTTCTCTTCACACACAAAAAACTTTTCCGCTAATTTCCTCCAGTACTTAAAGCTAGTGGGCTATATTTGGGGTATTCTATTATCTAAGATATGTGACAGTATTAAAGATGTCTACTGAAAGGGCAACATGATTTATTATTAATCAAAAGAATAAATCAGGTTTTCCACTCCTTTGGCAATCCTTGTCTATTTAAAAGGATTGCTAATATTCCAGTTCTCACATCTCGTTTTTAGTGGAGCTGCAGATGTTACTGCTCCTGAGGGGTTTTAGATAGTTTTCACCAACTCTGCATCTAGAAAAAGGACACACACTTTCTCTGGTTCAGGGCTGAAAGCAGCATGTTACTTACATAATATCAGGCTTCGATGTCAACATTGCATTTATTGCTAACATATTCCTGTTCCAAAAAAAGCCTTTTGGCCAGGCAAGCCATCCTCTTTTGTGCAGCAATAAGCTACTTGGAAGCACCATGAGGTAGCTGAGTGCAGGTCAGGGACGGGACTTAAAAAAAAATACTAGTTCCAATGATAAAGCTCTCTCTCCAGCCATGAACCATAATGGAAAAAAAATGGTTGTTCCCATCATATGGTGAGTACACTGTTTTAGCAGAGTATTCCAGTGGAATATCCCAGGATCCCAGCCTCTAAAAAAAAGATTTCCCCCAAACCTTTCAGAAATGGAAAGAAAGGAGTAGCTTCATGACAAGACTAACCTAGAATACAGCTGTTCCCACTTCTCCATCTGCTAATTTTCTCTTCTTAACATGGTGATAGCATGCAGATCCCCATGTACCCATTGTAAGCAAAGGCAGCCCCAATTCCATGAATTCACATTCCCTTGTTCGGCAGAACATGCGGCTAGTTAGTTACAAAGTGGGTCTTTCTTGCCATGTGATGACAGAAGGTCAAATCATACCAAAAAGCCTTCCAAGAGTAAGAATGGTGTGGTTTGTAGAATGTGACTGCTGGGAAACACTATCGGAGGCGATCTTTCCAGCTGGAAAGACTTAGAGCCTCTTGTTGCTGGAAAGCAAATTGGAAATACAACAACAGTTCAACACTGAAATACAGTTCAACACTGCATACTCCTCCTTAAGCATCCAGTTAGAGGGTACGAGGTGCAATGAACCTTTTATAGAGGTCAATATGACAACACTTATGTGAAGAAACACTGCTTTGGGTTGATGATACTTTCACAAATGAGCCAAAGCGTCAGAGGAGGGGGAGGGGAGGGCTGCGGAAATCAGACTACTGCTGCGTTATATTTTTTATGAAATATAACTGTGCTTGGTGCTCTCAGTTGGCTCTCCCTGAAGTGAGAGATCCCATCTCAAAGAAAAATGCAATTTCTGCTAATTGAGGGGGTTGTGCGTAGAAAATAAGGCAAGGAAAAAAGAATGGCTTTTGACAAAACTTTTTCTGATTCCCAGTGTGTTTCTTCTCAATCCCTAGTTTCCAACTCCTCACTTGGAACTGCAGTTGAATTAATGACAGCATGACTGTTCTAAACCAGCAAAAAGCAGACAGGAGAAGAAGGATAAAGTGTTGCTGAACATCCCAACTCAGTCTGTAGCACAGCTAGTATGCCAAAAGGGCTAATGTTGCTTTTGTCCAAACACAAGAAGTCACTTCCTTGCAAGCCACCGTCTCCCACTCTCCCTATGGGACACAGGCAAGACACAGTGAGAGAACTTTAGGGAAGAGATGACTTCCTCCATCCCATCTTTCCTCCCTCTCACACTACACCCAGCCACGTCATGTCCTTGTGTCTCATCCATCTCACTCACCCACCACCCCACTCCCTGGAGGTTAGGCTAAAATTCTCAAAGAGAAAAAAAGATTTCTCTCCTGTATTCCCTGCAAACAATCTTTAACTCTGGTCAGTACACAGATCAGTGTTCAAAGGGATATTGCCAAATCATCCATCTTCACCAACCAACTCAAACATCCTGAATTACACTTGGGAAATGCTCACTTTGAGCAATTGAAATTTACACATGACTAGCTTTAGATATTCTAATCTAGCTGAAGCCACTGATGCCATATCGAGATTTTAATCCTCATTCCTTACATCCATTGGTTTGAAGTGTATTTCCATCCATATTGCTAAGTTAAAATAGTATGAGGAAGGCAGAAAATAAAAGCAAGAAAACATTAAGAAGATCTTCTTAAATAATAGCTTCAAGTCTGATGCAAAGACCTCATTGCAGGGATAAAACTCTTTTGTTGTTTTACTGTATATCTTAGGAAAGAGTAATATCTTAATTCTGGGTCTGTAATCATTTGCCTTTGAGATGTTCATAAGCCTTGCTCCCTGCCACAACATAATTATACAGTACAGAATAATTATTTTACAGTCAATTAAGTACACTAAATGTGCGTGTTTAAGAAACCTGATTTAATCATTATCTCCACCATGCTGCATATACTGCAATTCTTCCATCTGAACCAGAGACCAATTGCATCACTAATGAAGCTCAGTGGTTCAGCCAACTCCAGAAGTAGAACTGAAAACTTTGTTTTGTCATGGAAATTATGCATGCCAGCCACCATTACAGGGTTTGATTCTATGTTTCCACTCATTCTCTAAGCTAAAGAGGAAATTCTTCTATAATTTTCTCTTTTATTATCACTACAGCTCAAGCTGAGTGCTTCTAAAGAGGGACCTTGAATAAAGAAATCCCTGGGCAATTATAACCTTGCAATCTAAGTTGCCACCCCTTACATGACAGTTTACACCAATAATATTAGGGTCTGGGGTCCTACCGTTCTTCATTGGGTCCTTTCGTTCTTTCTAGGCGTGTCTTTTCTTTTCTTATCTCCAAGGTTGCAGCTTCTGCTGCTAATTGTAGCTTCTTTATCTTCTGGCCTGAACCAGCTCTGGGGCTTTCTTTTACTTAACTAAGTAAAAGTTCAACATATCTAGATGAAAGTTCACAGCGGGCAGCTACGGCTTCAGTAAACTTAGTTAGTGCTAAGCAAGCTATGCTAAACATGTTCTTGTAAAGAAGTATACCAAACTGCACAGCAGTTTTCAAGCACTCATCTCAGAGCTTGTTCTGAATGCATTGCTGAAATCAAAGCTACGGAGAAGTGTCATAAAGCTTATTGCTTCAGTTCACAGAATAAGTTTTCTTATGGCAAAGTACATCTTTCAATCACATATCCTATGAGCCAACAAAACCTAACATTTTTGTAGCAGACCAAATCCATGGCATGCACAAGAACTCAGTTTTTGTTAATGGCTGAACAATAGTTTAGGAAGGCTTATCTTAAGAATAATAACATAGTCATTTATAAGTGATCCAGTGTTATGGGAGTTTCTCCAAATGTTATTATAATATTAGAAGGATGATTATAGCACACATATAATTCCTTCATCTTTTCTGGGACACAAGTTCTTTTCAGTCTATAGAATAACTGATAAGCATGAGAGAAGGAGAAAGATGCCAGAAGGAAAGCACTTTACTCGAGTATTTTACAGCACTACTTACGTAGAAGATATCTGATTTGGTACTAGGTTAAGAAAGGATGCAACTGACGTCAAACTAAAGCAGAACAAGAAGAAATCAAACAAGCAAAATATTACAACTACCATAGAAAATGAGACTAAATCCTTTCATCTAAAATTGAAAAATTACCTGAATCAAGTCCCAAAACACTTAGTCGCATGGAACATCTGGTTCTTCAGCGCTTCTTCCAAGCATATTTAAAGAAAAAGACATCACCCAAATCTTGTAATGAAATGCCTTTTTTTTTTCTCCCCTCCAGTTTCACCTTAACTATTTAATATATACTAGGTTTTTACCCTTACGACTTACTCAGAGTAGACAAATACAGAAGTGTAGAACACAATACAAAGGCCATCAACCACTTGGGATTTTTATATTTGGCAAGGCAGATGTTCTGTTAGTAGCACCTGGCTCCACTTAACATTGAGAATACAACTGTATTATGGGGGAGGAGTAGGAAAGATTGCAAGGTTCCTACTCTGTTCTGCAATCAATCCCAGTAAATCTCTCCCTGAAAATCTCTGTCACATTAGACCTTTTTAAAAATATGAGTATCACTCTGACAGAGATGTCAACCATAAATAGCAAGGGAGATTTCCCTTGATTTCACTGGGATGCTCCCAGCTCATATAACCAAAGCCTGGTAACTTCTTTTAGGATGCCTGGAATGTTTGTTCGCTTTTTAGCTCCTCAAACAAAACATCCTTTTCCTCATTCAAGTAAAAAAAGGATTTAGGACATGAAGCAACTGGGTCTGTCCCTGTCTTTCATCAGGAACTACCAGCCCAGTAGAATGAGAATTCAGTGTGATGAATTGGGTGTGGGGTGAAGGAAAAAGATGAATGAGCCCAGACTCTGTCAAGGCTTTTCTGGTAGAAAATGTTAACGATGTGCTTGGAGCTTCCTGATAACTCTGTAAGATGGTCCATTGGGGGAAAAAATCTTCCCATTTGACACATGTGGTTGTGGAGTTAGAACTGGGAAACGGTGCCACATACAAAATACAAAGTGAAATAACCTTTCTTCTCTGGGGTTCAGATAAAGCACTGAAACAAAAGTTTTGACTGTCAGAAATATGCAACAAGGTAGATGGGTCTCGTGCAGTGATTCAACGCAGTTTGCAGGCGTACAAATACAATGGTTTGTGTTCCTGGCTGTGCAAATAGACCTTTCTTAAGCTACTGGATGCGGGAAAAAAGATGTGTAACCAACTCATTGACTTACTGAAAACATTTCTTTGATTAATTGTAGATTTTTTAATATAACTTAAAGATTAAGAGAGGCTTTGAATCCAGCCACTCAGAGCAGATGTCTCCCAAAATTGAGCAAAAAAGGGGAAAAGGGGCAACCCTATTTCCTGATTCAGGTGTCAAATTATTTCTACATTCTTTTAAATTTAGGCAAAACATTACCAAAATCTGTCACAGGTTGCTGAAGGCTCTCCATTAAGTCCAGAGGCCAAAGCATTTTTGCTTTGAGTAGATTGTTATTTCTTCTCTACTCAAATGCGATAAAATTCCTTTAGCTGACCTTGAAATAAAACCAGATGAATTAATTCTGATATGCAGTATTGAAATCAACACGCTGCTGTGGGAGGCGTGTTGAGGAATAGCCTCTGTCTTACATGAAATATTGTTTCCCTTCTGTAGGGAAGAGATTAAAATCCTCAAAATGCAAACTGTGGCAAATTGATCATCAAGATAAAGAGATGGCAGGAGCTTGTCCCTTCAGCCAAGCACAACAGCTTCTCCAACACTTGTATTTCTTGAATGCTGCTGATTAGATTAGAAGATTAGCCAATGGTTTCATCTAGCTGCCTTCCTGTCATCCAGCAGCGGTAATGTAAATACTGGCTGAAAAGGGAGGAGCTGAATTGAAGATGGACAATTGCTATAGCCCCCAGTCTACCCTACAGGAGTCTTATTCCTGGTGTGGATGAACCCTTATGCCTTTGCATGAGTGCAGGACAGCTCCAGTTCTTGGGTGGATCCAGTTGTCAGGCACTGATGTTGCAGTATGAAAACAGACCATTTTATCCATTCAGATAAAGGAACACAGCATTTCCATTACAAATTCACAGATTCGACAGAGTTGGAAGGGACCTCTAGAAGTCATCCAGTCCAACTCCCCTGCCAAAGCAGGATTGCCCAGAGCACATCACTCAGGACGGCATCCAGGCGGGTCTTGAAAATCTCCAGAGAAGGGGACTCCACTGGGCAGCCTGTTCCAGGGCCCTGCCACCCTCACCATAAAGAAGTTCTTCCTCATTTTTGAGTGGAACTTCCTATGTTCCAGCTTGCGCCCGTTGCCCCTCGTCCTATCGCTGGAAACCACTGAAAAGACTCCAGCTCCCCCCTCTTTCAACCCCCCCTTTAGGAACTTGTAAACATAGATGATGTCTCCCCTTAGTCTTCTTCTCGAGGCTAAAGAGCCCCAGCTCTTTGAGCCTTTTCTCGTAAGGGAGGTGCTCTAATCCCTTAATCATCTTGGTTGCCCTACGTTGGACTCTCTCCAGCAGTTCCCTGTCTCTCTTGAACTGGGGAGCCCAGACCTGCATTCAGGATTCCAGTTGTGGCCTCATCAGTGCAGAGTAGAGGGGGAGAATGACCTCTCTCGACCTGCTGGCCTCACTTCTCCTTATGCAGCCCAGGATTCCATTGGCCCTCTTGGCCACAAAGGCACATTGCTGGCTCATGGAGATCCTGCCATCCACCAGGACTCCCAGGTCCTTTTCCTCTGTAGTAGTTCCCAGAAGATCCACCCCTAGCCTATATTGGTGCCTAGGGTTCTTCCTCCCCAGGTGAAGGACTTTATGTTTGCCTTCGTTGAACTTCATGAGGTTCTTCTCTGCCCAGCTCTCCAGCCTGTCCAGGTCACATTGGATAGCAGCACAGCCCTCTGGAGTGTCAGCCAGCCCTCCCAGTTTGGTATCATCAGCAAGCTTGCATTGATGATTACAGCTTAACAGCAAGAAATAGCAGAAAAAAAAAATCCAGACACTTAACCTGTGTGAGTGTAGGAGCAGTTCTGGAGTTCTCAATAACTTCAAAGCATGCTATGATTCTCTGTCTCAAAGTTGGTCTGGGAGCAAATGATGATCTTTGCAACTATGACTCTATAATGCTCCCTATAAACGACTTAGTCCTGGGAAAGTAGTCAGAATACTCTACATCTGAGCTGTTCAAAGGCTAGTTCATAAGGTCTTAAGCTCATAAGGTTCATAAGCTGTTCATAAGGTCTTGATGTCAGAGCCTCTGCATCTTTTCCAGCTGCTAGAGCCTGATCCAAACCGGATAAAATTGACCCTTTTTCACATGGGACAGTGAAAGAAACTCTATCAAAGATAGACTTTGTATGTAAACATCCCTATTACAAATTTGAGTAGTTGATATTCACCTAGAAACTCACTGGATAAAAATTTGAAATGCAAGTACACTACTACAATTTCAAAACTGAAATAAAACTCGGGGAGTCTTTGGCAATTACAGTTACACACATGCACAAGAAAAAACACGTAGATGATTGAGAACTTTTCAGAATTCAATCGAGAGCTGAGAAACGTCTAGAAATGAAAGTAACTGTGGAATTCTTTCTGCTCCCCAGTAAGTATGATTTTTAACAAAATGATTACACACTGTGGTTTTTTTTCCCCACAGGACACCTGCCTCCTCCAGAGCACAGGAGGAGTGGTGTCTGTGGGTGAATCAGGCTTGTGGAGTGAAGGAGATTGTTGTTTGCTGGTTTGTCTCCTTCAATTTGATTAAAACCTTGCCAAGCAAATTCTGGCATATCTGTACTTTTTTAAACTTGCTCAACCAGATGGTCATTATTCAGCTTATGGGGGAGGCACTGGGGGAGTTGTTTAGGATTCCAGAACTTCTGTGCTTGCGTGTCATCATATTAATGACTGTTTCTCTCAAGGGAAAGCTTCATTTGATCTGGTACAACATAGGGGTCTCAAGACAGTGCTGGAAATAGCAGTGTGATGCCTGTATCTGCTGGTTTCCTCTTGCTATAGTTATCTTGCGTTGGCTGTATTCCATCAGCAATGTGGCGTATGCCACAGAGGCACCTGGTAAGAAGTGAGAACATAGGATGCTAAGGGGTCACACCAGTGATCCAATTAGCCCAAGACTTCCCGACGGTGTTGACTGGGGACTCCTGTGGGGGCGAAATATATTCACAATGACTACCAGCAGATAGTGTCTGTCTGTGGTCAGTGGAGAGAGATGGAGACTCCTGGCAAGGGCAGTTCAGACCAAGTTCATGCCTCAGCAGCCCTGAATTGTCCTTCAGGGGATCTGCTTTCCCTCTGTTGCCAGCAGAAGGGTGATAGGAAAGGGAGGCTCACTAGATGTCCTACAGAGACCCGTACCAACCCAGCACTTCTGGCCGATGCTGTCTTTCCCTGACACCACTCACCCTGCTATGGAATACAAGTGAGAGTGGGGATATTTCTAAATTTCCTTTGAGAAAAGGAGAGCTCAAACACGTTTCTGGAGCTGCACCAGAGGTCAAACTGTTCACCTGAGCCAAATGAGGAACACAAAAATGCAAGTGTGTTATACTTCAGATGGGGAAAATAGCCAGAAACTGGTTTCCCTGTGTTTACATTTTCCTAGCAAACCTTTCTGCTGAGAAATTCCCTAGTGCCAGATTTTGTTGTGGGTGTTTTTTTTATCTTTTAGCGTACACTCAGACTTTTATTTTAGTATCTTTTTTTACTCGGATTGTTTTTTTAAGTTGAAGGAGGAGAGAGAAAAGGGGTGAAAGATTAGAGAGAGTTTTCTTATTAAGTTTTGAAAAGGTTGAACATCTTTGTGTATAGGGAGAATCCACAGTTGTTTTCTTGCTCTGAGAGTGTTGTTCAGATGCACTTTCATCAGCCAGTCGAGTTTCAATTAGAAGTTCAAAAGTGTCATGTTCTGTATATAGCCTCTGATGAAGAAAATTTGCCTGGCTAAGATTGGAATAAAGACATTAATTAGAAATAAATTAATTAAGAAATAAAAGCATTCTAATAAAAGTGGTCAGTGAATCTTGGAAATACCCATAACATTACTTTCAATGGCTTGTGAGGGGTGCGGACTCCTGTCCTCACATCCCCGTGACAAAGACATGCAATATTTCTGGACTTCTGCACTCAAAAAAGTGACCAAGGGTTCATATACATACACTGACATGTGCTGACATCTTTCTTCAGTTACTTCAATTACTCAGGCAGTCGCATCAGAGCCTTGCTTTAGCTTGGCTCAGTGAACAGAATCCAGCAGATGTTGAGTGTCTCTGCAAGTTTGACAGATTTGTTTTCAGCCAGGCTTTATGTGTCTTGTTTATTTAGAAGCTAAGCTTTTTGAGTCACAGACCGTCTCTTTCTCTGGGTCCAATTCTGAGCCACTGAAGCTAGGAGATTTATCTTATCTGTAACAGGGGCTCGGGCAGAGCCTGTCATGAAGGTGTCGGAAAGAACATCTACATACTCCAGTAGTACTAATAATTATTATTAATGATAATTCATTTCTGTAGACAAGGGCTATATTTTGTAAAGAAGCTGCTTCCAGTTGTGGGTGCTGACTACTACTGATATGTGCACCCTCAATTTAACATTACACAATAAATTTGAATGTGTGTTGGGGGGGCGTGTCTTTCAAAGCACTCATCATTGTCCTGAGTCTGCTGACACAGATGTCAATAGAAGACTCCACTTGGAGTTCAGACAGGTGACACAGGCTAACACTAGGTGCTTCTGAAAATCACAGCCTTGTAATCCACTTGTTTGAATGAATCCTTCGAAAATGGGAAAATAAACAGGAATTTTAAAGGTGCAATGCTACTGTCACCAAAAACGTTGCACGTTTACCTAACGTATTCCAGCCCAAAGAGTACAAATATGCTCAAGCTATACATGAAGCACTTGGATATCCTGATGAACAAGTGAATGTATCAGTGAGTTCTGCTGGGCAGAAAATGTAAGCAACTCTGGCACATATCAGTTGCTGAATTGCTGAACAGTGGCTGCAATTGAGCCTTTGAGCAAGAACGTTAAGACAAATCCCTGTTCTTAGCTATTATCTCATGAGAAGTTTAATATCCATGCAAAGAGGCTAGGATGTCATTTTTTGAACCCTGATCTGGCAAATCCCAAATAATTGTTTACCTACTTTTGCAGGATAAAGGCATAAATTGACCCTGCCAGGATAGGTAGGCATGGATTTCAGGGCTAGAAAGCATCCATCCCCAGAGCTGGTAGGGCACAGATTTTCTTCTCTGAACAGCAGAAGAAAATTGCAATTTTGTCTGCATGGATGTATAGAGAATTGTTATCATTGTGACCTGTAACCTTGTATTTTGTAGCAGAAGAGTGCAGCAACAAACATGATACAGATCAACAAAGTACATATGAATGAAACTACTCATTAGGGAAGCAACAACAACAGTAGTACTGACTGGGTAAAAACATGTGATACCTCCATATTTTATGCTGCAGACATTGTCCTACATCTGTTCTGCAGTGCAGTGCGTAGGCTCCTGAACTCAAGCAATACCTGGGGAAAAAAACCAAAAGTTTTCTTCCAGAGGAAAAGGAGAGAAGGCTGCCAGTGGGTAGCTGCAGGTGTTTATCTAAAGCTGGAGAGGTGCAGGAGTCAAAGATCAGGAAAGGAGAGAGATTCACATGCTGTGATCCACCAGAGTAGAGGGGCAAGTGAAAATTGACCTAAAATGTGGAAAAGATAAATACATTTGGCGAGACGAAAATAGCTGCCAGCTGGAGACTTTCAGAGTGAGTTTTAAATATTTCTGAGAATACATTGCTCAGAAGTTAACTGAATCTTCTGGGCACAAAATTTCATTTAGCACATTGCATTAAAGTACTGCAACTCTCTGCCAGGGTGGCAAAGTCTCTTACACAGGCTTGTATGTTAGACCCATTGCTGTGGTATCTGGCAAGTTCGTGCATAAAGGATGACATGCATCTCTTAGGTTATTCCTCTTTCCAGAGGGGCAATTGCATCTGCATTGTTAATGGCTAAATTATATTCTCTTGGCTTTTATTTCTTTTGTACTTCCCTTTCTATAACAGGAGCAAATTTAGAAATAGCTAGGAAGTAATGCTTTTCCTCTACGAAAAGTCTTGACCAAAAGCAATTTATTTTGCTTTCATAGCCAATTACAGTTGAAACCTGATGTGTTTTACTTAAAAATATAATTATGCAAGTTTCTATTCACTGAAAAACTATTTTTTCATAGGAAAACAAAAATTCCTTACACAATTCCTTAATCAAATTGAATAAAAATCAATTTCTTACTATGTACTGATCTACCACAGCACCTGCCACCCTGAAAGACCTCAGATATAGAAAACAGGTATGACTGGGAAGTAGTTTGAGAAATCTTCAGCAACATACAAAAGGCAGTGGACGGGTTCAGGTGAGAAATATAATCTTTCAAGTGATATAAAAGAGGGTATTTAAATATAGGAATATTGCTTAAGTTGGAACTTCAACCTTGGCACAGACTCATATCTTGGCAGAAGGTGAATTCTAATTGTTTGACATGCCAAAATCTTTTTTCTGTAGGAAAAGTAGTTGAGTAGTTGGCAAGTAGGTGTGAAGATGAGCATTAATAGGGCTGTCCCCCTGTCATTTAGAAATGTCCCAAGTCTTGGTAATTTTTGCCTTTAAATGTGTATCAGAAGGGTCAAATATCGATGAAAAGCCTTTGAGAATGTCAGAATAATTGAAAAAACAAAACCTGTTTGGATCTGTATTGTAAGTGCATGATGAAGGACTGATGGATATTTTATTAGGTTTTTGTGTTTTATTTTACCTTTTTTTGGTAATTGAGAAAAATCCGTCAAGAATTTGATTTGGGAAGTTTTCAGAGGCCTGTTAATTATCCGTGGCTTCTGCGTGCAGCTGCAAAATATTTTTACGTCAAATGTATTAAAATGAGGCACAGATTTAGTTAAAGGGACTCTGCAGGAACTGATCAGGGCAATCTCTTGAAAAAGAGGGAAATACAATTCTCCAGAGCTCTTAAAAGGGACACTTTGATAATTCACCAAACTATTTAGAATCCCAAATGAAAAACCACAAAGTCCATACCAGGTAGTTCTCTCCCTCTAATGCCATAGCTCAGCACTCTCTCCTCATTCAGAATAGATTAGCATGATTAGGTTAGAGTTTAGGCCTTGCTGAATTCACTGGGAGTTAAATCCACACTGAATTTAACAGCAAATATGGGAAATGCAAAAGCAGATGTGGAAGAGCAAAGATTTTTTACAAGGGTGTATGTGGTAAGTATGCCTCTTGGACTTGAAAGTATTATCCTTCTGCTATGGGAAACCTGAACCTTCAGAGGTACGTCGGCATGTTAGTCCTCGTGATGTCATTAGGAATTAGACACCTATTGAGGATCAGAACAACACAGTGCAAAGGTATTTAGGCAGCTAATGGTGCATGCCATGTTGTCTAGTAAGATTTCTAAACTTGGCTATTTACCTATTTTCAGCTGGTTTAAAAACAAATACATTGCATTTCAGTAAGTCCCATTCTTTATGGCAGCGATAATGTGGCATTATGAATGCTTTCTTGTTGAAAATGTCCCATTCAAATAAGTATCGTATGAATTGTGTAATAACATGCTATGCATCTGCTCACTGTAGTATCAGTTGGATTAATGGAATGTGAGACAGTGTGCAATACTTTGATCTTCCTTTTCTCATAACTGTTGATTTGCAAAAGCTAAACAACATAAACCTGAATAAAACCACATTAAAATAGGCTATATATCAGGTTTGATACAAGTAATGTGACAAGATGAGACAATACTTTGCCATTTCAACAATATGGTAACAATTTCAATAGAGGAGTAGCATGTTGCCACCCACACCATCTATTTTCCCTTCTTTTATTTTTTTTTTTTAATCAGGTGCAAGTTTATGATTATGGAGACACTGTTGTGTTTCCATAAAGCAAAGCCACACAGGCAACAGAGCTTGTACTGATTCACAGAGTTTATCACCTCAGGAATCTGAAACAGGTTAGCATTCACCTTGCAAATGCGTTTTAAAATCTGTGCAAACATATTACTTTTAACTTTTGGAAACCCGATATATAGAAGGAATATCAAATGAAACAGATCTTATAAAAATAAACCCAGTAACAAAAGGCAAGAAGCAGCTTGTCAAGTGACTCATCTATGCAGTTAAAGTCTTGTGGCCTCAGCTGAAAGATGCTGAAACAGGGTGATGTACTGTGACACTGTCTCATATACATCTGAAGTGACATGGAGTGGCATAGGAAAGATCCACATCCACATGTTTCTTGCCTCCTGAGTTAATTTTCCTCTTACATCACTATCCACCTTGAAATGCCCCACAGACATTTTCCATCCCAGTGAACAGTGGGTCCCGTTCCCTGCTGTGAGAGGACACTAAGTACATATGCTCTGTCATGATCTTTGCCAGCATTGCAGGTAGTTGACATAAGGCTCAGTTTTCAACTTGGAAGGACAGAGGACTGCTTTCTGCTGGGTCCCTTTTCTTCAGCCTGCCTGTCATGTGGGCAGTGAGGTGTTGCCAAGACAACAAACACTCTGACAGTGGGTCTGGGACTGACTTTCCCCGTGAAGATACCCTATAAAGATTGGGAAGGTGTCACACAAGAAAGGGTTCTTTGGATATCAAATGATAAAATGGCAACAGACTAAGGATCAAGTCTGACCAACTTTATTATAATGACATAAGTTGGCAATCAATCAGTATAAGTAAGGCTGAATAGAGTGCAAACAACTTAAGCATGAGAGGAAGGCAAAAGGGGGAAGCTCACTTGCCATGTAGGCAAGGTACAACACTGTTAACGATTAATCTTGCCTGCTAATGAGCAACAGTCAGGGAAATTGTTGACCTCCCATATTGTCTGTCATGACATAAGGATGCTCTCCTTCACCAGACAGCACCCCTGGACCAGCCAATAAGAGCTATCCCAAGTTAGCGTTGGGGTGCCTTATTTATGGGATTGCACCTTCTCTGTTGAATTGTATGACTGACATAGGTAAGTCCTTTACATACAAAGCTGGATGTGTCTCAAAAACTTTTGTGGTCCACAAATAGTTATATGTAACTGATCACAGGTTTGTGTGAGTTGACCCATGCAGCTATGTAAGCAGTACAAGTACATTATTTAAGCATTTTTCCATTGTGCCATGCCATACCTGAGGTCAGGAGCATCTCACCACAGAACGGCACAGGGAAAGTGTCATCTCGTATTTAAAAACATTGCATCTGTCACAATATCATTGCCTCCATTTTAAGAGCAGACAAAGCAACAATCTTGACATTTTGACAAGTCAAAATCTAAACTCTCATATGGGACAGATACATCATTTAATGTGAGTCCTATGAAGAATGTACCCAAGCCATCAAGCTACATAAGCACTCTTGCTAACTGATCTTTTTCCACTTGATATAAGGACTGACTGAGTCACCATGGAAGTAAACAGATCTCTGAGGGCTCTGAAAAGGCCACCTTTCTGAGATAAGACACTTCAGAAGAGAAGCATTTTGAACTTCCTACAACCCACTCAAATAGGCTAAACAATGGGACATGGGCCAGCTCTTTTCACTGACAGGGATGTATGTCGACACAAGTTGCTATTTCTTGTCATTTTTCTCAAAGTCAGTAATGTTCTATAGAATGTGTAAAATTTTAATGAAATGCTTAGGAAATTGTTTGCCCTATGATATCATCCTTCCAGCTGCTGCAAGGGAGAGGGCAGCTCTACAGCTTTTCTCCTTACCATGTATAGTTTTGGTAATTGTTAGGGCCCTTTAGAACTGGCTTGTTCTATTAGATGAACTAAAATGACTGGAGCAGGGATGAGTATCTCTTCTACTCAATACAAGTATGATTGAATTTTTAGATTTTTGTTTAGTGACCTACACTTCCTGTTGTGGATTTTTTGTGGGTTTTTTTATTTCTCAAACTCTAGCTCTGGTTTCATAAAATCATAGAATCTTAGAGCTGTCTAGGTTGGAAGGGACCTACCAGATTGAGTTCAACCATCAACCTAACACTGACAAAAACCATCACTAAACCATGTCCCTCAGCACCACATCTACCTGTCTTTTAAATACCTCCAGGGATGATGATTCCACCACTTCCCTGAGCAGCCTGTTCCAATGCTTGATAACCCTGTTGGTGTAAAAATTCGTCCTAATATCCAATCTAAACCTCCCCTGGTACAACTTGAGGGCATTTCCTCTTATCCTACCTCCTGTTTCTTGGGAGAAAAGACGGAGTCCCACCTCTCTGCAACCTCCTCTCAGGGAGTTATAGAGAGTGATAAGGTCTCCTTTCAGTCTCCCATTCTCCAAGCTGAAAAATCCCAGTTCCCTCAGCCACTCCTCATGAGAGTTGTGCTCCAGACCCCCTCACCAGTTCCATTGCCCCTCTCTGGACTCACTCCAGCACCTCAATGTCTTTTTTGTAGTGAGGGGACCAAAACTAAACACAGTACTCGAAATGAGGTCTCACCACTGCCAAGTACAATCACTTCCCTAGTCCTGCTGACCACACTGTTCCTGATACAGGCCAGGATGCTGTTGGCCTTCTTGGCCACCTGGGCACACTGCTGGCTCATGTTCAGCCAACAGTCGACCAACATCCCCAGGTCCTTTTCTGCCAGGCAGCTCCATCTGCCTTTCCCCAAGCCTGTAGCATTTCATGGGGTTGTTTGGACAATGCTAAAACCTGGTTGAACATTTCAAGATCTGGGCATCAAGACCAATGTGGTAGCAGAGTTACCTACTTATTTTAAAGGATATCTGTGGGCTCCTTCTGAGTGGCCAGCTGAAAGGTGCTGAAAAAGGGTGGTTGACTAAGACAGTCAACATCATACTGCTTTTGTTGTTCAGGATAAATTCCTAGAAAATGGAATATATTTCATTTTGAAGGTTGTCGATTTCACTCCCTTTTCTTGGATCTCACAGCATTGTTGTATGACCTCGCAAAATTATTTTTTGTGTGCAAGTGTCTACCCAACTCTTGCAGATCATTTTAAAAAAAATAATTCAGGCTTCTAGTCTTCAGATTATTTTCTGTGTAGCAGTGTTACAGATGAGCATACATGATTATACCTTGAGGAAACAACAGGGAGGGACAGCATTTCCACTTAGCAAGTGTCTAGCTTTTACAGGCAAGCACCTGGTACTCTGCGAGTTTTGGGGCATGTGTATAAAATCTCCAGAGTTTTGGTGTCTTTAGGAAGAATTCACAAGGGTCTCACATGTTATTCTGATTATAATCAACATCTGACCAAAGTGCCAGAATGTAATCTTCTTTCCTGCTTCCTTCCTCAGCAGCTCCTGAGAGCTATAAATGTGAAGGCTGACCTAACCGGCAATCTGGTATCTGCCATCCCTGAAGTTCAAAGGAAAGAATTCCCTTTGGTTTCATGCATCCAGATGCCTCTCTACAAGCTTCTACCCAGAGCTTCCTTCCCCATGAAGGGTTAAAGTCCCTTACATTTGTGACCTAACTTAAGAGAGGCACAAAAGTTTTACTTGTCAGTATAAATAACTCAACCCTCTTAAAATCCTGTAAAACTCTTTTCGTCAATAATTTCCTGTGGCATTGAGTTCCATGGGCTGATAATGTGCTACTTTAAGACACTTTCCCTTCTGTTCATTTCTCAATTTCTGTCTCCCAATTTCATCAACTTTTCTCTTGTAATTTTGTTATGGGGCTGGGACTGGCTGCTGAGGAGTACTAAATCTTTTTCCTAAACCATCCATTATTTTAGGTTGTCCTTCTTAAACTCCTACTTTCTAAACTAGCCTTGCTCAAGATTTAATCTCTCTTCTACTGTCTTATTCCCTGTCCATGTAAAACTTCCCTGTCTATGGCATACCGAAGCTTGGAACTGAGACAGACTACCCTGTATACAGTATCAAGGGGTAAAAAATGTACCACCAAACCATAAAATCCTAGTCCTGCTCCAATATTTTCTTTAGCAATCCTTGCCAATTTTTTCCTTGTTCTAAACTTTCAGCAGCACATCAGCTTGGTAATGATGAATGCTAGATCCTTTTCCTTAAATACTCTAGGTAATTTTGATCTCTAGGCAATTTAGATCCCAGCAGCAAGTTAATAATATGTAGGGTCTTTCTCTCACTCCAGATCACGTCACATTTATCTAATTTAAACTGTGGCTGCCACCTAACTGTGTTGCAGATAGGTTTGTTCAGTCCTGTTTGAGCTCAGATATCAGATAGCCTAGTTGCTCTCATTTTGTTAACACTGAATTATCTGTGCCCTTTACTCTCCCTAGAGGTAGAGTGAAGTTAAAGGGACAGTGGGGTTAGTGTCGGAGTCTAGAAGGTAGAGTGCTAGAGGATTATTTGACCTGTAATTTCCCTTATACAAAACAAGATGTGTGTAACACTTACATTGCCACACAAGATATTTTGTTAATACCAGAGTACCTAGGGAAGAACACGTGCAAAGTTTTGTGGGTTTTTTAAACTTTCTAAAATTTTTTATTTATTTATCTATATTTTTTTGCTAGTAGAGCAGTGACAGGGCAGTTCTAAGGTCTCCAAGACCCATTTGGCTTCTTTCACAGTTGGTTATCAAAATGTTTCATGAGGATTTTTTGAAGCTGTAAAAAAAGTGGTGTTTGGATTACATGACAAGAGGATGATAACTAGTGAGAACCAATGTGTGGACTAGCAGTGTACACTGCATTTCTGTATTAACTGAGCGAAGTATGGATGTGTTAACTAAGCTTTTTTTTCAGATTTTAAATCCATTGGAGCTTGAATCTAAAACATCATCTGGTAGGTGCATATGAATCAAAAGTGAATGTAATGGTCAAATGAAGTGATGTGAAACTATCCCTCTCAGTGTTTTTCAGTGTCCGTTACCATAGCACTTAAACAATTATGGCATATCAGCACCTGCAGCCGGTGATGGCTTTGAGAATATTTCTAAATTCTTTAATCAAAACCATCTGGATTTTAGATTAAAAGGTTTTCAAGCCATTCTTATCAACACTCACCTACATTTTTTTCCTTGTGTTCAGCAGATTTTTACACAGACCTGACAGAATTTTGTAGCCAACAAAATGAGGAGCAGCAAAAAATTAGCCTATTTTCATTCTAGGGTCTCTGCCACTACTGTGCAGACTGCATGAAATACATGATCACTGGGTTGTTCAAAGCCTATTGCAAGTAACCTAATAAAATATAGCACCTGTTTTAATTGCCTGAGGTACTTATTAGTATCATGTTCACTAATGAACTAAAGTGCCATGTTATATTAGCAGCTTGATCATTGATAGTGACATAAACTAGCAAAATTTGGTTTTGGTTGGCAATTTGATTACCTTTAATTTTTCACCACCATGCAGATCTCTGTCCAATTGACAAGAACACTGGGACGGTCAACAGCCCAACTAGCTGCTGGTGTATGTAAGTAATACACTGTCTTTCTATAAAACACTTGGTGTGGAACAGTATAGTATGATTTTTCTGCTTTGGAAATTACTGGTATTTAGTAAGCACTGATGCAGATTAGATTGCTTAAGTCTAATTTGATTGATTAAATCTACTTAGATTGATTAAATTTACTTTGACATTATTATCTTCAAAGGATCTCAGGTTTTTAAAGGAATAGTGATTGTTGATTATAAACTCATGAAAAGAGATAGTGATCTGCAGAAATAGACTATAGGCCCTTCAGAAGCCTTCTGGTTCCTAAGATTGCATGTCTCTCTTCATCTCAGCTTCCACTGAAAGGTAACAGTCAAGTTTTTTGCCTTTTTTGGAAAGAAAGTCTAAAAAATGTAGTTTAGGCATATCAGATACTGTCTGAATCTGTGGAGGGCCTCAAATGATGGCCAAAAAGGGCTGCTGGACAATGCTTCAGTTGGTCAAACTGTACAGGCAGGGCAGAGCTAGGCAGTGTATGCTGCAGTATTTCATAGGAATCAGACTGCTGAAATCTATCATGGATGACAGTGGAGGATTGAGCTGCTTGTGTTTAGACAGCCGTATTTCTTCTCCCTCACTCCAGACAAATTTCATTCAGCCCCAAGAGCCCATCAGAACAGGAAGCTCTTAGCTGGGAAGGTGATGAAAAAGGAATAGTTGAGCCAAGGCTGTGGGACCAGGGATTGATAGTCTGGATATAAGAATGAGCAGGAAGTTTATGTTGCCCTGGCTCAACCCTAGCTGTTGCAAATTAAGAGAAATTCAACAGTCGTGCTCCAGTGATTGAAGCAAAATCATCTGCACAGAGACTGACTATGAAACACCGGTGCCAGCTCACATCTCTTTAGTAAATATTTGTGGGTGTAATCTCCTGTCATCTTATGTAGCATCTCCTCCTGCACCTAAAACTTCCTATGCTGTCCCCAGTATTCCAGGAAAACTTTGAATTCCCCACTCATTGCACTCTTACTTCCCTCCTCCAGTCTGTGTTCAGCAAAGGGGCATACTTGCCACAGGACAGAGCAGACTTCCTTCATAAACCAGACAACATAACCACAATTTCACCAGGATCATCCTGGTGACAGATGTGACCTGTTTGCATAGTGACATTCCACATCATGGAAGCCTCTAAGACTACCCTGAGTATGTACAGTGTGGAGACTAACCCTCAGTAATTCAAATCAGCCAACTTCTTTTCATTCTCACACATAACTTCACCTTTTGTATCTGACAGTGAGGGCACAGCTGCACCACACAGAGTCTTGCAAAATGGCATATTTTTAATGAGCTGCCTTGAAGAAGATCTTTTAAATTTTGATTCCAGCATCCTCATGCTGGTACTTACGCTGTACTTAAGACCTATATAAACGACACCTTTATCATTTAGAATCTTTCAATGAAATCCACTACAAATGCATTATGTGTTCCCCTGCCTAGAGGCATCTCCTTCAACAGCCCTCCAACCCTCAGCATGGATCTTTTCTAAGCTTATCACTATAGAAGCCCTCTTACAGACTAACACATACTAAATGGACCCATAATAGCAGCTGAACATCAAATGTAAGAACTGCCAACACATCACACGAGTGCTGAGAGAACTGGCAGATGTTATTGCTGGGCCACTCTCCACCATCTTTGAAAGATCATGGAGAACAGGATTGGTGCCTGAGGACTGGAGAAAAGCAAATATCACTCCAGTCTTCAAAATGGGCAAGAAGGAGGACCCAGGGAACTGCAGACCGGTTAGTCTCACCTGTGTCCCTGGGAAGGTAATGAAGCAACTCATTCTTGATGTCATCTCCAAACACATTGAAGAACAGGAAGTTATTGGAAGTGGTCAACGCGGATTTACCAAGAGAAAATCATGCTTGACCAATCTGATAGCCTTTTCTGATGTTATAACTTGTTGGCTGGATGAGGGGAGAGCAGCAGATGTTATCTACCTTGAGTTCAGCAAGGCATTTGACACTGTATCCCATAACATCCTCATTAGGAAACTGAGGAAGTATGGGCTAGATGAGGGGAAAGTGAGGTGGATTGAGATCTGGCTGTGTGACAGAACTCAGAAGGTTGTGATTAACTCAAGCAGGGTCGAGTTAGAGACCTGTAACCAGTGGAGTCCACCAAAGGTCAATACTTGGTCCAGTTTAGTTCAACATATTCATCAATGACCTGGATGAGGGGACAGAGTGTGTCCTCAGCAAGTTCGCTGATGATACCAAATTGGGAGGGGTGGCTGACACACCAGAGCGCTGTATGGCCATCCATTGTGACCTGGACAGGCTGGAGAGCTGGGCAGAGAAGAACCTCATGAGGTTCAACAAGGGCAAGTGTAGGGTCCTGCACCTGGGGAGAAAGAACCCCAGGCACCAACATAGGTTAGGGGTGGACCTGCTGGAAAGCACTTCTGAGGAAAAGGATCTGGGGGTCCTGGTAGATAGTAAACTATCCATGAGCCAGCAATGTGCCCTTGTTGCCAAGAGGGACAATGGAATCCTGGGCTGCATAAGGAAGTATGGCCAGTAGGTCAAGGGAGGTCATTCTCCCCCTCTACTCTGCACTGGTGAGGCCACAACTAGAATACTGTGTCCAGTTCTCAAGAGAGACAGGGAACTACTGGAGAGGGCAACAAAGATGATTGAGGTATTGGAGCATCTCCCTGAAGAAGAAAGGCTGAGACAGCTGGGACTGTTTAAACTGGAGAGGAGGAGGCTGAGAGGAGAACTTACTAATGCTTACAAGTATCTAAAGGGTGGCTTGCAGGAGGATGGAGCCAAACTTTTTTCAGTGGTTCTCAGTGACAGGACGAAGGGTAACGGGCACAAGCTGGAACATGGGAAGTTCCATTCAAATATGAGGAAGAACTTCTTTTAGGTGAGGGTGCCAGAGCCCTGGAACAGGCTGCCCAGGGAGGTTGTGGAGTCCCCTTCTCTGGAGATCTTCAAGACCCACCTGGATGCCATCCTGAGTGATGTGCTCTAGAGCAGGGGAGTTGGACTAGGTGATCTCTAGAGGTCCCTTCCAAGTCTGATGATTCCATGATTCTGTGATCTTCTCAACTGTTAACAATACCTCATCCTCCACTGGACCATTACAAGACCTGGAGCTTAGACATCCCACATGTAATATACTTTAGCAAGCACATCAAATGTCCCCAAGAAAATTACACATGCAAAACCAAACAACCAATAAACACAAGAATGAGTGAATAATTCATGAAAAACAGACACATTTGAAGATCTGAGAAAAAATATTTCTCAGAAAACATTAATTTCATTTTTGCCTTTTCAGTTCTTATCCTCAAGGGAAACCAGCAAAATACTTTCAGAATAAGTACCTGGGAACTACAATCCATAATGCTATTGGATACCAGAAATCATGAATTGAGTAGAAATAGACTAGTTTTATAGCTCATTATGCTTTCTTTTACCTATGCCCATTAATTCCTGCAAGTTCAATTGCTGATAAACTGCCCATCTCTTTTTCCTACAAGAGACAGATACCATCTCTTCTGTTGCAGGTGTCACTCCTCTGTTCCTGAGGAACCAGCTGCCTTTTCTCTCAAATGATCTAACTGATTAACAAATTCAAGGCAATTGTTCTCAGTTTGTATTTAACTCCAAAGATCTTTGCTTCTCTTTCAAGCCTGACGACCTTGTATGCTTGAAATCTTCTCTGTGTTGCTTATATCAGCAATTAAAAAAAGCTCCGCCAAAAACCCCAACCTTCCTCTCCTTTAATTCTTGTCTAGCTTAGGAAACAGACCTACTATTTTAGACAGAGTCAATTTTATACGGTAAATACTGTATTGTAAAAGACAAGATTTTTATTCTTCTTGGATACACAATGAGAAACGAAAAAAAGTTCTATCCTTGGAAGTAGAGACATCCAAAATCATATCTTACCTCACTAGCTGAAACAGGATGCAAAGATAGTTATAAAGTCGATGCCTATACTGCTCTTTAAAAGGCTAAAGGAGATAAAATTCTTGATAATTGCCTCCTGTTTTACATGGATTTTATAGACCACGCAGAACCATATTTGAATGACGCAATTTAACATATGCAAGCCTTTTAAATGCTCAAATGTATGCAAAAAGTATTGTGTAAATGTTACACAGTGTTAATCAGTCAGATTATTCAAACAATTTTTATTAATCAGAAAAAAAATTTCTTCCCCTTGCAAATATTTCTGAACATGAAAAAACACTGTTAAATTGGACAAAGCATTCTGTGCCCTATGCTTTTAAATATAGACAAAATACACATTGTTTTCACAGTGGTTGCACTCGTTCATTTGGTTCTGATCCAACTTGCTCTTTTGTCTCTGTGGTTTGTTTAGTGATTGGTGAAAACTCCAATATGGTCAGCTTGATGTTGTTCTAAACTGTATTTTGATTCTCAGTGAATTTGGTGGTTGTCAGATGTGTGCATATTTGTCTGAAGCAGCTGTGGCTACAAAAGTAGGTCTATCTACTGCTTACATGGGGATATGGGTGTTGGCATGGTAGTAGCATTAGTTCTGGGATTCAAGATTTGAGGCTTGGCAGAGAAGTGTTATCTTGCCCTCGGGGAAGAGGAGAAGTGTGAATCTCAAGGCTCTGTAGTGGGAAAGCCCTGTCTTGTGCATTTGCAAAAATGCCTTTCCTGTCTGCATTGTCCTCTGTAGAGCTATTTGTTTGAATGATTTGTTGATACTTACAGAATGGGCCACTGTATAACGCTGTCTAATGTAATCTATTTTCTACATTTCAAAACACATTTGGATAAATTTTCTTTGGATAAATTTTCACCAAACCCCAGTAGTTGCAGCTTAAATCACTTGTGCACCACATGGTCTATTCTTTCTTAATGTAGCTGCACTTGCTGTGAGGGAATGAGCTTAAATTTGCAACAGAGAGAATATGCTGCATTACATTTACAAGTCTCACAGCCTTGGGCACAGCAGAATCGGAATTAAAACACTTTTACAAAAGCAACCTAAAGATAAGTGCTTGCCCATTTTCTCCTTCCCATCTCCTGCATCAACTGCTCTCCCAAGAAAAAAAAAAATAGCATTAATTCAGACAGTAACGAGTGTTGTCAGTTGGTGCATCCAAGTCCAGAACACCAAAAAAATGAGCAACGTATAAATCCTCCTGCCCTTAAATATGGTAAAACTTGAAACTTCCCTGAACTGTGCACTGTACCAGCTGATGGCTGGGATGAATCAGAGCAACCACATGGCAGGGAGAGAGATGAATGACGAAGCAGGAGGCTTAATTTTCTAAGCTTAAGAGGGGATGTCAAATAGCCACTAAAATAAATAAATAAATATGTAGGTAAATAAATAATGGAAACTGCCTCAGTTCAAATAAGGAAGACTGTTTTGAGTTGGCTACATGTACTGGCGTATCATACAAACACACACAGTCTTTTTCTGATGCTGTGCTCATCTGCTCTTCTGAGCAGCCGGTCGAACACATTGGTTATATAAATATCCTGCTCTGCGAAACATTCCGTGTCTTGTGCTTCTGATTACAGCAACAATACATGTGCTGATGTGTTTGTTGTGGTAAGGTCACCTTGGGTGAAGTGGTAAATCAAGTGGATTTTGTGGCCCATTTGGGATTTTTGTGCATAGGAAGGAATCACTGACCTTACTTCATTAAGAAACTAGAGTAGAATATTAACATGACTCTTGATTTAGATAGAGCTTGTGTTTTAAGATAGAGTTGTCTCTTTCAGAGTACTTTACTGATGCAGCAATATCTGGGCTACACTCTGATCAGCTAGCTAGGGAAAACCTTTGACATTCTTTTGGCAAAGAAGAGACAGACACTTCCAGCTTGTAAGAGTAAGGAGGAAGAGATTAGTCTAACTCTTTTGATAGTCAAAAGCAGCCTGATTTGAACTTTAAAGGGTCCTGGTGATTCATCATGCTTTTAAAGAAATAGTGCTGGAGTTTTCTATAATCTCATGAGGAGCTATAGTCCTTCCTATTAACTATGTCACTTTATGGAAAAAGCCTACATGTACCTCTCTGCAATTTCACCACGTCCTTTTGATACACTTTGTACAACACTGAATCACATCAGTGTTGCTGAAAGGGAGTGGGATGACACAGATTCTGCCTATTTTCACAACCAGGGAACATGCTTCCTGAGCCTGCAGAGCATCTCTAAAAGCGCTCCTTCCTAGGTACACACAAGTCATGACAAGGAACAACATGCTTCCTATTTTCTCCCTGAAGCTAAGAATAATACAGTGTTGTGCAACCACTCTAAATATTTCCAGACATCCATAACTTTGTCATCTCAGATCATGATTTCTTTTCTTAAACCAAACGCAAACTGCTAGATTTTTTCCAAGGCTATTGTATGGGCCAACACGTCTGTGTTATAAAAACACACTGAAAAGACACGCAAGATTTCTGAAATGTTTTGCTGCCAAAAATGTCCCCCGTTGATGTAGGGTCATGTATACAACGGACCTCCTGAGCTGCAGGAAGTATTATGTTGGATTGGAATTGGGTTCATCATGGCATTTTGAGGAGCTCCTGTGATCCAAAGCCTCAGATATTCAGTCCTGCACAGCATGTGCATGGCATTTACTACCATAAAGAGCTAAAATTAAGTCAGTAGATGTGTGTGGGAAACTAGTTTACAGCAACAATAGGCAATCCAACTCCCCCTGTTCTTGGTCCCTTCTCCTCACCCAACAAACCCATACAAAGAAGAAGCAGAATGTTTTGTGCTTCTCTCAGAGAGCCATTAAACATGAAATGAGCTCCTAGTCCATGCAGAAGTCATAGCCAGCACAACTGTTATCAGGGGATAATGGTCTTTTTGTAGTCAGCAATGGACCCAGTGCTGTATTTGCTGACTGTGAGCCACAGAAAAAGGCATGCTAAGCTTATAGCAGTATCCATGGCCTGGAAACAGAGGAATGAACCTATGACCCTCCCTCTATTCTTTCCTCCAGAAAAGCGACCTTTCTCATGCAAATATGTCTCTTTTATTTCCTAGTGTTAGCAGCAATGATGTCATATATTCAACCATTTCATCTTTGCCAAAGTGTGGAAGGCACTCATGAATGGAAGACCTGCAGTAGTTTGAAAAGAAAGTCAGAACAGTTGGTCAGAATTTGAGTCCAATGTTATTAAATACCATGTGCCTTGCTCGCAGTACCCTCTTGGCAGAAAAGGAGAATGCATCTTTTTGGGTTATTGTTTGTGCGAAGGTAGAAAACCAGTCACCCCCAAAGCCTTAGGAGCTCTAAAAATGCTTTGGTTTCTTTTCTTTTCTTTCTATTTTTAAAAAATATTCTCATTTATTTTTCATTTTTTGTGTGATTCAATATCAACTAAATTTTCTCACCCAAGATATAATGTACTGCTTGTCAATATCAGTTAAAATCATGTGGCTAACCCAGGAGAGTTGCCTTGGAAGTGTTTTCTTTGGCACCAAGATGTACTTTCTGATTTATCGTAGCAGCGTTGCTTGCCAGTTACCTCAGTAATTGCAAGTTACCACAGTAAGTAAGATCACATCCAAAAAACAATGACAAGAACCTGGAAAGCAAAATCTGTGGTGTGTAATTAAATAACCCTCCCTTTTTCAAAGGAAAAAATCATCCAGGAAAATGAAAGAAATATTTTGGGAAGCAATTTAGTTTTAAATTGAAGCTGAATGGGTAATCAGTCATTGATTAAAAATCTACTTGACTTTGTTGTGTTTCACTTCAAGAGGGAATAAGAATCTGAAAGTCAAGTGAGAAGAAAAAACCATAATATTTCTATAATAAAATGGGATTTTAAAAAGCATCCCTTGTTCTATATGCCAGGATCCATCCAGAATTAGCATGTTCTAAAAATAATAACAAAATCTCTTAATTATTTATATCTACTTACTTGGTTATTCATTAGAATGTGTTTGTTGTCACTGTAAAGACAAAACTCAAATATTTACTGTTACCAAACCTACTCTAGTATTTCAGTTTGTTATAGCAAAAATGGACCAAAGTATACACAAGCTGTAGGGGAACATCTTTTTCTGCATGCAGAAGACAGTATGGAAAACAGTCAAAGATGTAATAAACAGAATTTATAAACCAATACATGTACAAGAGTTGTATTTGTTAAGGCTCCGAACCTTCAAGGATTTATGCCAAGGGACTACTTGGAGTACATAAAGTATTTTAGTATCACCGCCTATGACATCTCTGGGTGTTGAATTTAGATGCTTAGGTGTCAGTTGCAAAAATGAAAGAATGTTACAGTGTACAGCTATGTAACAAGCAATTTCTTTTTTTTTTTTCTGAAAAGAGTGGCTGTTGTCAATTTATGCTTCTTAAAGGTAGGTCAGGTCCTCAGCTGGCATAACGCCATAGAGTTCTACTTGGGGAAATGAGTCTTCTAATGAATTTTTAACCCTCAAGGCAGATTCAGGACAGTGGAAAACACAGCAATTGAAATTCCCATACCAGAGAATACCAATCACCATGGAAAGAAAGGAAGAAACCCAGGACTCTGTAGGGCTGATTTAGAACTAAATCAAAAGAAGATGATTGCATACGGAAAACGAAGATGAATTTGTTCAAACAGGGCACCTATCTTCTCATAACTAAACCTGATCCAGAAATCAAATACTCCTTTGTGTATGTTCCACAAGGATTCACATGGGGAGGTCTACCAGGAAATGACCACATAAGAGGATTAAATGCCTGTGAAGTGTGTATGTTCCCACAAAATGCAGAAGATGAATATGAATATTAAACTAATATTTTGCCTCTTGGGGTTCAGTGCCATGTCTTTTATTGACCAACAGAGCTGCAAAGCCATCAAGCTGTCTGCTTTTCAGAAAGGAGGTGGTCTGTGTGAAAGGGCATTTTCCACTTTTTTGGCTTTATGCAGAGGAGCCTATAAGAAGTGAAAACAGATGTGACCTTCTCTCCTAATGGTTTGCACAGTCATCCTGGATAGTTAATGTTAAGTGATGTACAGCAGCAGGGGAATGGGCACAGGCTTTCTGGGTAAGGATGTTCTCTTTTTTTACATTAAACAATCACTGTACAACACTGTGAAAGTTAAAGTTTAAGAGCTTAAGCATACTGCCGTGCATGATTTCATCTGATGACTCATTCAGGTAGTGGAGCAGTTTGTAAAATGTAATGTTTAATCTGTTGGTTACTAGAAAGTAATCAGTTAGATTCCAGACAATATTAATGAATTAATATTCTTTTAAAATCTTACTTAATATTTACTCTTCAGTCAGTGGCACTTTGCTTTGAGTAGATGTTTTACACAGGGCTAAACTCCAGACTTACTTTGCACTGTGTTGTTTGATTAATTGCATTTATTCATTCATCTCTGTGTACCCACTTGGAGAACAGGGTCTTACTGGAGGGAAAGTGACAATTTGAGCTTCTGGTCCTATTAAAGTTTAGCAGTTGAAAATAACCTCTTTTTTTATAAAAAAACCAAACCATCTCATGTAACATGAATTTTATCTTAGTTTTCCAATCTGGCTACCCATTTTTCACCACTTCTGATGATCAGTCTCCAATAAATTCAGGGTGTAAAACAATGGGAAGACAGCTTTGCAAATGCTGAATATTCATCTGAAATATTCTGTCTCATTTACCCAGACCCGATCATTAATAACAAAAAAAAAAAATGCTGTCAACTTAGAGCTTAAGTTTCTGATAAAGATATTACATTCTGGGCCTGATGACACATTATGATAAGGTATTTGCCACTGGAAGGAATGAATTCAGATACTGCAGCTGTTTTCTGACCAACAGGGTTATGCTTGTGGTTTATTGTGATTGTGATTTATTGATGTCAGAAATCCCTTATTAGCAAATTCAATGTACGATGAAAGGCTGAGTGATAACAGCAGCACAGAAGCCAGAGGATGAAAATCAGAGGCACTGGAGAAAAGGCTTTCAGCAGGACCTCTAAACTCCTAGACTTTAAAAGGTGAATGCTGCAAAGACTCCTGTCTATACAATCAGACCCGCATTTTCACAGTATATTTTTAAGAAAAGTATTGTTGTAAGAAGTAAAATTTGATCTAAACAGTAGCTCATATTTCCTCATTCTGCGTTCGTCCTCACTCAGCATATACACAGCATGCACACAGCTACGAGAACATAGCCACGGGTGTTCACTGCATTATCAGGACTGTTGTGTGGACCAAAGTAGGATCTCAGGAGGGTCCAATACCAAAATAAGCTAACAGCATTTGCCCTTTGCCATCTAGTTCACTAGCGTCTCTTTTTCCTCATTTCTGTATTGTATTTATTCTTTTATCGTATTTAATGACTTCAAAACTATAGGGTTTTTTTCACACATCTTCTGTTATCTAAAGCTATAGTGTGAAGGAAACAAAGTGGTAGAGCATTACAACAATAAATGACACCTAATGGTTCTCAGAGAAAACAGGCAGTGTTTTACAAAAGGAAAGGGGAGACAGACATAAAACAGAAAAAAAAAGGAAAGATTTTTATGGTGGGTTTTAAAAGAAAAATCAGAAAAGTGATGGTGGGATCAAAGAAGTCAAAAAAGTTGAACCCAAAAGAGAAAACAGTATTTAGGAATGGCAACAGAGAAGAAAATATGCCAAGGTCATAGGAATAAAATGAACTGAGAAAAACAAAGAGACGGGAAGAGTCTGTTTGAGCACAGCGATTTCTGTCACATTGGGGGCAGATATGCAAAGAAAAAGGAAGAAATGGAAGAACAAAACAAATAAACACAGTAACTAGAAAAGCACAGATGCACGTTCAGAAACATACATGGGCGTAGTTGTTTTATCTCCACTGAAACTACAAAGCAAAGAGAGAGTTTTTGAAGAAAAGCTTTTTTTTTTTTAAAAAAAAAAACCTCACCAAAACCTGCCTGGCAATTCATCTGACTTGCAGAAAGTTTAGAAAGGAAGGTAATAAACTCTGAATGTGTTTCTGACCAATCTTGAACTCTGGCAAGAATATATGGCTCCTGCTTTTGTTTGAAAATGTCATCTGGCTAAATCCTTATACAATAATAATATTCTGTACATGAGCATAGAAGACTGAATATCCCGATATATATAAATGGAAGCTTGCTGTTGTTTATCAGTTGCTCCAGCAAACACTAGAGTAAGCAAATATTTCATGTAGTGCTATATATTGTAGTCAGTACAAGCAAGGCTGCTATAAAAATACCTATGTACTTCTAGAGTATAGGAAGCGGATTCCAAAACTGCATGGGTACACTGCCATAGATTTGGAATTTATGATCATAGTATAAGGACATAAGTATAAGACTATTTCTTATGACACAACAACAAGCTTCTCCCTTCCTTTTGAGAGTACGATTTATGCCAAAACCCTAAGGAACTTCGGACAATTGCCTTTGAATACTCTCTAGTGTAGTGCCTAGCATGATGTTGATTTTACATCTGTTGGAAGAATAACATGAAGAACTCATAATAGCCTTCCTAAGTGAAATGATAGCTTCAGCCATCTGGAAATAGTTATAAGGCTTATATATGCACTTCTGATTTTCCCAGAGTATTCCTATCAAGCATTCAGTGCAAAGCTTGAAAGTACAAGAATAATCTGTGTACGCTTGCTTCTCTAAGTGTGACATGTACAGGAACTTCTACATGCCTTTTTTTTTCTTTTTTTCCAAAAGGAAAAACTATTGAGTGCTTTAGCAGTCAATGGCATCCTAAGTAGTCTGTCTGTGCTACTGCACAGTGCATCTCTTTAGCACTCATATGAAAAGTTTAATCCAAATCTCTGGGTGCTGACTCACATCCTGCAGCATTGCTCAGTAGTCACTGCAACAATTCCCCAGGCTTGCTGCAGTAAAGACTTTATCTTCAGATATTGAGTTCCTATTTAAACAATGCATAATGGTTACTTCTGTTTTGGCAAGATCATTTCACTTCGGACTAAAACCTGGCCATCTGTATGGGCCCTAAATTGTTATTTACCTTCTATCTGAGCAGTACTGTTCTTCCCTCCTACAGAGCTACTGGTGAGAGGGTTGTGTGCTCCTGAACAGTCTAAGGTCCAGTGTAGTCAGGGCACTCCTCTAGGAAGCATAACACATCTGAGAGGGCCTGATTCAGGCCAAAGCCTTAGACTTCAGTCTCCCCCATCAAAGGCAAGAGTAGGAAACACCATTTATTGGCTTCCTGGATAGAGGAGTGGTGCTTGTATCCTGATATTGAACAAAGCAATCTGTGGTTGAGAATTTTTCAGAAGAAGGAAAAATTGTTTCACAGTTCTGTTTACAGCAGCTGGGCTCTTTGCTGCTCAACTTAGTGGCAAAGTTTATACTGATATTTTTCATGGTAGCCAGTTGTCCCTTGACAACCCTCCTGGAATGCTGAATTTGTGACTGTATCTGCTTCAGTCTTCAGTTGAACTTCTGGTTAATTCACCCATACTTATTTTAAGCCAGGATTAGGTTGTAAGGGATGGGTAGGCAATGACAATCTAGCCTCTCAGACATGTAATCCGTGTGCTCCTGTTGTTTATTTCCCTCTGGAGACACCTACCTGGACGTTAGAAGTGGATCGTTTTTGCTAGGCTATCATGTACAGTGTTGAATCTGAATTTCCTGAATCCATTTCCATTCAAATCAGCAATCCTGACAATGGGATTACCCAGAGCACCTGAGGGGGCAGTCCAGGATGAGATAAAAAACCTGATTGAGAAGGACCTATCAATTAGCAACTGCACATTTACTATTCAAGCTGTATTAGAAACTGATTAATTTTGAACAGTCTTTTATTCAAAGCTGCAGAGGCAAGTAAATAAACTCAACAAAAGCCACCACTATTAAATGAAGACATACGACACAAGCTAATGGCAGTAAAAGAATTCTAGAAGACAAACTCTTTCAGATTAGGCTTGGGGAGGGGGCACAGCAGTGGATTCCGACCACAGAAACCTTGCTATAGACTTTGGAGGCACCTGCTCATGGCAGCATAAAGTTGAGCTTTGTTCTTAACAAAGGGCTGGGGTTATAAAGCCACAAGGTAACTCTGCAAGCTGGAAGCATTTATTCTCTGGGCACAGGATGAGTTTTTCAAGGTGTTAGAAGCAAACCATTAGTTTACATGTTCTAATGAATTAAACTGAACTCCTTAAAACACAGGTGAAGTTTCATGGTGTGGGCATGCATGATTAGAGCAGCCATGCAAGATAACTTCTCTTTGCTGATGTCAATGGAAGGCAGGGAAATAAGTAATAGAGTCTTTAACAAAACAGTTTTTGTTTCACCTGGGTCAAAGGTACTCAAGTGCTTTTGTTGAAATCACAATGGTATTGTGCAATATTCCAAAGGGACAATTTAAAATGTCACTAATACCAAGAGCATGCACTTCCAAATCTTAATGTGTTTGAGCTTTTTCATGTTCAACACTCATTTTGCTGGGTTTGAAGTTCTTTCTTCTTTGTTCATGAAAACTAAACAGGATTATGTGCTGCTTCACTTATTCTAGAGCCTATAAAATGAGCTGGAGCTCTAACAGTTAGTGGTTCAAATAAAAATCTTTCATGCCATTAATGGGCAAATTATTTTACACTTACCCCTTATAGTGAAAGCTAGTACAAGGCAATATAATTCATGCATTAAGAACTCTTGGGTTCATCTCTATAGGTATCTTTCATCACGTAGATACCTGAGGCACCTTGTGGGGCTTAGTCCTGTACTGCTCTGGTCAGTAACCTCTGCCAATGCTATTTCATACTTTGGCTCCCTTCATGTGATTTGAATCTTCCAAACTCCTCATGGGATCCATCCATATTTTACCCATCTTCATTTTAGGCATACTATCTGACTTATCCTCTAGGGTCTATTTATTGTAAAGGAAGTGTGGTAGGTGTCTCTCTTCAGATACTAATTTCCCTAGGACTGACTGTAGATGAATCCTTTCTGTTTCAGGCAAGACAACCTGTTTTTGAGCTAGCAGACTGGGCCAGAGGAAACACACCCTTGCTGCCTATCTCCCTTTGTGTACTCTGGTGGAAGAAACTGAAGGTGTTTCTCATTTTTTCCTGAGGACTTTCCCTTCTTCAGAAGGCAGCTCCTATGAAGAAGGAAGATCTTCAGGCAAAGCGCCTGAATTCACACTTAAGTTTCATTCCAGTTGCTGGTACGATGGCAGATGTGTTCAGTTCATTAAAACCCATTTTCAACTTAGTTTCTCTTCTTTGTGTTCATAAAAATTTACAATAGTCTTTAAGATCACATGAGTGATCATATTACCTGGTAGCTGAGTTCTCAACTGTCTGTCGACAAATCAGGAAGGGACAGGGTGCATTTCAAAGGTGCTGCCCAGTGATTTGGTAGGACTAACTAGAGCACTTACTGGACTGGAACTTTGTTTTCCAGCCTTTTAGGAAGAGCATCTTTTAACATTTCAGACATCATTTTCCTAATAGATTATTCTTTCACTTCTTGCACTTGATATAGTGTATTTAAAATAATAATCCTTGCAAAATGCTTAGATTCAGAACTGTCAGATCGTAACCCTTTAGCTGACATTATCATAATTGGTATACATTATCTCAAAAATATCAATTTCATGCATCAGAACCCTGGCACCATTGTTTTTGGGTAGCTGGGATAACATTGCAGAATTCTTATGCAGCATATATAAATCTCTGACAATGTTGGGTCATGGATCTTATAGTTTTTTGAGCATAGTTATATGTACAAAATTATATTGTGTTCTTTATTCTCCTTGTTCTCCTGCTATCAAACTTTCATTTATACCAAAAATATTTATTTTAGGACTTTTCCTTGTGGAATTTGCATATATACTGGAAAACTGTCTCATCTCTATCATTTCCAGATTTATATAAAGTTAATTTTTCCTCTATCTAAATTTTTTAATGTGGACTCCTGTCCCTCTACAGTACACTTTATCTTTGTGAAGCTTGATTTCAGATATATTTTCAGCCTCCATCCATTTTCTACAAAAACAAGAACCTTTGCTTTTTTCAAGATTTGTTTTTACCTCTGTCTCTTATGTTTGTGCTCAAAATGGGAAGCAAGCAATCTCTCATGCTCCTTATTCTAGTCCAGTCTTGGCTGAATTTTTAAGGCTCCTTATGCTCTTAGTTTTGCTTTGATTCTGTGTGATTTGTGTTTTGATAATGTAGTCCACTGAGCACCGAGCTTTCTCTCCAACATGCTGAGACTGATCTGTCCCTACTCTGCAGACTGACACCATTTTACCTTTTTTTCTAAGCTTCAGTCAAGAACTTCTAAGAGTCTTTTCTATATGACTCCTCGGAAATCTTCAGAAACTGATGTTATAGTGCTGCAAGCTCTCCCTCCCTGTAAAAACATTGTGTGAGTGACTTAAGACTCCCGGAACTATTTTGTTTTCATGTACGACACTTACCTCTTAAAGCTGGGATTCTTTCTGGTCATGCAGGAAGTCTTGGGACCCACATCTCATAAAAAGAATTGCTCTTTCTTACCTAAGCTAGGCTGTTAAACAAATCAAGTGGTACTGACTTCATAATGTTAAATTTAACAAGTACTCTTTTTTATCTTTGTCTCTCAATGTCAAATAATTTTCATACTTAAACAGCCACTGGATTTCTGAGTCTGTGCTGTAGCCTCTCCTCGCTACCTTCTCCCTAGCGGTTCTCTTCCTTATGATTAGTCAGTGGACTTTTGTGGTGAACTTCACATTTCAGCACACAATAAAAATGTGTCTTCATCAGAGTAACAGGTCAAATAACACAAAAATCAGGGAAAAAAAATTGTTAAGGTGCAAGAATGTGGCTCTGTCTCCTAGTTAGTCTAATTAATATTGGTACTGTTGTTGGTGCATTCTGGGAATAAATTTCCTGGCAAAAAAGAAAGAGGAAGACTTTACAGGAGGTTCCTGTCCTATCCTTGTAACTTAATAGGACATCATGTGGGTTTTGATCTTCATCTCTTTGCAAGAATTTGGCTCACATCCTCTAGGTGGTTCACTGTAACTCTCCAGAGCCCCTCTGTAGAGCAGCTCCCAGCACTGAGCGTGTCCAGCTGCCACACAGCATCACAAATGACGAAATCAGGGAAGCCATGAAGCTAACACAACAGGAAAATCAAAGAAAATCCTACTTCACTGTCATTTGGCAGGGAGTTAATCACTAGAAGATACTGATATCTTTTGGCTCAACCCTGCTGCCATTGTCAATGTCCATAGGAAAAAAAAGAGCAAAAAATCCCCCAAAGACACAATATTAAGTCTGACTTTCAAAAGAACACTTTTAAAAAGCTGATGACAGTTACAGCCATGACTGTGCATTGCCTCCAAATTAAACAGAAATCAGAGACACCACTAAAGCTCAGGTATAAATATAAAACTCCCTGTGGATTATTGTAATGTTTTTTTTTAGGATTCAAACAATTGTTTCTTTTTATCTGAAATCCTCCAGGTCTCTGATGCCTTAAAATGCTTAACGTATTTGACATGACATATTATTCTGTGTCACTTTCTGGTATGAGACAGTGTCACAGGGGGAGAGACGCCAGGAGGAAATATGGGAAATGAAATATGCATTTAAATTTCACTAGGGTAGCCAGGATCTGTAGCAAGGACAGGTACATTGCAGGTGTGATAGTCTGCAAAGTAAGGTCCTTGCACTAGACAGGAAAAGGGACAATTTGGAGGTGGTTGTTCCACAGTCTGAGACCTTTGGTTTTCAACTATGCAGCACAAGAATATCTAAAATGATCATTCTCCACAGTAAGGCCCCAGTTTTTCAGGGTACCTTAGTGCAGACTAGTGGAAGTTGTTAGGAGCCAAACTCTGCCGAATACGCAGACACTTTTTCTAGAGGCTTAAACACATTTTGAGTGCCTTTGAAAATTTAGCCTCTTTTTTTCTTTTCTTTTTTTTTTTTTTTTGTTTTAAATCAAAAACATGCATGCATACAAGGGCGAGGCAAGTAGACCAGGCAACGGGGGTGCCTTGTAATGAAGTATCAATCAGGTGTCCAGTGCATCTGGATGGGCTGTGATATCTCTTTCATGAAATCACTGGCATCAGTGTGGCAGATAAGGAGTACGAAACAGGAAATCATCAGCAGGTTTTGTTCTGTGATTTGCTCCAGTGATACCGAGACAATATTGGCTGCATTCCCACAGGGTACAAATAATGCAGGAATTCAAGAAGCCTGACATTAGTTCACAAAAATTTGATGATACCCGCCGAATTTCAAAGTGCTGAGATAATGTAGCTCCAGCCAGCTGCTCAATTTACTTCTTGTAAATCCTCTTCAAAAAGGATAAGGGAAAAATAATTCACAGTAGGCAGTGTCCAAACCTGAGCAGTCTCTCCCAACTTTCAACCTATAGTGTACCCTGCTGGGCTTTGGAGGTGAGACTGAAGAAGATATGGCTTGTCCAACATTTAGTATTCCCTTGTCAACCACTCGTAGAAACCTATAGTGCTTTTACGCTTCCAAGAGCTCCCAGAGGAAGGCACTGGCCCAAGCAGCCACTGGAGCAAGGGTGGTGCTGCCCTATTAGTCCCTAGTAAGTAATACCCTAACAGGTACCCCATCCCATAGGAGCCATGCCTGGGGGCAGCCAGGAGCTGCCAGGGGCAGGAAGGAAGTCAAAGCTTGGAGCAGGCTGAGGTGTCCCAGGTGTGGTTGGTGAGCGGTGGTATCATAATTATGTTTGTATACTCCTCTATCTGTGTTCCTGCTATTGTTTTCTTGTTCCCTTTGCTGTTCTGTTAAGCTGCCTTTATGCCAACCCACGAGTTTGGCCTTTTTCTTCCAATTTGCCCCTCACAGCCATGGTGGGGGGTGGGAGGGGAGAGGAGGTGAGAGAAGGGCTGCCCCTTGATTCTTTATTGCTGTCTGAGGCCAAACCAGGACAACCCCATATCCATTGCCAGGGATTTTAGGAAAACTTATGAAGAAATCAGCCAGAAAATAACTGCCTAGGTGCCTTTAGCCCCACGCTATGAACATGGGTATTCACAGGCACTATGAGCACACAACTACGCACTACAAGTGAGAGGGGTAAGCTTGAGAGCTGTATATGACCGAAATGAAAAGGAACACTCTCACAAGAGTACAAGTGGGGTTTGCTTTATCTTTCTGGTCTCTAGGAAAGTTTGTAATTCCGCCCCCCCCTCCCACCCCCGCACAACAT
>VXAK01008784.1:2788-20405 GCA_013399435.1 Arenaria interpres | reverse complement strand
CTCTTAATATCAGTAATACAAACCACATATTCAGTGGCTGTATGCCTCTTAGCTGGTACCCATCTCTTAAATTCATGTTTGTTTTAACCTTTAGGTTAGTACGGGGAATCAAACATCCTGCTATTCAAGGCAATCCACTAGGAAGTTGATCCAGAAACTGACTAAGCAGAAAAAATGCCAGTTCCCCATAGTTTTCCTCCCTCACTCTCCATTTTGCTTTTCCTGCTCTTTCTCTGTACACTAGGAAGAAAATGTGATTTCTTAGTGGCCTTCACTGGGACCTACCACTGATGTGGTGAGAAAGAGAAAGTAAGAATGATATTTAGTAGTCTAGACAAGTCTCCAACACATTGACGGTAGTCACAGATAGCAAGTATACATTTTGTCTTTACACCTGTTACAAGAAGTTGAAGGAGGAAATCTGAGTGTTGATGAGAGGTGTTGCACAGTCTCAGGGAAGTAAGGAAGGAACAATAGTGATTCCTGCCAAAAAGAGGCAATGATACAACACTAATCCACAGACTGAGGATGTTATGTAGAAGAACTGACCAGCATTGTTGGAACTGTGGTATTTTTAATCACTGTTCACTGCTAACTTCCTGGGAAAGCGGACTGCCTTGCCAGAGTAACTTCCTGATAAGAAGTTTCATGGGAAAATATGTCCTGCTGGACTATTTTGACTAAGAGACATTTTGGGTATACCCACTTCATCCCAAATGAGGAAACTGCATTTACTCCTTTCCAGGCAGAGCATCCTGGACAAATAGTATTATAGCTTCTCGTTCTTTTTATTTCCTTGATGTAGAACCTGTACTTGCCCCTGGGCAATTGAAATAGTTTCTTTTCTTTGACTTGAATTGCCTGGCTACAGAGGAGACAAATTTGAAAGTCAATTGTATATGGTTTTATACTTTCATTCAACCTCCCTTTGATAATTTATGTTCTTTCCACACATTCAGTATCTGTACACTTTTGTTCAATTAATAAAGCAAAAGCCCTTTATGCTCTGTAATGGTACTCTTCCTTTAGCTCAGCCTAAGCAGAACAGGAGGAGTGCTTTGGAGCTGCCATTGCCAGCAAACCATTCTCTTTATATGTTGTGATAGGAATTAAAAGTTGGGGAACAAGGTTTCCCCCCAGTAATTGTGCATGTGGCAAGAGCTTCTGCTTATCTGAAGCTTTTGTACCCACAGGTATGCAGCATGTATCACACATGACTTGCTTTCAAATAGTTCTCTTTCATTTAATACAAAGCAGTTAAAATAAGAACTGACCTGGATCAATTGGAAAGTCGATCTACAGTGTCTATTTAGTTGTCTACTGTGTCTATAAGCTGATGTCTATGGAAGAATAAAAGATCAGGGCAAATTTATAGTACTCCCCCCTCTAGCACTTCTTGAACTGGCTGTTTAAGGATTGTTGAAGGTCTGAGGTGATTCTAGTGATGATGAGTAGAACCTCCTAATTAAACTAAGAAATTGGTAGCATATGCCTATAAATTCAGTGACTTTTTTTACCTGTTCAGAGCAGTAGATAACATTTGTACACTTGCAGATTTGCAGTGCACTGTGTACATCTCTTCATAACGTCTTTGGGAATCCTAACACTCTGATGTTTGCGTTTTTTTCCTTTTCACCTTGAAACATTCAGTTTTAGTAAAACTAGAAGATCTTTTAATATACCAGCTTCTGCACTTCATCATTTTTTTATCAATTTGGCTTTTTATTTTTATAGTAAATAATAACCTAGTGCTGCATACAGAGCAATAACAATTATTTTGAGAAACTCTTCTTGCTTTTACGTTGTGTCTTATTACGATGAAATAAGAACTGAATTCTGATGTGGTATATGTGGGTAAATAAAATCTAGGTGACAATGTGCCTGGAATTTGTCTCATACTTATTTTGAATTATTCTAGGAATGAGTTAGGAAACAATTGCAATAGTTTTATTTGGTCTTTTAACTACTGTAATTGCCATGTACAAGTGTTTGAGCATAGTGCCTAGTATTGACTGAACAATAAATAAACAGGTGTATCTTATATAAAGCCAAATTTAAGTATTATCAGAATTGAAAAACTTTGCAATGCAATAGAGAGTATTTAAATAACCTTAAAAAATCATTTTACTGACTCTTAAAATAGCATAAAAACACCTGGTCAATGTTAATTTGCCCAGTAGCATTCTACTTCTGATTTTAAAAAACGTGGAGTTGGTGATGCTTTTTCAGTTGGTTTATTTTGTTTGGCTTTGGTAAATTTTATACAAAAAGCTGTTTTTCAGTCCCTTTTTTCAGCCTGCTCCTGAGCGGGCTTCCCATGGGGTCACAGTTTCCTTCAAGCTCATCTACTTGCTCTGGCATGGTGCTCTCCATGGGCTGGTGGCAGATATCTACTCCACTGTGGATGTCCATAGGCTGTAGGGGGATAGCCTGCCTCACCATGGTCTTCGCCACCGGCTAGAAGGGAATTTGTACTCCGGTGCCTGGAGCAGCTCCTCCCTCTCCTTCTGCACTGTGCTTGGTGTCTGCAGAGTTGTTCCTCTCAAGTATTTGCACTCCTCTGGTTGCAGTTGCTGCCATGTGTTTTTTTTTTTTTCCCTTTCTTCACTGTGTTATCCCAGAGACACTACCACCACCACTGATGGGCTCAGCCTTGGCCGGCAGCGGGTCCAACTTGGAGTCGGCTGCCGTTGGCTCTGTCAGAAATCGGGGAAGCTTTGAGGAGCTTCTCACCGAAGCCGCCCCTCTAAGCCCTCCCCACTATGAAAAACTTGCCACACAAACCAAATACAAATTAATACATCCATCTTTGCACTTGCATTTGTATTCTGTAAAAAGTTTGAATTAGTCTGTTTTGGTGTATGAAGCTGCATTTCAGAGAGAAGGCCCTAGTGCACAAAATTATTGTGGATGAGCCACAATCAATTTTTCTGAAACCAAACAACAGCAGGAACTTCCTTATAAGAATAATAAAGAGGCTAAGAAAGAGCAGGCCCCTTTTCTTCACAGGCAGATGAGAGGATTTCAGCCAATTAAAAAAAAAAAAGCAAACAAAAAACCAAGAAAAAAGAAAGGAGGTGCGACTGCAATTTTGAACTTCATTTGAGAACATGGTATCTAGAAGAGGCCATGAACCTGGCTATCCAGTGCAAGTCTGCTAGAATTCCTGTGATTTCTCCTCTCTTCGTTGCTTCTCATATGGTTTTGATAGTGCTGAGGTGAGTAATTTGTTTTGCATAACTAACACTGAGGCAGGAGAATTTCTTTAGAAGTGTTGCTGCTTGAAGGTGCTGGACCAATGCTACTGGAACCATTAATTAATCAAGTCCTCTGAAGGGCAGTACATACTACTGTTAATATATAATGATCATAAGACTGATCATGGTTTGCATTTGAGAGTTTTGCATTCTCGTACTTGCACCTATATTAAAGAAGTCTGGGTAAGGTAAAGGAATGTTATTGCCAATGCTGTCATAGGTCTTATCCATAAATTCTACTGAAGGTACATTTGTGTTCCACGCATGTCAGTGGAAGTTCTTTTAGTGAGCTGAATCCTCTGAATCTGTTTGCGTGATGAGAGTTGACATACTGCTTACATGGGGCTGTAAGATGAATGAATCTGACTCTACCGCAATTCCTTTTCATAAATGTAGAATAAATCAGCACTTTGTAAAAATCCAAACACTTGGTTGTTTGTTACCTGATTTTTTTTTCACTAAAATGTTAATTTTTATTTATTTCTTTTTTACATTTCATCCCCTTTTAAAAATAATTGCATTTTCATCTGAGTTGTTTCTACTAATGTTTTGGTCTTATGACAGAGTATAAGCCTCAAGTCTTAAGAATCTCGTTTCTTGTGAAGCAATAACATTGCATTATGAGTCCACAAAGTATTTTTATACTACTTTGCATGTGAGGTACATTCTTGAGATGTTATTTTGGAAGTAATTATTGAAATGAAAGGTCAGAGGTGTTTACAAGAAGCTGTCATGCCTAAAGAGAACACAGAAATGCTGTGGTATACTTTTCATGTGGTAAGCTAAGTCGCATACCTAAGGCATGGGTCTCGGTTTCTCCTTCTGGGTCCTAGCATGAGGAATCAGATGTCTTTTTATTCTGTTATTATGAAGTGAAATTCAAAATCTGCAAAGGACTCACCTGGTATTCTCTCTTTTGTTTGTCATACCTGTCCTTGATACTGACTATTCTGCTGTTTACTCCTGCCATTCAAATAGTATTAGCACTGTGTTGTACACAGCCTTAGAATATCTGTGAACTCTTAATTACAGCAGTAGGTCATTATTGCAGTGCTTGTGATTGTTATCCAAGATCTACGAGTGACATTATGATTTAGTGACTATTGTACCCTTGCAACACTTTGTCTTGACTATTTTCTATGCTAGCAGTCTAGCGGTATTGTACCTGCTTCTGTTATAACAATTACAGTCCGATCTTTTTCATTCGAAGCATGTGAACTTTGTATATGACTGAAACGTCTGTCTCAGAGACTCCGAGGAAGAGGAGTTGCAGGCTGTTAATCATACAGCTTCAACACTGTATTACCTTTGTTTGTGGATGAGACTGTGCTTCTGTCAATACTCAAAAGTACAGCCAGTTACTTACAAAAGTTTTCAGGAGTTACCGGACAGAGTGGCAGCAGTCACACTGGAGATTCCAGTGGAAGATGTCCAGGAGAAATCACATAAGTTTCTGGACATACTCTGTGCCTCTATGCCAGTATGCCTTGTACTTCCCATAAATGAGGGCCTGTTGGAGTCAGCCAAATTGCTCTGGCAGATGTCTGCTTTTTTAGTCTTGTCTATCCAGACGGGTGGATTGCTGTTATCCAGTGCTTTCAGCAAGCTTTGAACAAGTCTATAAACACTGGCGCCGGGATTGTTCACTGTGGCAGCCGTCCACTGGACAGATGAGCATCAAGGTCTACAAAGATCAATGCCACAAGATAAAGAATTACACAAAGCTTTTGATAATTAGAAGAAAAATCAATCTGCTTTTAAATTATCTCATTCTAGTTATGAACAAATGCTGTTTTAATCATGGATGTCTTTCATGGAAGATAGCATTGTTGTCAGTGAAATATCAATAATTATTTGCATTGATATAGAATTGTGAAAAATTTGCCTTGGCCAGAGTTATATTTTGTAAGACTCAGTTAATTTCCCAGCAAAATTTAAAATGGTTAGCCTAGTATATCCCTGTGTGTAGCACCTGGTTGGCATACCTCATATTTTGAATATTAAGGGTCACAAAGCAACAATAGCTATTGTCTTTGGGAAATGTACTACTGCAATGACTTTTGCTAAACATTATGACTTCAACTTGGTCATTCGTATGCATTCCAAATTTTGGATGGAGGTACTATTTGCAGCTGATATTACTCTGTCTCACCATTTTGGGGGATGCCGTCTGCCGTTCGTAGTTTTATCCACATTGATTCACATTCAAAGAATAATTACGTGCTAACAGTATGCCAGATTCTCTGAGATGTTATCAGCATGCAACCTATAACATAATCTGTTTTTATTTTTGTTGGCCCTGTGTGCTATGGACATTGAGCTGTAAGTGACTTTTAAGGAAGCAAGGATTCCCTGCTCTTTGTGCTATACATGTGGGTATGAGGCAACTGAGTGTACATGATTTATGTACAAGATCTTCATCTTTTTTAGATGGAAGTGGTATATGTACGTAAAGAGTAAAAACAATATAAATTACAGCTTCAGCTGGATGACTCATTGCTGCTTTGCATGGATAGTGATTCTTTGTGGATATATAGTGATTTGTCAGTGTTCTTTGACTTAAATCTGTTGCTGAGTTCAGATCCTTGTTCCTCACCATCTACCGAACTCTTGTTTATTCTATTACCCTTCAAAATGAAGGGCCTGTTGCAAAAAAAAAAAAAAACAAAAACAAAACAACAAAAAAACCCCAAACAACAAACAAACAAAAAAAAACCAAACCCAAACAAAAAAAAAAAAAAAACCAAAACCTGGCACTGTTTTAATTAGTATTGTGTAGGGATGGTACAATCTTGAAATCTCATCTATGTTTTTGCAAATATTTTTCTGGACCAAAATGGAAGACAGAAACTGCATTTACCTATTGCTTACCCAAACCTAGTTAAAAATTTTTGGAAGCTTGAGCTGCTGATCATTTCGCAGATTTCATGCTTAAAAATTGCTGTTTAGTGAAATTTTAGCCATTACCTGTTTCGCTGAACTGCTAAGATTGGATTCAGTTGAACTAACTTAACAGTTTAAGATATTACTAATATGCAGTCATTATCAAGAATTGGTTGCCACTACCTGTTGATTCAGAGATGTCGTCTATAATTACAATCAATGCTTAGGATGTTCATATAAAATTGATTCCCGGCAAGGAAAAAAATCAGGTTTTAAGATTGGATTTTATAATAAAATTTATAAATTCTTGCCTGCTGGAAGGGCAGCACAGCAGGTCACAAGCAGACCAGGAGACATCTGGAGTGTATTGATGATGACTTTTTGACACAGGGTGACTGAAGAACTGATGAGGGGAAGCACTCTGATGGACCTAGTAACAGTAATTAGGAACTGGATGTCACAATTGGTGTGGCTGTGGCTGCAGTGACCATGAAATAGTGGAGTTCAGATCCTGAGAGAACAGAACAGGGCAAATAAGATCACAACTTTGAATTTCAGAAGACCAAACTTTGTTCTGCTTAGGGTTCAGCTTAGGACAAACCCATGGGATGAAGGTCTGGAGAGAAGAGGGACCCAGGATTGCTGGGTCACCTCCTCTAAACTCAGGATGTGTTCATCTGAAAGTCAGGGGAGGGTGGCAAGAGGCCTGCGTTGATCAACAAGAAGCTTCTGACAAAACTGAAACGTAATCGTAAAGGATGTGGGAGTAGGAACCTAGGAGACTATAGAGAGATGCTGTCTGACTGTGTGGGGAGTGGCTTAGAAAAACCAAAGACCAGATGGAGTTAAAAAAAAAAAAAAAAGTGAAGGGAAAAAATGAGTTCTACAACTTTTTCAGCATAGAAAGGAAGAACTTGGAAAATGTGAGTTTGCTGCTGAATGGGGCAGGGGACTGGGCACCAAAGGATGTGAAATGACTAGGGTGCTCAATGCTGATTTTGCGTCAGTTTCTACTGATAGGATTTGCCTTCAAGAATCCCACATCACTGAGTCCCGAGGGAGCACTTGTAGTAATGACTTTCCTTCAATAGAGGAGGCTCAGGTTAGCGGGCATTAAAACAAACTGGTCGTACATAAAGGGGATGTCCCTGCTTTGAGTGGTGGGCTGGACTAGAAGATCACAAGGTCCATTCCAGCCTCAACCCTTCTGTGATTTATAATTCCAAATTCACTTTTATATCTCAGTGGAATCTCATGTTTTGCTAAATTTACATTTTCCTAAACATTAATATACCATTAGCTTAACTTTCTTTTAATTTATATCTCTTGCTTCAGCACATGTATTTAACCTTCATTGTCACCTGTTTTATTAGTTCATTTACCAAAGAATCTGGAATATTCAACAAAATTGCTTCCTTCAAGAGGCAAAAGTAAGTGTAGACAAGGTTAATTACACCATGATCTGTAAGTGATCAGAGTGAACTGATTTTCTTTCTGATCTTTTGTAAAGAAAATTATTCTTGTTAATTTACTTAATGAGTAAACGTCGGAGTTTAACATTTAGCATAAGTATTTTTAACCTGAAGTGATGATCTTGTTCTTTCTGTCTTGCAAGTCAAAAATATCTGTCTTGCAATATCACTGCTTTTTGCAACAACAGTTTTAATCATTAACAACTTTTCTTGGCATTTGTATTTGTGACTTCTACTTCATACACATTCTTCATGACTTTTAAGTTTAAGATGTAATTGCATTTGCATATTTTATGTTATTATGGTTAATAAAGCCATAGAACATTCTAGAAAATGTAATACAAGACTTTTGAACAAGGAAATGTTATATTTATTGGTGGCAAATGATGGAGAGCCATATATATGGCCATAGATTCATTGATGGAAAATAGTGGAGAGCCATATTTTAGTTCATATTTAATGAATGTGCAACAAGTACATATCTATTACATTCCATAGGGCTGTTGAGCATGAACAGAAACAGAATTCAGAGAAAATACAGAGGTGTCAATTCATATAGTGTAGTTCCACACTTCTTGACAGTTTTGTTCAAAGAATATGACCTACTTGATTTCTGAATCTGACTTAATTTCTGATTTATGTATAATATGTAATATTGGCTCTAAACTGAATATATAAATTATCAAAATCATGGAGTAATTTGTGAAGAACTGTGTGGTAAGATATGAAGATGTCCAGGATAGATGCCAAGCTGGTTCATTTACCTTCTCAACATATGTAAGTTGAAAGATTAAAAAAAGAGAAATATTTCTTACTGTTATTATGATGCTTTTATAGTAAACTGGTGCTTAAGAGCACTTACATATTATTCCTTATTTGGCACTCTCCTTGCACCATCATTTCTGATTACATAATCTCTTGAATATTTTTGTAGATGAAGTCATAGATAATCTTAAAAACCAACAGTGTTTTGATGTTAGAAAAATGTATCAATTGCAATCATCTGGATTTCTTCCTGTTGAATTTTCTTTCATAAACAGGCAAACATCTCTAGAATGATAAGGAAATTGTTTATCGTCAGCCTACTAAAATGGGTACAAGAGCAAAACAGTTATATATGACATTGATTATATTGAATAAGACCATCTCTGCAGTATTTGCCACATGATGATTGTGCAAAATCATGTTTCCGATGATGTATTTAATTACAGTCCTTTAAATATTTTTTTAATTAGAAATAGGCAATCTCTACATTTTGCTAGGTATTGTCATTAACTTTATAGATTTTGAGAGCTGTAGTGCTTAATGAGAAATTGGTTTTAATTATCAAGGGAAGATTTTATGTAACATTTCCTTCCCATTTTAAATGCTGACTTATTGGTTCTTGTAATCATTTACTGATGAAGCTTGTCAAATCAGTAATCATTTTATCAACCAAAAGAGATCACTGAAGTTAAACTTATAATTAGACTTTGAAATATAGCTGTGTTAGGAAACAGCAGAATTTGGCCATCAGTTATTGAACTAGAAGAGTGAAAAAGTGGTGAAATAGAAAGCAGGTTGTTTTTATATCAAAAGTAATTGTTACTTACAGTTTTAAATATAAGGATAAGAAATTTATGTTGATGATGTATTCCATTGTTTATGGAATTTTGAAAAGTATGAGATATGTTGAACTAGGCCCGCAAATGAAAATGCGGTATGTGCCTAGATTTACACTAGTTTGAAAACAGTGTGTCTCTGTCACACAGAAATTCTATTTGTGGGAGGTTGAGGTCTTACACTCTTACAAATATCAAATCCATGACATACATAAGTAGCGTCATTGAATCCATTCTCTATATAATATCTGTGAAAGAACAGTTGTTTTAAGAATTAAAAACTCTGAATGCAACTCTTTTGCATTCCTTGGTCAAAATCAATGAGAATATTTAGTTACTAATAGTCCAAAAGAGCTCATAGGTAGTGCAGAATGAATATACGTGCAAAATACTTCCTGTATTGACCAGCAATAGCTTTTCATTAAAGTAAAACTGTCTGTGTAAATGTATGCATAGACAAAAACATAGTAAAGCTTGTTACTTCTGGGTATTCTGGGACTGGGAAATGGGTCTTATTGAGATCTTTGCCTGAACTTGACATTCCTAGCTTCATCAGACAGTGAAACATCTGATCTTACATGTTAAAATGTCACAAGCTTTAAAAAGAATGTTGTTGGCATATGACTGAATAGAACCCACCCTGGAGTCGGGGTATTTGTTATCTGGGGGGAAGACTGACATTGAGGAGTGTATTTGTTTCTCTGTCAAGTTATTTGTATTACTAACAACAGCAGTATTAGTTATTACCTTATTGGAATCCCCAAATGGGAGTCATATTAGTTTTGTTTGTTTAAGTAAGAATGGTTCCTTTCATTATGGCTAAATTTTTATGTTCATTTGTGGCTAAAAGTCTTTTCTCAATGTGATCCCTGCATGCTGAACAAACAGAAGCTCTCTCTACTTATTGATAGTACCATTTTCCTACATGTCTAAAATAATTTTTGCAGCTGAAAAGAGGACCTTCATTCCTCTTCACCTTCACAAAAAATTATCATCTTTCTTTGTTTTCCTGTAATCTTTTCTTATAAACATAGCATATTTTTAAATTGTGTGTTCTTCTTTCCAAAGATGCATGGTTAGCCTGTAAATTAAAATCAAGCTTGTTTATTAGTTCTGTTATCAGTGGAACTGCATATTGTTTAATGATATTCTATTTGCAGAACCTATGAAAGGAATACATTTTTTTGAATCAACGTTGAGTTGAAAATGCGGGATAACTGGAAGTGAGATATCTTTGATAGATAAGTCTCAGTTTAATCAGAGGTTCGTCTAAATACCTGTAATAAATTATGAACTTTCTGTTCCTTTAAGTTTTCAAGCTAGGAAGAAATTCAATCAGTAAATAATGAATCAGCTGTTATGCCTAAAATAAAATAAAAAAAAAAACCACCAAAAACCTATACGCAGAATTATTTTTTTTGATCTGTTTTGCTATATAAAGCTTCGGTCAGCATGATGTATATTATACACAGTTTTTCTGTATGGTGCTTGATAGTCACAAAACTAATGAGACATTGTCCCTCTTCAGTCTTTGCAGTCCCATGTGAACTATCTAAAGGGCTATACTAACAGCAAGAAAATGCAACTGCACAGTAGTTGCCTAACAATCATGTTTAAGCATGACTGACTTTATATTTAGCCACTGAAATATGTATTCTGTTAACAGAAGAAATACCTGCATAGGTGATTATGTTCATGCACAAGTGTCCAAGTGTGTGAAGAACCATTGTAGTTTTAGGGTTTCCTGATCATTTCTGGCAGGGTATTTTTGGTCGGTAATAAAGCTTGTTGTATTCGCTAAATCATTTCTATATCTGCTTTACTAACTTGCAATTTAGCTAGCATATTTCAAATTCACTTTCAAAAATCTCAAAATATGGCTTAGATTGTTTTAATTATAGCCTAGTGAAGAAACATGTTTGTTTTTTTTATAGTTGCCTATGTACACTGTATCTAGTTATAAGGAACAGAGTTTACAAACATTAAGGTAAGTTTAAAAGGATTAATTAAAAGAAGATAAAAAGAGATTTGGGAGGATAATTTTGACAGAAAAAGTTAGGAAATTATAGAACACCTTTTACTCTTTGTTAATTCATTTGTTTACCACGTAAAGTATTTGCAGTCCTTGAAAATATTCTGAGTTTGAAACATGATGGAGAATTTAGCCTTATAAAATAATAAGCAGTAATCCAACTGTAGGAGTTTTAAGCTTTAAATGGTAATGTTTAAAAGAGTAAGTGGAGCTGTGGTTAGCTAATAAAAGGTAAATAACATAACTAGATTTTGTGTAATTTATTCATGAGGTTCATTTGTCACTTCTAAAAGTGAGATGTGTTAGTTAAGCACTTAAGAGAGTCAAAATAAGACCTGTCTGAAGAATTCACAAATATTCAATGATCACATTTTAGTTAGAGCTTGTTATAGTGTGACCTTTCATGGAAAATACATATACATGCAGCTATAAAAATATTTTTCATTCAGAATTTATTCCATGGAAGTACATTTGTGCTAAGTGCTTCTGAAAGCGAGAGACTACTGGTAGCAGGAATACTCTTTGTGGAAGGGATGACAAAGAACTGCTGCAAATGAGATGGTAAATAATCACATTTGCTTCATCCTGTTTAGCAAATTAAAAGAAAAGTGGATTAATGTCAACAAAGCCCGTAACCCCATTTCTAAGTTATTCATGTCAACAGTATAGCTAGTGATTAACTTGGGCAACTCTTGCATTTTTCAGCACTGGTCCTGTGTTACAACGATTACACTATTGCCATCAAAGTTCCTAAAGTGGTTTTTAATGTCGTCGTATGTCTGTTCATCAATTGCTGTTGCATAACTGGGGCAGGTAGTATATTATAATAAGATTGCCAGTAACATTATAAGAGCTCTTTTCCAGTTCCAGTTTAGTGATTTCATGTGTAATCAGTGAAATTTAGATAGATGATGGTGAACATTAATTCTTGTCACTGGCATTTAATTTTACCCTCAAATAGAAAAACTACATTAGTGTAATCAACTGTAATACAACCCTACACTGATTTGAAAAAGCCTATTCTTTACCAGAATGCTGGGGAACAAGTACTTCTCTCTGATATACACCATTCCATTCGGTTCTTAGTTTTATATCTGTCTGGCTTCAGAAATTAATGGAAAGTAAGAGGATTTGCACTGCATATTTTATATGTGCCTCACCAGACCTACGTAATGATTCACCTATAGATTATGCACTGAGAAATGTACTTGTGGATTAACATTGTATCTGAATAGAAGCTGAATTTATTACCTTACCTTGTCTGATCTGCAAAAAGGGGACAAAATTTACAAAATTATCATTATGCTATTCACCTTCTACCCATGGCCCAGTGGTCAAGCAACTTGTATACTATATGTTTTTGATGCAACATATTTTAGTTTTCACTGAATGAAAGTAGTACAGGTGATCATGGCTCCTGTGAACATCCTTTCCTATTCTCCCCTCAAGATCATTGTGAGATGAACAAAGAAACGCCTACAAACTTAGGGTTGATTAATCACAAGAAGGATGTTCCACAAGAAATTCAATATTCTCTAACCCAAAAAGGAATGTTAAAATTTCTGACATATTACCTGATGATTTTTAGCCTGATTCCTTAAGGAAATGAGACTTAGGCAGTCACACTGAGTCTGTTTTTGTAAGAGTGTGTTGTTAGCTTCCCCCTGGAGGCATTCAAGGCCAGGCTGGGTGGGTCTTTGGGTAACCTGGTCTAGTGAGAGGTGTCCCCACCCATGGGAGGGGGAGTGGAACTAGCTGATCTTTAAGGTCCCTTCCAATCCAAACTATGATATGATATGGTATGATATAACTGCACATAAATTCTCTTAATTCCTGATGTTTATTCCCCTTTCAGCTGACATCAGTGTACAGACTGATTTCCCAGAAAGGGTTTGAAGGTTTTTTCCATAGTGTCACCTTGTAGGCATTTCCTTGCTTACATATAAATAGTTGAGGTGGTCCTGCTTAAAAACTATTTTGGGTTTAATTTCATACCACTCCAGACCTTTGTTTGTCAACTGGGTCTGTCAGTCCGTCACATGGCTGCTGGTTGCTCTCTCCTTCCCCTGGGAGATCTAAGAGCCTGAATATCTTCTGAAAATGGGTCTTTGTTTTCTGTATTGCTGAGGTGCTTTTGAAAGTTTTGCTGAAGGGAAGTTATAAACTCACTTTAAGCGCACTTATTTAAAAAAAAAAATCTTAATTTTACTTTGTCATTTAATGATATACATTGACAGATAACTAGACAGATATATTAGTCATTGATTGGCATTCAAGAATCATTTGTGTCGTGTATTGAATTCATACGTCTATATCTGGAAGACTGGAGAGAGCAAAGTTTAGCAGATAAAATGATTATGCTTTCAGTGACAATTTGTAAGTTGTTTATAAACATTTAAAGCCCCAGTAGTTCATACATATCCTAGGTGATAGAACTTCACTTACTGATTTATGTGCCAGGCAGATCTGTAAATAACCATGAGTAAGGATCTTAAATATCACCTGTATCCTTGTTTGAAGATTTAAATTAAAGAAGCAGCCCCACTCTGACAGTGTGCTCCTTCTCATATAAATTTATTAATTTTCTGATCATTAGTTTCAATCTCTTTGTTGGCTAGCTGGTCAGGAAAAAGCCCTAGTATTAAAATTTTTATCTTCTTTTCTCTTCCTGCTGGAAGAAACTAAGTTACCTATCAGCCTTTGCTAGGTTAATGGAATGAATTTCTCCAGTGTCCAATGTAAAATTTTGATTTAACTGCATACATTATTGTCATAATATAGCCTGCAAAACAACAAATGAACTTCCTTTGCTCTAAGCAGTGAAGTTTAAACTTCAAAACCTTGCACCAAAATATACATTGAGATTATGAACTTCAAGATTTCTTACACTTTGTATATGTCATTGTTATCCTGTTATTTTGATTTAATGGCATGCGTGGCTTAATATAGCTGAAAGTTTGAACCTGAAAACTGAAATATTATTTTTAATGTTGCTTACAATAAGGCAATAAAAGTCCCTTACAATAAAACAGCAGAATCATAAAAATAATAGGAAACTTATTAAAAAAAGGGAAAGCATTTTTTTTTGTGTTCTGTTGATACCCATTCAAATAGAAAAAAGGTGTGTTAACTCTGTGAAGTAGTGTACCATATACAACAATGGCACTGTTTTCCAAATATTGCATTGTATCTATTCAGTATGACAATAGCTTTAGGCATGAAATAAAATTTTGATTGCTATTATTTTAAATTTATATAGAAATATGTTTATGGTACTCTTGGAAATACTGCATCAAATTGCACTTATTTCCTGGATTTGTATTGGGCTAAAAGAAGTCATTAGCAATTTGCATTTTGAGAGCATTGTTGGTACAATATAGTGATGTGAGTCACCAAAAGCTTAGTCACATAAAGAATTACAGCCTGAAGGAAAAAAAAAAGAATAGTTTGCCCAGAGTATTGCAGCTGGTATAGTATATTATGACCAGAGATTTGAATTGCCTTTTTATATCTTGTTTTTCAAAATATGAATTTAGTATTGGTAAAGGGTATTGACTCAGAGTTTTAAAATGATTCCTCGGTGTCCTTGAACAGACACAGCACAGGCAGCAGCAATTTGTGTCTGTGAACAGGCAGCAGAATTGTTCTCTTCCCTGTGCATTTCAACTATATGCCTTGAATATGACTTTAGAGCAGTGATGGCAAGCTTCTGTTGCGTGCCAAAGTTGTCATGTATTCCCATTGTCAGTAGAACATAGAAAATTGGTGTTTGGTGCCTCTACATCTGTGCCGGACTTCACTTTTCTCTTGTCTGTTGCACGAATGGGCTACTAACTATGTGAAACAAACTGGTATGATGATGATGGCAATATTAGCAGATGATCAAATTAACCCTGAGTTCATTTAAGAGACAATATAACACTTTAAGGAGACTGGGAATATCTCCATTTCTGATTTACTCTTTGTTTTTTAGGCAGCCTTAACTGGGAACGTAAGAAATGTAACCTCCAGTGCTTTCTGACATACACAGGTCTTTCTTCAAAATTTACTGTGTATATAGTTTTCTATGGAAGAATATTTGAAAGGAAGAAAGCAAGCAATTCAGAACTGAAGATTCATTTATGGGGAGTAAATCATTAATATAGGATCTATCCCATAGAAATATACTTTCTGTTAAATGAATAAATTACAATATTTTGGCCAAATATGGATGGATAAAACAAATTCTCTTGGCAGAGTAATAGCAGGCTTTGATTATCCTACACTAAAATTGACACAACAGTTCCAAGAAGTAGAAGTTTTATTTAAATGGAGAATTTTCAGTATAAATAGATGTGAACCTATTTTAGCAGCAGATAGTTTGGGATCTTTAATCTAGATAAAATTACATCTAGAGTTTTGTTTACTGATAGCTATTACATATGAATATATTTCTTATTAATTTCTTGTGGAAAACTGAGAGAAAATCCCCCATACCAATTTTAACCTTTCATTTGCTTTTACTCCAAACTTCATGAACTCTTATTCTACCCAGTGTTCACAACACTACGGTGGTTAGTTCTTTTTTCCTGGAGACTTCTTGTGTTTGCAGCCATATGGAGAATTAAAAAGAGGGAATAGTATTAGCTTTTTTACCACAGGATCACCAGACTGCGCAAGTAATAGGAAAGGCTGCCGCTATAAACCTCTGCTGCTGGGAGGCCTCATCTACTAAAACTAGCACTGTAAAAGTCCAACATGGACTTTGTAGGTTCACTGGTGTTAACATCATTGAATCTACAAATTTGTTGATGCTTTTCTATTCTATATACAGTGATACTGCTTATAACGATGTTTCTTCATATTTTATAACAGTTCTTGACTAATGCTTCAAGACTAATTTTTCATAAGCATAGACACTTTCATAAGCATTTAATGAAAGGATAGTTTTATTTCCTTAAATTTTTGCCATAAAAGGCACGTGGCTGGAGGATACTTAGAAACTGCTAACATTCGGGTACAGAATGGTAGCAGTACCTTCAGTATAAAACCTGATATTAAATTGTTTTGAAGAAAAATGCTGCAATGATGGGAAAGCATGTAGCCTTTAAAAGACAGAACTTGCAAAATTTAAACTGAACAGTTTGAAACAGAATAAGATACTGGTTAGTGCTTTGTATTTTAACAATAGTATCATGATGACTCACCAATGCTGTAGACCACACAGGAGAAAAAGAAAACCAAATTGCTTTATGGAAACTTTCCCATTTATGTTTATAGTTCAGACTATACCCATTCTTTCTTTGGGAACATTAAGAAGATCTCATTCTCCTACCCACTATTATTATATAAAACTTGTAGAAACTTACTGCCTTTGATGTCTCTACACCTTACCAAATTTCTTGAAACATGCAGACAGTTCAAAGTCGTTAGAAAAAAAGGATATATTGCTACAGGTATCATGATCACACAAGATTTATTTCTCTACAAATCCAGTATAAAAATATTTTAATAAGGAAAACAGTCTTTTATAGGATTTGTTCATTTGTGTTTTATAAAAATTTTCACAAACTAAATTTCATGCTTATTATGTTATTGATTCTTTTGTGTGTCTTTCTAGAAGAGTTCATAATTGGATTCTAGTAAATAGTTTTAAAATACAATTCAAGATGTTAAGATCCTTTTTGCAAAGTGGGCTTTTTTCTTATCCATAAGTAACACCAGAGAGCAACTTCTTTTTCTGTCAAGGCAAATTGTAGTAGAACATAAAGCTTGGCACAAGCTTGTTCCTCACCATAGGTATTTTCACAGTTTTTCTTGCAGGATTCTTCAGTCTGAGAGAGAACTCATAGGACCAGCTGATCTAACTGCCTAAAGGAGAAAGGAGATAACTTTGTATACTTGTGCAAGGTCCTAACACCTGGCAAAACTAATCTTAGCATAAACTCTTAAAACATGTAAAATAATTTATACTCATACAACAGGTTCATGTGCTGGTTTATGCTCATGTTTGAGAATTTATACTATTCTAACATCTATTACAACATGTTCACATGCATAGCACTTGAAAGCATAAATACTTACTCCTTCTGAAGTTACTATGATTTTTATATGTATAGCTTTTAAAAGAAAGGATATTAACTTCTTTGTAGCTGCTTGTTCCTATTTACTGGTGAATCTGGATGACTGTCAGAAATCTAGAAAGCTACTAGAAATGTAAGCAGGAAAAAGAGAGTACTTAAACTACAGCTGAGTTTTTCTGGGTAAGATCATCTGCTTAAACAGAAAATCCCCACCAGCTCTTTTTTGAAAGTTGTATGTAAGACTTATGACTATGAGTCTGCTTGATCTAGGTGATGAAACTAATTTTCTTCATGGAATGTTTTTTTTTCC
>VXAK01008782.1:94947-162467 GCA_013399435.1 Arenaria interpres | reverse complement strand
CTTTCTAATAATTCAGTGCTGTCAATAAGAAAAAAAATGTTGAGTGTTTTCACACACATAGTTTCAGGATATAAACTGATCACCGGCTGCAATCAGGAAGAAATTTATCCCTATAGTATATTATTGCAAAATTAGGTAAGTAACATAGACTTTATTACCTCCTCCAAAGCTTTTGGCATTGACCTCTGGTAGAGATAGTTTGNCCAAAGCTTTTGGCATTGACCTCTGGTAGAGATAGTGTCAACTGGATGGATCTACTGGCCTCTTCTGCTGTAGGTGTTGCTGTGTGCATCTATTTATAGAATTAATTATGGGATGCAAAAATATCTCTGTCAAAGCAGCCATCACCTTGTCCTCTAATGCAGTTTCCTAATGGTGCAGGACCCATTGACCAAGTTTTCCTCTTGTGCGTTCCCAATGCTATTTTCACAAGTTCAGAGAAAATGCAATAATATTTGTCTGATCTCCCATCATGCTATACAGATTTCCAAACTAGTCTATTCGTATCTTGCCTGTTATCTAGAAACAATATGAGGAAAATGACTAATGATAAAAAAGCATTTTGACACAACATAAGGCAGTGTTCCTTATGTCAGAAAACAGGCTACTGCCATTTGGAAGATAACTTTGTGCTGTATAAGGAATTAATATTTTAATACTTTCTTTTTTGTGTGTACAAGTTTAAACAAGTTTAAATATTTGTTGAGGAAGTTTTGCTATCATTGCTTTGTTAGGAATTTTTGTCCTGTGTCATTTTTTATGTGGAGTGGGCTACAAAGCAATGTGAGAAAAGGTTATTGCTCTGCTCTGAGGGTTTCAGAAATTCCATTCTGATGTGCTGTATCTGGGAGAAGCTTTAATTACCTCTGTTCTTGAAGGTCCTGTGTATTGGCTTATTTGGACTTCCCTTGAAACCATAGCACTTGCTGCCCCAGGTAGTTTATGCTTCAGAATAAGGGATACTTTCGTTTTTACTGCTGCAGAGGAGCACAATGTGAATTTTTAATGGGACCTACTCACTGTCTCCTTTTTCTTACTTGGGCATAGCACCGGTTTCAGGGAAAGAAGAGAAGGTGACGGGAGCGAAAGCACATTCAGAAGGAAAATAGAGTAGCCATCAATCAAGTAATATCTGTAGCTATCTCCTAAGGGTAAAACTGGTGTGCTTCTGTTATATCTCATTTCAGCAAGGGCTGGCATAAAAAGGGGCTAAAAAGAGCCTAGAAGACATGAGAAAGAGAGAAGGAGAGAGAGGTAGAGAGAGAGATTTAATCAGACTGACTGACAAAGTTAATATATATTCTCTATGAAAGAGGAGTCTCCAGGGTCATGGTTTCAGTGTTGAACAAGAACTCCAGAAAGTTTAGAGAGCTGGATTGAGTCAGAATTGATTTTTCTCTGTTTACTACATTCCCCAGGTGAAAAGTTAATGAACCAAGGCTAAAGCATAAAAAAGGGATAGGTTACTTGGAGGGCTGTGATAAAAATATCATCCAGGTAGATCAGGGATGAACTTTCATGCTGCAGAGCAGGCATCTCACTAACCACAAAAAGGAGGAAGGAAAAATGTATTGACAAAGCAGAGCATGCTCTGTGATGATATGCCGTTCCAACCAGAAAATACATGGTAATCTGAACAGTATAAGCGCATACAGATGCCTCTTTACCTGTAGATAAGCCTTTTGACAGGTCCATGAAGCCTGAGGTAAAGGATTTAGTATCAGAACTACAGATTCTAGGAAGAAATGCCAGAAGTCAGAAGCCTAAGCTGTTAATTAGAACTGAAAGTGAGAGATTCAGGGCTCCAAGGCTCACTAGCCCTGTGAAATCTACCTCAATAGTATGATACAATGCTTTTCTCGCATCACTGCCTCTTCGCACCCATCCCTGACAGACACTATATGAAAAGACACGTGTTTGTTGGTCCCAGCATTTCATATTTGCTCTTCTCAATACCAATGAACAGTATAGGCTTGGACCCAGCTTTACATGTTGTTTATGGAGCCCTTTCTTGTTCCTTTTCCAGAAAGGGAACAAAACCTGCTACAAAACCTGCTTACTCCTTTTACTGTCCTACCCTTTCATCACATAAAGTCCAGAGCAACATTTCATCTCAGAATGAGGGAAGAGTGAAGAAATCAGTGCTCTTTGACCAAACCTGAAAGCGATCATTTTGGATGTTGGAGGTAGGCACTGAAAGGTTGCTCACGAGGTATGGCAAAGATTCTTCCAAGTTTTGTTTTTCTTCTGCAGAATCGTACTAAGTGTTGATGAGCACCTTATTGGAAAATTCTTTCATTAGCAGAGTCAAAACTAGAGAACATGGACAATGCAGGCTCTGCAACAGCTCGTGTTGAATTATTCTAGTGCATTAAGTGATTAAAAAGAGACATAGGCTCCTGGTGGTTAAGACCCACATATATGATATTAAACTCAGTATACGTTACCTTTACAGTACCAAGATTCTGGTGCATAGTGTTGATATTTTAGTGTGGTTTTGACCATGAGCTGTCTGTCTGTCTCCCACATTTTTCCGAAAAACTTCAGCAGATTCATTTCCACCCTTTGGCTAAACTGAAAATTGTTTATTCTCCTCAAAATCTCAAAATCATTATTTGGATTAGGAAGTTGCTTCCCTTTGAATTTTAGATTCCCTTTGAATTTAAAAACAATTGCAGTACTAACATTTTTACCTTGAACAAGGACAGGAGAGAGAGGGTAATTAAAGTGGATCTTAGGTATTCTGTTGCTCCTGGTATTCATATTCCCTTGACTTGTCACTGCCTAGTCCAGTCCATTTAAAATGGCTCTAGGATGCTCATAAAAATTTCAGGGATTGATTAGAGGAAAAATGATGAAGCTTCTCAGAATTAGCTAGAGGAACAACAAGAAGCAACAAGGCTCTCATGCTGATATCTGTGTCCATGTGAAATACATCAGGTCAGCAATGTGAACCTATCAACAGCATTTTCTCAAAACATGAAGACAGGCAGGCAAGAGACAGAAGCGGGTCAAGCAGAAGTTCTGCACTGAAGATGGGCAGGGGAGTTAAGAGATAGTGGTGTCTTCTTTTAATATATTTCTTTTTTTTAATTTGTGAAAAAATAAAGTCTTCTTTATAATGTCATAGGACATATTCAGGGAACCGCTTGAAGGCTGAAGTATGAAGCAGCTAATGCTATTTAGGACCTTTGGATTTATTCAACAGGTGGGTGGCAATTTTGAGCACCATAGCTCAGCAATGAGATGCCCAATGTAAGAATTCAGAAGTACATTGGAAGATGTCATCAAATATTAAATCTGCAAGTGCTCTGAAGTCTCAGATTACAGAGCAATGGCAAAAGCAGCTAGAGCCAGCCACATATTTCAGGCTTTCATGGCCTTTGATGGAAAGCAGATAAAGCCTAGACCCACAGAACACATTCTGCCTTCAGAGAAGACCACACAGGTCTCCCATCCATTTTTTTTTTTTATTATTGCATTTTATTATTATTTTTCACTTCAGCAAATGTGATTTCAGCAAAGTAACCCACAAAGGCTTACAATGGAAACCTCACCTGCCGATCGATATGTCTGACCATGCAACAGACATGCAACACACAGGACACTGGCCTTTTTAAAATTAACTGACCCCCATTTTTTTAAAATAATTTTTAAGCCTGTATTGTGACAGTTTGCTTTATGATGTCATGCCTGGGCAATTACAGAGCCATAATTGCATACCTATGACTCATTGCAAACCAATCAGTGCAGTTACTTTCTTAATGCTGTTTTCTACTATAACATTGTTATTGTAAAGGCAGGAATTCTTTAATCATCAAGTTGAATGTCTGCCAAGAGCTCATTTTATTGACCATTAAACATGCTTCTGTTTAGAAGAAATGCTACAACATCACTGTTTCCAATAGCGGATTTGTTCCGCAGTGGTTTTTCATAGGACAATCTGCAACCAAATGATAGGTCAAAAAAATTGTTTATCAACTGCAAATGTACAGGACATTCATAAATGAAGGTCCTAATCCAAACTGTATTAAAGTCTCTCATAAAGCTTATTGTTTTTTAAAAGTATTGTATCAGACCCCATGCAAAGAAACAACAAAATGTGTATTTTCATTGACCAACACTAAAATTTCTCAAAGATGACTATTCCAAAAAGTAAAACTAATATCTGCACCTGAACACCACTGCTACATGCCTTTTGATGTTTGGCACCTCTTGGCAATTCAAATGTAAATCTCAGTAAGGCCACAGTTTTAGAAAATTAAATGGAAACTGGTAAATCCACTGCTGAATTGTGGGAACATTTTTTAATGACAATTTTAAAGTTTCCTCTCACTGTCAAAGGATTCCATGGGAGGCACAGCATGATGTTGCTTTATTCAGAGAATAATTTTCCACCTGCTGGAAAGTGGTATCTTGTTGGCAGATACTTCAATAACCTGAAAATTGAGATGAAATAAAAATATATACATAGCCATACTGACTTCAGTGACAGAACAGTGGGTTGGTTCCTGATTTTTGGAAAACCTGTACAAAACCTATGCCAGTACCTAAATATTTCTACAGCTGCAATTTCTGAGAACACTTGCATCCCCATTCAGCAAAATATTACTCTATTTACAAAAATACATTCTCTTTGGACAGTAAGACCATGAAAAAAACATGCAATTATGTTACCTTTTATCTTTAAACACACAGCAAGTCTAGAGTCTATAGGAATAATCTCACTGCATTGACCTGCCAGTACCAACTAACGATTTCCTACTGTTTTCTCTTTTTCTTATTTGGTTTACCAAGACAAGTGTGCAGAGAGTAAAACTAAAATAGTCCTTTTCTGAGACAGTAAAAAAAATTGAATACTCCTTTGCAGCTCCATAAACATCAGTAGAATCATTATGATATTTGTCACTAAATAACCAATTCAATCAATGATAAAGAAAGGGGAAACAGTGCAGTCTAGTAATGTACTTAAAAAAAGGATGTGCTTATACAACAAAACAAATCTGATTATGTGAGTCTGTAAATAAGCAGAGGTTTTGTTCTCTAGCAGTTAGCGAGCTGAGATATCCTTTTAACTGGCATGAAAAGTAAAATAGGTATTATTAGCAATAAGGAAACACAAGAGGTATCAAGAAAAAGAAAATAACATTAACATGCTGGAAAAGAAGGAAAAGAAGGGAGTAAGATATGGAAAACGAAGAGTGTGTCTGTGGCATAGAGGTAGTGACAAATGTATCTACATTTTAGTACAGGCATGTCTCATGATGACTAAGTCCAGAATTTTCCAGTGAGTAAATAAGTCTTTTGGAATGAATGTATCAAATGGCAAAATGACGTGGCCAGTTCACCTTGCAGGTTAGGTGCTACCTGATAAAAGAACTAGTATTTATGGACCAAAAATTCACTGCTGAAGTCATTAGATAATGCCAAAAGTCATTTTTTTGTTCAGTTGCTCTTCAGTGAAGGCAGCAGGACACAGGCACCTCTATGGAAAAGTCCCAGGTGCTTTAGACCATTTCTGTTTCTTATTTCCCCAGCCAGGAAGGCATAAATGGAGTGATGCTTTCGATCTCAGTAGATAAGCCACTACTGTCTTCTAAACCATCTTGAGGTTGTCCTCAAAGCCAAAATCAATGTCTGTTTAGAAATGAACCCAGGATTCAGCTCTCCTACCTGAGCATACCCAGTGCCTTAGTATCCCAGTGCTCTGTGTCCTATCAGACAACTACCAGTAGACTGCCTGATTGCAGATGAAGGGCTTGGTCTTTGCTATTAGTCATAGGCCATGCTAGGTTACCCAGAGCATTTAAAGAATCCATTCATGCCAATTTAATTGAATTTTTATATATGACATCCAATTTCCTGTAATTTCCCCTGTGTGAATTTGGGGAAACATACTTCCAGATAAAGATATATCTAAAAACAATTGTGTCACATCAGAGGCTGTACCACAGGTTTCTAGGGTTCATCACTGAGTTAGAACTAATAAAACCTTCTCTCTATCCCTTTTGCCATGCTGATGTGATCACATTCTCTCCTTGCCTTGCAAGCCCACAGACAGCTGTCAGTTGCACACAGAGAAAACTGCAGATATCCACTGAAACATCCAAAGCAAAATTTTCTCAAATGCAGAAAGAATATTGTCACACTAGTGAGTGGAGCAGAAACTGAATGAGCAGCATGGACAATCATCACACACCTCTCCTTCTTGTGGCATTTGTCAATGCCAACCTTTCATGAAAGACACCAATAAAGGAACCGGGTATTGCCAATATTCCTCAGTTTCTTTGTTAGCACACAAACAACCTAGTAACAAGTAAACAACAAGTAAAATACAGCAGTGAGACAAGAGTTTGTGAGACACTTGTCCTAAAGAACGAACCAATCTTTGCTCTGCTGAAGGAATTGAATAAGGGTGTTGTTTAGTGCTTTGTTAGTTGCTATTGTAGTTGTGAGAGTTTGTCTGAAGGTTGTATTATAAGTGATAATTGAGCAGAAGGAAAGAGAATTACAGCCTAGGGATGGATGATCAGCTACTGTGGCAAAATTAAATGGATGAGGGACCACAAGTTAGAGATCTCAGCATCTGAGCAACCCTAGCCACAGAAACCAGAGTGCAGCAGATTTTAGCAGAAAGATCACCTTTTTCCTGCCCCTTTAAAAGATAGTCCTCAGAAATTAAAACAACCATAACTACTGTCAGGAGCCTGGTGTCATGGGAACCCTTGCTCTGACCGGCCCCACCAAGTCTCCCAGCCAGGACCTCTCAGCCCATGACCTGAGGGTCTCCATTCAGGCTCAGACCAGGGAACCCATGCCTGCCCTAGGACGTGTTCCCTGCCATTCCCAACTTGCTCCTGGGGCTTACAGACTGATCATGGACCAGACTCGCCACCTATCATTTGCTTGATGATCACAGGATTGTAGGTGGACCCTATCTCTGCCTGCACCTTGGCTTGGGCCCTGTAGGCAAGGGTCCTGCCTGTGTTGGGGGTCACCCCCAGCTCATGGGGCTGTCCCACTCCCACTGCTCCTGGTAACTGCTGAAGCAGGAGAGGTTGCAAGGAGAGTGAGTCCCATCTTCTCTTTTCCCCTCCCACTGAAAAAAATCTCTTGCTGCAGTAGCGTGTATATGTGTGCATCAGAGCAGGTGCATCGTGGAACATGTTTGTGTATAAAGTACTGTCTGGTAGAGTCTGTGGTGGAGAATAGCCAGGGGAAATAAGAACTGCATCTGGAAACAATGATGGGGGGACACATGGGGAACTTAGGACATCATGAATGCACCACAGAAACCTTGAAGGCTGTGTCTGACACAAAGGAAGAAACCAGTTAGTAGGTGCTTTTAAAAGAAGGAAAAAGCAAAGGAATATAGGAGAAACTGCCTTAATATCATACCCCAAAACGGCCACAGTGTAGCAGGTTTCCAATTACAGGAACTGCATGGTCTAGTTTCAAAAGCTTGCACTGGAAGGAGAAAGGAAAAGCTCCCGTTAATAACTGCTAACAAACAGAAAAAGCACTATATCATCTGGAAATTAACCTGAAATTTTGAAGGAGTTTATGAGATTACCAGAAAATAAATGGGGCTCTTGTATTCCTCGCTGAAATTTTTCTGATCTCTATCTATAAAATCTTAAAAATGTACAAAAATTTGAATCATAATACAGGCCATTGTTAATTTAGTTTTCCTCATTACAGACAACCACTTCAAGACATAGTCTTATGATTTTTAATAAAAACCTACAGAATGTTTTAAAAAATACTGCAGACCTTCATCTGGTCCCAGTTGCATAATTACTTAAACACAAATGGGTACATAAAGCTGCACACAAGCTGGAAGAGCCATTATGCAGACATTCAATTTTAACATGAAATATACCGTTTAACGTGTATTTTAGGATAGGCCAGATTCAAACCATAAATGCAGGGTTTTTGAATGCCTGCAAAGCAATGTTTAGAAAGCCCATGAGTTCTGCTCTTTCACGTCCACAAAGTGAAGCCGGACTTTCTCTTTGTTACCAATGTCAACTGTTGCCATCTCATGCCTCCTCTGTGGCTTCCTCACAGGTTCTCTGTCAAGATTTGGGAGAAGTTTTTCTTCTGTGTTATCCCATTACAAAGTTTCAGACTTCACCAACCACCCAAAGGCTGTTTTCTCCCTAGTCTGCTATTATACCCAGGACAGGCTGTCAGGATGTTTTTCAGCAGCGTAAGCAGTATCTCTGCCTGCCTAAAAAGGGACCATTAAAATGGGCCTGACACCTGTGCCCACTGTTTGCATGTGGTAATCAAAAGTCATTAGTAATGGCTCTGTTATGAAATTGGAGAAAGAACCAACACTTTCCAATTTGATGTCTCAAAGGTCTGCACTGATCTTTTCTCGTATTAGTTAAAATACATTTTAGTTACAATCAAAATGCTATTTAATAAGTATGTTTGACATCAAACACACCCAAACAGATAAAATGGTAAATGGCATTTATTAACAATACTATCTAAGCTGTCCTTTAGGAAAACAAGTGAACTTTTAGAAGTCTTCCACATATACATACCCATCAAAACAACAACTTTCTTCTAACCGACTTTCTACATATACCTTGTCTTTGCTCTGCCTGACACACAATTTCATGGAAATGGGGAAAACAGTGGGGAAGGAATGCTCAACTATCCAGTTTTACTAAAAGGCCAATAAAGCAGTCAAGAATTAGTAGGGAAAGTATTAACATACTTCTTTTCCTGTAATGTCTCTGCACTCATACTGAACTTCATCAGCTCCTGCCACCTTCCTCAAAAGTCCTTTGTAGCTCATTGTTAGATTTCAGGGCAGAGCTTAAATGAACTGTAATGTTTTTAATGATGTTCACTATTTATCTAGTGAACCTCTGTTCAGTACAGCAAACTCAAATCAGGGAAATTTATTTTGCCTTCTCCCTCTTTCCCAATACTCTGCTTTTCCAAGCAAGCAATCTCAGTCCATTTTTCTAAACCTTTTCAGGCAGCTGAGGAGCTTGAGCCTGCTTTTTGCCATCCCGGGGAAGTGTCTAACGCCCTCTGGGTTAGACAAATCAGCAGGGGAAAATATTAAAAAACTCTGTGTGACAACTAAGGTCAGAAGCCTTAAGTCTAAATAACAATTTACCTCAGATGATTGTCCAGTCCTGTTGTATAAATAAACCTCTGTCATCCTGAGTGTCTTGTAAAGTTTTGGGTAACCACAAGTTTCTCCATTGTATAGATGAAGATACAAAGTTTTATATAATGATTTCTTTTCCTCTTATTCAGAAGAGATAAAAAGTAGGAAAAAAATCCAAAGTTCCCTTGGATTTAAATTACCTACACACATTAGGTAAAACTTAAACAATTTACCTTTTAAACCATTAGTATATATAAGAGAGTTTTTGACACAGATTGTTACTATATTCATGTTGCTTATAGAGTAGTAATATATTTACACATCTCCCTTTCATCACCATTTTCTCTTTAAAAAGCTCAGTAAACAGGCACATCATCTTCAAAGTCCCAACAAAAAATGAGTGTAGTGACTCACATCATATTAAAAACATCTTAAAAAGCAGAGCATGTATACATATGGATTAGGAAAAATCACGATGGAACATGGCAGAAGAAGAGAAATACTACCCTGAGAGTAGAGGCCCCTATTATGTTCTTCGCAGAGTAGATCAATGCATTTTTGATGCAAACACAATGCTTAGTTACAAAGGCATAAGTCCTGCAATTGACTTTGCATAGACAGATTCAGCTGCCCTCTTGAAGCCTTATTGACTTCAATTGACTCCCACGTGGAGTCAGTTGCAGAATCAGAGACTCTGGTAATGACCACGCTACGAGGGCCTGAGTCCTTGTCCATTAAACTCAGTGTGAGATTTTTCAGTTGACTTAGTGGATTTCAAATCTGAGTCTAAATGCAGATAGATAAGAAAGCATAAGTAGTTTGAATGCTTTTCTGAATTAAAAGACACTCTTTCAGCCATTGCATACAAACTTTAAACTCAGCAGCATACATCCTTTAAAAATTCATTCATCTCTGTTATGGGAAAGTAAATAAAAAGGAATGCAAGAAAATCTTACATGCTAACTGCTTGAATTAACCTAAAAATGTGTAAGGTTTTATTTTTTCCCCGAATTTTCATCACATTAAAACTCTTCTTTTCTATTGCTGTGGTTATGGGCAGTGCATTTCACCTTCAAAAGGTCCACTCATTTTCATTGATAGTTTTGTACATTTACAGTATAACTCAATGTTAATTAAAGTCAGTCAATGCAACTGAAACAATTATAGGCTCTCTTTCGGATTTAAATGTTCCACCACTGAACAGTTACAACTAAATGCAATTAAATTTTCTGTTTACATAGGCTACATTTCTTGACACTATCATTTTTATGTCTTTACAGTGTGAGGGAAAAATCCAGCATTGTCCTCAAATTTCCTCACGTATTTTCCTCCAATGTCGTTTTTGCAATAAAAAATGCTGATGACAATGCTTTCTTTAACAAGAGCTAAGAGTCTTTCTCTGCATTTCTTATCTTGCAGCCATTGAAGTCCACTCTCAGTGAACCTGGGTCTCATCTGAAGAATTATTTGTTTCAAAAGCTTATTAGCACTAATTCTTTCCTTTAAGTAAGCAAAAAAGATAGATTTTTAAAAGCAAAGAACAATAACATAGAGATAAAAAACATATGGTAAATATTTGTGTTTCTTGTGTAATTCCAAATTCATTTTTCATTTTTGTGCTTCTAAATTGCCTAATTTTTAAGACACTTGAGGCAATATCATTTCCTTTACCTACACTTTCTCCATGCAATAAATACAAAACATACATTTATAAACTAAAGATAATACAGTAAATGTGGAATATTCGTGCAGACTATTTTTAGATTACTGAATTACAGAAGTCTTACTGTCTCTTTTACCACTCACAGTGCTGTAAAACAGAAGTAATGACATCTGTCTTTGGTAGATAGACCATAATATAAAATTAATATATCTATATACTAGCAGATACCTTTAAAATAGTATTTGAAAGCATCATCTGTAATATTCAATCACTGGAGATGAAGTACTGTCATTCGTATAAGAAATATAGCCCTGTTTGACAGAGAAATTGCCCAAAACTTCCAAGGCCACAACCTTGTTTCCCTTAATTTTGCTAATCTACTCATAGTTAAATTTCTCATTCTACACATCTACCCAGGTAACTATTCTGGCAGGTGGTCCAGAACTGGGTGGACCATTTTGTTTGAATATTAAGATGGGCTATTTTTCATTAAACTCAGGTAACTGTTCTTTTTCCAGCTTTAGATGACCTGGTGACATGAAGAATTTTCAAAATACCATTATGTTTAAATATCTTTCAAGGGCTTTTTGCCATCTCCTGGAAAATCCATGCAGATCTGGTCAGTTCTTATGTTCATGGTAAATAGTAGTTTTACGAGTGCTTAGTGGAGACGTTTTCAATTTTAACAGCTATACACCTCTGAGGCAGTGATCCTCCCTTAACTTTATCAAGCCCCTGGTGGTGTTGAGATTGGGTATCCCTTACGCTCATAGAGCAACCAGCCAGGTCTCCAGAAGCAAGGAGCTGCTGGCTTTCAACCAGATGTCTTCTGCAATAACTGCTTTCAGCTGCACAGGGCTGGTGCGAGACCAGCAGCCAGGAGAGAGTTGGGATCCTATTTTCCTCCAGGCCAGAAGTACATCTCCTCATAGGACCCAAACCAGAAAAAATAGGAAGAATCAGAGTCGAAAAAGTGAATGGTCCAAAAGGCTTTACAGAACCAAAGCTGGCCCACAGCAGCAGGGGTGTCTAGTTGGCAGAGGACACTGAGTTCACTCCAGGGTTCAGACCCCAGAGAGAAAGTTTATCCAGGCTGGCTGAGAATGGAGGATGGAGGACGCTGAAACCCATGTGCATCCCCAGGAAAGATCTATCCCATGCAATGGCAGAGCAACTCCTGTAGAAAAAAAGTTACGAAATAGGTAAAAACTGTTTTTTTATCAATCTGGATCTCAAGCACCTAATCCTGGTTGAGCTTGAGTCTTTCACTCATTTCACTGAACAGGCTATTTTAATGAAATTTATAAAAATGTAACATCTCTGAGATCCTTTCCTGGTTGAGATGAGTCCTGCTGTTATGAATGAGGCAACAATGCTATGAACAAATATGCCTCATCTCCTTGCAAATTGCATGGGCATCCCATCCAAGGCAGAGAAAGACCAAATTAATGATGCATAGCCCCCCTGGATTCCAGTAGTTCCTAACATTTAAATGCTTGACTTTGCAACTTGAATAATGCTTAATGCAGCAGTTCTTTATGCTGCATTTGTAACGCACCATCCTTGTGAAGTTTGAATGCATTAGCCAGATTAAAATGAACAGTTATTGTCAGTGGTACAAATCAACCTTCTCCAACTACTAATCTCTAATGGAACAGACAGAGACCAGCCTTCGGCCTTCCTAAACCCTCCCTCATGTTTTGCAGTGGACAGCATTATTTGTTTGCTACCTTTATTACATGCAATCTACTCTTGGAAAGGCAGGTTGCAAATATATGTTCTGTATCAACCACATGAAAAATATTTGTCCTGTATTTTTACTTGCAGTGGAACTCTCTGGAGGATAAGAGCTATGAGATCAAAGCGAACCGAAAGAAGTAATAAGAATGGTGCTACACATCAACACCCTGGTAATACATGGAAATTGTCAAAGCTGGATGCAACTGCAATGTAAATGGGGTGAAGGGAGACTGAGGGTTGGAACAGTTGGTACACACAATTCAAAATATGCTCCAGAGAGTCAGGGCTAGTGAAGGTTACTTCTTCATGCCTCTTTCATATAAATGTGTCTTGTTCTTGTGCTTCTGTCTCTGAGAATAGGACAGAGGAACTCACTGAACTTCCCTAGACTAGGCTAAAAAAGTACTGCTTAAAAATGCATTAAGGAAAAATAGAAAGGGTTTTGCCAACAACTCAAAAACTCTAAGCTGGGCTGAGAAAACTAGAAATACATTATCTGGAAAAGGTGAGACACCTTATATTTTACAAAAAACTAAAGACATATTCTTGGCTTTGACAAGACATATTAAAAGACATATTAAAATATGTTAATTCTGATGATTTTGCTAACCATTTGAAAGTTTAATTTGAAAAGGTATATATAAAGATGTTGTAGATGAAACTGAAGTGGAAGAAAAACCGGTGTATGACTGTAGAGGATTTATAGACATGCTTTTCATTAAATATTTGCTCTGTGTACTAATGGGCACCTATAATCCACCTCTCTCCTCATCCCAGTGGGGATAGGGTTAATTTTTACAAGGAGCTGGGAAGGGATACAGCCTGACCCAAACTAGCCAAAGGGGTATTCCATACTATGTGATGCCATGCCCGGTATATAGCTGGGAGCTGGCTGGGAGGGGCAGGAATCACTGGTTGGGAGTGGGCTGGGGGCTTCACGTATCCAGTCAGTGAGCAGTGGTACATTGTGTTTTGTGTATTCCTCTATCAGTATTATTGTTGTTGATTTCCTCTTTCTTTTGCTGTTCTGTTAAGCTGCCTTTATCTCAACCCACGAGTTTTGCCTTTTTCTTCCAGTCCTCCCCTATCCTGTCACTGGGGGGGAGTGAGCAAAAAGACCTCATGGTTCTTTGTTACTGACTGGGGCTAAACCACAACAACCTCCAGCGCTGTCAGCTTTGGCCATTTATGAGCATCCAGACTACGCAAACAAAAATAACCAAAAATAATTGCCATGAATATCAAGACATTATTACCAGAGTCAAAGCTTGCCCATTTTGTTAAGGATTCTGCACTCATATTTTGAGGGCAACTCTGTTTTTTAAGTCCACTTAAAAAAATCTAGCAATCTAGACATATAACTTTTTTGGGAAACAAACATGAGAAGTTAAAAATATCATTTCAACTTTGAAGAACTCTTTGTGGGCTGCAAAAATACACATATTTTCTGAATCTGATATCTTTATACTTTTTTTCTAACCATACAACTGCTTCAAGACAGTAGTGTTAGTGCTTCTACTGAAAAAGCAGATTTATTACTATATCAAAAATATGGGAGGATACTTTCAGTGTTATATAAAGTCCACCTTTATTCCCTTTTCAAGAGCAACCAAAAAACATCAAGTGTCACCTAACGTATTCTCATTCATAAGCTCTCAGGGTTTGGAGTAGAATGGACTTCAAGAAAGGACAGTTAGGAAATGGGTATTGACAAAGTGCAATTTTAGCCTAGTATAGCTAATCTCTTTAGGCTCTGTCTATAGTCAGTGGAGTAAGATAGTCTCCTATAGAGGATGATTCAGAGCAGAAACCTAATTTAGCTCGTCTGACTCACCCTCCTCAGAATGAATCAGCAGGCACTCTTGACCAACATTATGCCTGAAAATTGAAAATGCCTCTCCTCAACCTGAGCACATATGACGCACTATTCCCATTCAGAAAGAAATTTATATTCTCTACAGTATTTACTGTAACCCATTTAAAATCATGTTTTCCTCTGGAAAACACTAGAAAGAAAAAAAGATCAAGAAATGAGCAAGATAAAACACAAGACAGTTAAATAGTTGGTCAAAACATCCTATGTCTTTATGGACAAAGCTGATACAGGAAAAATGTGATCAAGTGTAAACTTGTTCCATTTGATTTATCTTGTTCTAGTATCTATTGAATGTGAACAGGTAATATCCTTAAGTGACTGTATCCTTTTGGGGCTAAAAACTGTGATTTCGTCTGTGAACTTGGGAGGTGCTTGATATGCCATAAGCTTGGCTGGAAGATGAAGCTAGTTCAGAATGTTAATTTCAAGTGGGGAAAAAAATCAGTCATATACAACAGCTTGGCAGGAGCAAAGGTGACAGAGAAAAAAATACCCACAGGTATCCACCTTCCTTACCATCATGTTCATACCTATTTTTTTTTCCAGCAGGAGGAAAGGAAAGAGATTTTCTTGAAGTATATGAAAAGGCAAGAGTTACTAAGGATGATATTACACATTTTTAGGCTTTAATGATTCACAGTTATATCAAACAACTATGAAAACTGCATATTAATTAGAACTGGTGACCTTGGGAAAACTCAACTGAGTAGGCAGATTTCTCTGAAAGAAAGGAAACATCCTCCAAGTTGACTAGAGTTATAATACCACAAAGCAAGATTATTTGAGAACTCACTTTTGAAGTCTTTCAAATATATTTCAGTATATATTCAAAAGAGTAATCCCCTTTAAAAATTTTGCTTTATCAATATTAGTATTCATAAAATGTATAAACAATCTTATTTCACAGAATTTTATTTTCTTAACTTCTAGAGTAGACATTAACTCTTACACAAAAAATTTCCATTGGAAATATTTTATCTAACCTGCAAAGAGTGCCGCAGGTTAGTTCACATTACACATTCACAACAGCATTACAAATAACTCGTTTTAGGGAACATTTTACAAAAGTGTTTTACAAACTATCTGCTTAAGTGACTGAGATTATGAACAAGTCTACATACTTTACACCTACAGAGTAGTAGTAACATTCTGTTATGCTCATTATATCTGAACTATCTTTAAAGCAGCTTGGTTGGTGCTCTCTGGCTAGCAATAGCCTGTAGGCTCTAGGTAGACAATACTTATAAATATCTGCTTTGAACATAAGTATAATTCACTGGCTGCAGCAACTGCAAGCTAAACATACTTGGATTAAGCACCCGTTGGAAAGAGGCATGGTTATTTCAGCATTTTTTAAAATGCTGCCTCATCCATTTCAAATATGTTCTTAAACATCCAGCAATCATTGCGAGTGATTTCAACACATATTTGTACACATATCAGCCACCTGTTAGGGGTCCTCTGCTCTTTTCTCCTCTCTGTTCTCTGTCACTGCCACAACATCATCCTCCAGGCAATGTGCTCAGCGTGAAACATGAGTGATACCTTTTGGATTTATCTTGTAAGGAGAAGGGTAGCACTGTATCTCTGCAGTACTGCATCATAACATTTGTATATATGCCTCATAGCATCTCATCAGGTGATGACATTGCATTTTTGCTTCACGTAGTCACATTCCAATGCACATCATCACACCATGATGCTGCATTTCAATGCAAATTCACCTCAGGAGGCTTGAAATAAAACGGTGGTGTTTCTAGATGTCCCGAAGCCTAGGAAATTGAAAAACTTGATATAGAGTTTTAAAAATTGGGACTGCACTGCAAGTATTACAGAGTTCATTGATCTCATAACCAATATTACTTTATACAGTGAACAATTCCGCCAACAGCAGTGTATGGGAGTTCACTATTAGTTTAGGGAATAATATTTTGTTTGCTTGCTTGCTTTTGGCTCACTGGCTGTCATGAGCCTAACAAAATAAACCAGACTATTGAGCAAACAGCAGCCAGCTTAAACACTTTGAATGACCTGTTTGCCACAGATCCATTACCTAGCTAATGGTTTAAGCTTCGTTCCTACTTTTAATGTGAGTTTAGGCATAAAATCATGGTAGAGGCTTATTCCAAGTGTTTTCTGTTGTTGAATTGAATCCACATCAATTTATGTTAGTTTCTACCAGGTTAGCCTTGCAGAGGTGTTACAGATGCTGCCCCGTTGTGACAGAGAAGGGGCATATTTGTGTTATAAGAGAGAAAAGACCCCCAGGGCCCTGGAAATGCATTACTAAAACCCAATATAGCATCTAGCCATGTGTTAGAAGAAGCTAAAGGAAAGCTACCTCCATGTTCACTCTATAGGATTTTCTTAAATGGCCCTATTAAACTGTTTCTCACACCAGATTTGCATGGGGAGGTGAGATGGGGAGACTTTGCAGGGCACCTGGGCAGTTCATGGAATGCTATAGGGGACCAACCACCTCTGAAACTACACTAAGATTGTTTTAGCCATTCAAGCAACTCTAAATCCTGCCATTTAAGCAGCGCCATTGTACGCTATGCACCACTGTATCTTCCTTACAAATGCAGAAATTGTTCCTGGTTCAATCATAGACATCATCTATAACTACATAAGTGTCGCTCCCCTCTGTGCGTCACAGCACCACTGTATTCCAGGGTAAGAAAAACAGGGCAGTGAGATGTGTGTCTTCTTCTGCCTTACTGTCTTCTCTGTTCTACAAAAAGGGGGTTACAGTAATTTCTTCCCAATAAAATCATTTAACGTAATCACAGCTCTCTACTAAATGGGTCTGTAACCTGGGGTTAATTAGGGACTATGTGATAGAAGAGATCTACAAGCATAGATGCTAACCAATCCTGTAGATTATGCACTTAAAATGTCTCTGCTACTTAACACATCCAACCAGACATTCAAGTTTAGCAGATGTTCCAGGGTTTTTTCCAAACAGAAACTTAAAAGGACTACTTTTCCTACAGTTTCAAGGACTGCAAAAGCAGACAGTCCTACATACACCAGCAGAAATAGTTGATGCTTAGAGCCAGTCACCAAAGTGAGCTGAAAGCATAGAAAGATTTGTATATGCACAGACACTGAAAACACTCACTTATGTTCCTACTCATCACAGGGCCAAAAGAAATTTTGCTTCATTCTTATTTTTTTTCATAAAAAATCTGGAAAAAACTGAGGTCAGAAACAGATTATTGGGAAAGAAATCTGCTTTACAATGACCAGTCCTATTCTGCAATCTTACCAGTAAGTGAGGCAAAGAACAAGTAGGAGGTAGACATATTTTACTTTAAAGTTGCACCCAACTTGTTTACAGCTGTGGAGAAGAGAGCTGTATCACTTAGAATGTCTTCACACTTACTCTTTGGATTACACAGCTTTTAACATATGTTAAGGTCTATTTCTTCTCTTTGGGATGTTGTATGAAAGTGTCAGAAACAGGTATTCAGGCACTGAGATTTTCATTAAAAAGCTGTCATGCCCATATGTGCTTAAAATTAGAACACAAAATATAGTTTAAGTTACTCAGTTGAGAAAAAGTATGAAAGAAAGCAAAGGCAGAAAAGAAATCTTCCCACCGGTTTATTCAGTTTTCCTTTTAAGTGATACAGTCACCAAAGCGACCTAGATGGTGATGAACACCCTCTGGGGACACTGGCAGCACAGAGATGGTCACCATTTGCAACGAAATTATGTGTACAGAGATAACACCACTCTAGGAGTGTGTGAACAAAGGAAGAAGGAGGAAACAGCCAAACCAGAGTACATCATGGAGGCTGCTGACCTCAGTGTAGACAGGGCATCCAAACTCTGATTTGCACAACAACTTAACTAACATTATCTGCTGGAGAAGCCATATATAATCTTCTGGGAAGCCTTAATCTTCAATTTTTCTATTTGTTTAGAAACAGAAGTAGAAGGAGATGGGGCTCAGCAAGGATTTCTTGCCCAATAAGCACCATCAATTCAAAAGCAATCAAAAGCAATCATTTACACCCATTCATTTTCCCGCTTGTCTTTTCTCAGCAATATCCCCTCCCCCAAAGCTCCCCCTAGGAGTGTTTCTCTGGTTTTTATATATATATATATGTATTTTGTTTATTTATTTTTTTTTTTCTGGAATGGTAGCTAGCTGCACTACTGCTTGCAAAAAAGGTCAGGGATTATTTTTTCCCCAAGTACCACAATTATAACTGGCAGCTGCTGCTCTCATCCTGCTCTGAACAAAGATTACACATGCTTCACAAAATCAAACTTTTGCATTTAAAGGGAGTTGTTATCAGCTTTATTAGCAACTCAAGAAAAACCCATGATGTTTGGTCTAAATGTTCTCTCCTGAAGGTGCTAGCATCTCCAAGTTGCACCTAATTATGACTGATCAGAGGGTCAGACCATCTCCCTAATATTCCAGGTCGTTAAAAGCTTGCAGCACTCACATGGCGCGCTGATGAAGCATCTGTCTCATGCTAAACAAGTGGGTCAGAAGAAAGGATCCTTGTATGCATACAGGAGGCTATGGTCACTGCCAGTCTGGTAGGGGCGTCTCCCATCATAGCTCTGGACCTAATGAAGTCCCAGCACTGTCTGGACTTATGCAGTTATTAAAATGCTCACTGCCCAGGAGGAATACAGAGATCTGCTGTTAATGTAGGTCATTCAGGGAACCCATATTCCCGTTCCCAATTACATTTGAATGGGATAAGAATGGGTATAATTAGCTGACCTAGTAGGCTGACTCATACTTTCTCCCCTAGACAACCTCCCCCCCCACCCTCAACATTCAAGCACACATTTTTATTTCACGAGGCTATTTGCAAGATCACTAGCCTTTTTCCTGAGATTGTTAGTACGTGTGGCTCCGTTTTAATTGGTTAACATGTCCACATTAGAATCCCCATCACCCTGCTACTCTGCTGCAAATATGCCTCGCCTATTTTCAAGATCCTTATTTGCTGTAGTATTCATCAGCCTTTACAATCCTGAAATCTGTGCACAGGTTGCAAATAATATAATGCCTCTGTTATGGCCAAACAGCAGCCCCGGACAGAGGCATTTTGGATCACATGTCCAGTAGCTCCCGTTTCTTAAGACGGTGAAGAGAGAATACAAATATGAGTGTCGTATTCAGCATTGTGCTCTTGTTCACTGCAGCTTTCTTTTTTTAGACTTTGCTGCAGTTCCTGTAAGGAGCTGTGTGACTTTCCCACCTCATGTTCATTTGCACACTTCGAAAAAAGACAGGCAGTAACAGTCCTGTATCCAAATCATGCAGGTTAAAAAAAAAGAAGACAACCAAACAAAAACCAAACATAGAAGAAATCATGAAAGAAGAAATTGATTTTTTGGGACCATATGCAAGAGAAACACTGGGAAAACACAGGTTTTGTACTGCATTCAACATAAAAAGAGTGTTTTTTTCTACACCAAGCCATATTTTACAATGACAAGCAATGACTGGACAGTGGCTGAGATTTGAACATTGCAGCAGTATCAATCAATCATGCATCAGATAAACACATTTCAAAGTGTATATTAAATACAGGCTTGAGCTCATGCAGACTGACATACAGTATTTCATTTTCAATGTGTTCTTTTCCTACCAGCAGAGACTTCTTTGTTGTTCAGCTGTGTTGCTTAAAGTGCTTCCTTTCTGCAAAACAAATTCTGAATTTCAGAATAATTTCTCTTAAACCTATTTTTGAAAGTTGAAGTTTAGGTCAAATGCAAATATGAATATAGTTTTATCCTGCATGCATAATTTGTAGTCTGTGTGGAACTGACTCATCTGTCTTCTGTATCTGGCACTCATGTGATGAGCTCTCCTGCTAAGAGTGACCTATTCATCCTTCAAATAAACATCCACAGAGGAAGAAAAACAATATGTACAGTTCCAAATAAGGAACGACATATTGTGCTTGATGTGATCTACTCATGTCAGTTCTGTCAACAGTCTTTTGAATTAAGAGTCTCTTATTCAGGAAACATTCAGAGATACTGGGTAGTATCTTCTGCACTTGAGCAAATCAGAACTCAGAAATATCTGAATTTAACTGTTGATGACACATGGGCAGTTAAGACAATGTCTTGGCTCAGTCATCTTAAGCAGAATGCTTTGAATAAATAAGAAAAGGTTTGCAGAGATTTTGCCATTTGAGGAGTTTATAGTCTAGTGGCAAACAAAAGGGCATTACTGACTTGAGTGACTAAAGTATTTACTATTTACAAATATTTTCACAAATTATTTTGTTTACATGATCAACACAAGTAGCAAATCTGTCAGCTAATATTTTTGCTACAAGACTACTATTTGATTAATGGGATCCCTTCTGCCAGCATTTAAGATTTGATTAACTTGATTCACAGCAGAAATCTTGTTGGATCCAGTGGAAGACCAACATTATCAGGGAGTGTAGTGACAGGATGAGGGAAAATGGTTTTAAACTGAAAGAGAGGAGATTTAGATTAGATATCCAGAAGAATTTCTTTACTGTGAGGGTGTTGAGGTACTGGAACAGGTTCCCCAGGGAAGCTGTGGCTGCCCCATCCCTTGAAGTGTTCGAGTCCAGGCTGGATGGGGCTTTGAGCAACCTGGTCTGGTGGGAGGTGTCCCTGCCCAGGGCAGGGGGTTGGAACTGGGTGATCTTTAAGGTCCCTTCCAACTCTAACCATTCTGTGATTCTATGATTGTGGGTATTCACGTACTATGTGCACAAAACAGAGGACTAGAACTTTACATGTTTTAACTAGGTATCCAGAGACCAGACCTATAGAAATCTGACCATAGCTACACAAAAAAGAAAGGCAACTGGTGGGTCTGAGTGTAATTTTATAAAGTTTTTTAAAAGATTGATAATTACTAATCACAAAATTAGAAAATATTGAAGTAACTTGTAGTTTGTAGATGATTCTAAGAAAACTTCTCAGTTAACATGTAGAAATTAAAACTTAAAAAAAATAAATTGTTTCTGTAGAATAAAAAAGACTGTATGCAGCAAGTATTGATCCCAAGAAATAATCTCTTAGCATTCATACGAACTGTATTTCTACCTGACAAATACAGGTGATAAAAAGGAAGACAAGGTTTCTTTACTTTTGGGTCTGATAATTTACCATTTCAAGGTAAATAGATTTCCATTTCTTTTTGCTTTACAAACAAACCCTGAATCTAGTGGTCAGGTTTATCATATGTTTTACAACACCTGAACAGAGCTGTCTGTGTGAAATCACTGGTTACGTTCAGACAATCCCACAGTCTTCTGATTATACCCTCCCTACATGGCAAAACCACAGGGTTTTATGTATTCGCAGAGGTGTTACTAAGAGCATAATAAAATACAAGGGACTGTACAGGTGTCCCAATAGACCTAATCTGGCCAGCAGCACCTGCAATACTAATAATGTTGAATGCAATATCCAAACCAAAACCAAAACAAAGTCTTGGCTTAACTCCCAGATCTAGGGGGTGCTCACAGGGCTGGTTACTAGGGGGGGAAATAACAGCATTTTTTACTTCAGCTGACAGGTAGAACAAATTTGAACTGGAAATCAGTAGGAAAATGGATATAGAACCTTATAATGTCATTTTTATTTAATCATTTTATAGGGTACAACTGGCAGGCTCAGGTTTTGCCAGGTTGTTTTTTGTCACTTAGCACGTTGTGAAAATCTGTTTTACAGACAGACACAGTCAAATAAACTAGGTTACTAGATTGGAAATTTAGAGAAGCAGACTTAACACTGCAATTAATTTGATCTTAAACTTTGTCTGCTTTTCCTGAGTTTCCTTTGTAGGCAACCCCTACAGTTGTTGTGGCATTGCTGGAGTTTTCATGTGTTTCACTTTGTTTTGTAACATCATATCCCACCTCCTAGTCTCACTAAAACAGCTTCCTCTGAGATTGCTTCTATCTCCTCACCCATTTGATTAAAAAAAAAAAAAAAAAAAAAGCAAAATATAGTGTGATTTAGATGACTAATGAGAAGAAAGGTCAAGGAAAAGGGCTGATGGTATCTGTTCTTATTTTAATAAAGCTGGCAAAAGATAAAGAACAGAATAATAAGTAGTAAAATTTAATCTCTGTGGTGTTTGGAAATGGAATATTTTCTCTCATCAGAAAACAAAAGTGGCTTTTGATTCAAATATGAAATACATTACAGGAATAACTCTTAAATTGTTATTTCCAATTCTGTGTTTGAGATGTAGTTATGTCAGTGTCTGTGTAGTCACTACAGTGGAGAAAGCTCTCTTGAAACATGTAAAGGTAGGTCAGATGGTAGCCAAAAAGAGTATTTTCATATTGTTACTGACATGTATGGAGGAGGTTGTTTAATGGGGCACTTCCTTTACAGCCCAGACCAGAAAATAGTTCAGGCAGCTGCATTGACCACGATACTAGCATTATAAAAAGCATTGTGTTATGAAGGAATCCAGTGTGAAAATTTTAAAGGCACAGTTAGAAAGACATCTGATTTCTTAAAAAACTATACACCAAGTTATAAACATAAAACAGAAATTGGCCTTTCTTAAAAGACACTAGTTAACTTCTTTTGTCAGTCTCAAAATGACTACAGTACGGCAGGTACATAGCTAATAATTCAGAGGAGTCTAGCAGCAAGATAGTCTCGGGAATTTTGGGGCAAGGGGAAGAGAATTTTTTGTCAATGAATCTATATGACATAGAGGGAAAGTCTGATGTAAAGAATTAGTCAAGTACAGAAGAGTCACATAAAGAGGACAATAACTGGTTGATGCAGCAGGGCACAATCAGCCTATATTGTGCTATGGCTTATGGGAAGAACTGCCCCGGTCCTGCTGGGGTGTTCCTGTGCTGTCAGTTCAGCACAAGTTCAGATCTTTTCTCTCTTCCAGGTTGTCACAGAATTCCCAATGGTTATTCACAAAGTCTTGCCTCACCGATCAGGATGGACCAGACACAGATTGGATGCGAGATGTCCCAGCCCCTGATCCTTCTAAGCAATGCTTGCAGCTCTACTGGAGGCAGCAGCTGCAAACTGTATGCAATTGCACACCAGTCACAGAGGTTGTTTCACTGAATATAATGTATGCATAATCTAGATATCTGGAGGCCTCAACAGTTAGTTACTGGTCAGACTCAGATGCTGTTTGAGTACAACAAATAGCCAACCCTGAGCCAAACACAGGATTTTGAGGCTCTATTTTTAGACTTAAGTGACTGGTATTTTTGTGAATCAATTCAGAAAGATGGTAAAATGTCTCTTTTCCAAGTCCCTAACCTACACCAAGGCTTCTTGACACGTCTGATCACTCTGTATTCCCTCTGCAGGGGCTTGTCGTGGTGGCAGGCTCCAGAAGTGTGTGTGTGCTTACTGATACAGCTAAAGAAGACTGAAGGATCTATGTGCTTGAGGGCACTCTTTGTCTGGAAATAATTCCCTGGGTTGGTTTATTTTTCCCTCTTCCTATATAGCAGCTCTTTCTTCTCTTTTCTGCTTTTGGATGTGAGGTAACTAGAGCCTGCTCTCCAAGGAAATGTTGTCTGTAGTCCACATGCCAGCGAAGGCAGCTAGGAGGCTTTTGTCTTTTTGGGGATGGGGGCAAAGAGATCTTGGGAAATACTGCTGGGAATTTTCCTCATTTTGCCAAACAGTCTTTTATATTTTCACGTTCCCCACTCCTCCACTTTTTCTACCTTTCTAAAACCTTCTCAGACACTGCTGCAACTGAGGTGCGTTATTACGTGTTTATTGCTACGGTGCTGTAGTAGCCCCTCCTCCTTATTCAGCTTATGCTTTCAACCTGCATCTCAACCAGGCAGAGCAGAGCACGACACTGAAGGCAGCATGAGAGCCTTACTGAATCCTGCAGACAGCAGTCAGAAACGTAGCCCAGGGACCAGTAAGTACAGGTGACAAGCAGATGCTGGAAGAGGAAGTGAAAGATATGAACCATGTGAATGATAGTAAATGGAAAGAAGAAGTCCTCTTTTCCACAAACTCTTAAAATGCCTATTAGTCTGAATGACTAATTTGGTGAAGAGATAGATTGAATTTGGCTGCAATAAATATTTATAAACATCACACTGTTCCTTTATCTAGCCTGCAAAAGACATAATCGGCATCTGCATATCTGCAGTTGTAATGCTACGGCTCTCAGAAGTATCTGGCAACATGATATATACATTTTTACTTTTGTCTTCTACAAATAAATGTAAACCAGCTGCAACAGAATTTAACAACTGAATTTATAGGTGTTTATGCTTTATAGAACAGTCTACTTCCTTCATGTAAGTGACTATTAACTGTATTCAGTATGCCTGAAAGTGAATCCTGTCATACAAGCAAAGGATTAGGCTATGCCAGTCGTCTGTGTTTATGTAAAGTGTTGGCAGCTATTTCAGAGGGTTGCCTGCTCTGAACTTTCTTACCCTGGGGTTATAGATTGACACCATGAGCCCAGCACGATAAAGGGAGACTCCTATGGTGAAAATATCCACGCAGATAGACCTGTTTCTAGAACCTCATTCTGTTTGCTCATTTTTTTATTCTAATTAATTCACCAATTAATTCCCAGCAGTGTCTCAGCATCTCATGCGTAAGACTCAGCTAGTGCATCAGTGGTCTGCAGCTAAACACCTGCAGATGGCAGCTTGAGAAAAATATTGATTTTCAATGACTTGAATTTGGTGTTTAATTCAGCATTAGCTTCATAAACATTCCTTCCTCATCAGCACATGACCACAAGGAGCTTGTCTGTTCTAGGTAGTCAGGAACAAGCCAGCGAGTCAATTCATAGGAGCAGCTTGCTCCCTAAGTAGGCAGGAGGACAGAAGATGAAAGGACTACGCAAACAGCTGTGGGGAGCGGTACAGCCCCATTCTTCCATAGGACACCCTCGTGAGAGCAAAGCAGAAGGAAAAGGGTGGACCACTTGTAAAGAATGGGGTGGACCAGCTGCATGATGCACCCCAACACAGGAATTCTGGGAGGGATACTGGTCCTCTATCAGTAGTCCTTCACAGCACCCTTAGCTGGCATTATGCAGCTCACCTGTGCCTATAGTGATAACAATCATGAGGGACATGTCATGAGGGACAACATGCAAATATTTATTTTTCTGGGTGATTTCGTAATAGCTGTAGGGATATTACATAGGGAGGAGTTATAGGATAGGAGACATAAAAAGGAAAACAGAAAAAAAATCCACATTGGCAAAGAAGTAAAGATGCTGCACACATTAAATAAAGAAAGATGGAGATGTATTTATCAAAGAGAAGAAGTGCAGCTGGGAGCCCTGACTTCTCTAGAGGATGTTTGTGTCATCAAATTAAGGAATGCTAGCAATCATTTGATTGTACAACCAACTGCATGGAAAAAACAGCCCATCATTTGGCCTATAAAGAAAACCCTGTCAATAGGAAAAAAAAAAGATTGCTTTATGTCATAATGAGAAGAGACTTTTCCTTCTGAAGTCATTGCTGGTGTATGCTCCATAAAGTTCAGCCACCTGCATTATTTTCCTATGAACAAGTTTTACAGAGTATGAATAACCTGAGTTCAAATGTGATGCCTGACCTCCCACATGTAAATCCTCATTGATACAAACTAAGTGGAGGGGAAAATCAGACCCTAAAAAAAGTGGAGGATCTTGGATTTTACCACTGGATCTCCTGACTGAATACTGGACAAGATTCTTCCCCAATGCCATGGTAAATATATGCCCTGACATTTTTCATGAAGTACTATGATATAACATGTAAAAGATCAGTGTGAATGATTCGATTCTAAAAATGAGCATAGTCTGGAGGATTGAGTTTGGAGTCACAGAATTGCATTGATAGCATTAACATTCAGTCCAAGCCACCATGAAATCTTGTCAGAAACAGTATCAGCAGGAGCCAAGACAAAACAAAGAAATCCAAACTGATCTCCAAAAAAAGAGTATGCACTGTAATATGATAGCAATACCAAAATTTTCATAGCCATATTGCACTGGTGGTATATCAAATCCGGTATTTAATCTATGGTCTTTCAAAGAAAAATCATAGAATCGTAGAACCATAGAATGGTTGGAGTTGGAAGGGACCATAAAGATCATCAAGTTCCAACCCCCCTGCCATGGGCAGGGACACCTCCCACCAGACCAGGATGCTCAAAACCCCACCAGCCTGATCTTGAACCCCTCCAGGGATGGGGCAGCCACAGCTTCTCTGGGCAACCTGTTCCAGTGCCTCACCACCCTCACAGGAAAGAATTTCTTCCCCAGTTCTAATCTAAATCTCCCCTCTTTCAATTTAAAACCATTACCCCTCGTCCTATTCCTAGACTTCCTGATAAAAGACTCCCTCTCCAGCTCTCCTGTAGGCTCCCTTCAGATACTAGGAGGCTGCCATAAGGTCTCCCCGGAGCCTTCTCTTCTCCAAAAGACAATGTAAGAAATCAAGAGAATGATTATTCTCCCAATAGGAAAAATCTCTTCACAATGCAAACCAGGTGTCTGCTCTGAAGCTTAGGGGTCATGTTTCATCTTTTAAAGAAAAGAAAGTGCGATCATATGATCATTCTAATGAGCTAGTGAAACTACGGAAGTTCTCATTATCTATTTAAAAGATAATCACACTTTGAATCCCACTGAGCCTGGTGGCATCTTGTGGCAGTGAATTCTACAGGTTCATTCTGTGTTGACTTACTCTAGTTTTGAAGAAAATCAGACAATAAATAAGGAAATCAATACTTCTCCTCAAGTAAGAGTATTATGAAAATCTGAGGGTTAGCCCTGAAAACTCATTAACTTGGCTGCTATTTAGAAGAGCACAATCAAATACAGGACAGATGAAAAAAGTGGGGAAAAAGATTTTGCTAAATGTTGATGATAACCTTTAGCTATTGTATCCCTTTAAATAGTACTTAATATATGTTAAAATATTTAGCATATTTTTCTGTGTCTTTTAGATTGAAAGGGATTTCTGCTTCCAGTTTATACCTCTATCGCCACTAGGTCTTTCATCTCTAATAATTTCTCATTCAGACAATGTTAATGTATCAAATCAATCATACGCATTTCCAAGTAAATATGCCTTGGTCTTTCCATTGAATAGGGCATCTCAGACTTTCTCAGTGGGTACTTTAACTTCTTTAAACAACCCTCCCTGTGACACCCTCCCACCCCTGCATTTTTTTTCGCTCCTTGTCCTACTAAATAATCGATCTCTGTATAAAGGGTTGGGACCAAACCACTAAGTTCAAAATAGAACGAACAACAGATCAATAAAACATGAACTTTTCTCCCACTTTCAGTTTTAACAAAACAGTTATTTCAATAACTAAGCTTGCAGCCAATATTTTTACATTACTGTTTCTAAGGTCAGAGTGTTTTCTAGCTTGAGAAAGATCCAACAGTTCATTTTTTGTTATAAACGAGAAAATGTAAGTGCCAAAAGATTGGCACTTCTACTGAGTAACTAACATCTCCACAAAGTCTGATTTCCTCTCACACTGCACAAAAGAAAAAAAAAGTTATGAAAGGTGCTGGCTAAATCGGCACAGTCTCTAATTTAAACTACAGTCACAAGCGTGATGTATGAAGCAGTTCTTCCATAGCATTAATTTCACACAACGGATACATATGTCTCAGCAGATATTCTTGCATCTTCTCACTTTGAACTAGAGGTATTTATCATTGGCAGCAGTGCCTTAAACCTTAGCATAGGAAAATAAAACTCACTGAGAAAAGGTCCCCCCTAGAGAGATGGTCTCTGGTCCCTCCAAAAGTTCAGCAGAAAGAAGGGCATAAATTTACGTAGCAAAGGCAGACTACTGGGAGTTAGTAGGTGGGAAGATTTAAGACTCAGTCCCAATACTGCAAGACTCTGTTTTCACTGACAGTGAGCTTAAGCCCATATCTGAGCATGGTGAACTTGGGATCCCTGTTCTTCCCATTCATATTTCTGGGGTGTGTGGAGCCAAGTCAAAAAATCCCACAAAAAATTGTGCTTAGGAAAAGCTGACCTCAGGATTCCTTCAAGTAGACAAGGGAGGCTATTCCTAATTCTAAAATATGAACCTAGAGATGTGTTAAAAGCACGTCAAGGCTCCGTTCCTCCAGAGTGCTGCTGACCATAGGGAAGATCAATGCCAAGCAGCCCGCACAAGCAGATGCAGGGGTCAGCAATATGGATACTCAACAGATTTGATCTTTAGAACAAGCTTATACTGATATACACATGCCATACCTGTAGTTCATGCAGCTAATGATCCCACAAATGCAAGTATTAAGATCTGTGAGCAGTTCACTAACTGTCCAAAAGTAAGTTTGACGGAAGTTGAACACATTCACCAGTGACTTTGATTTCACCAGAACCATTGCCTCAGTTTCCCCAGCAGTAAAACTCCACTTGCTTCACAGGAGGTCATGAAGCTAAATCTATGAGTATTTGATAACTGTAAATGAAATAACTGGATCAGTGCATGGTATCATTACTATATTCCCTCAGTGGTGTGGGAAACATCACTATAATAATTTGCATTCCAAAGGAAAAATCCCCTTTTGAAGATTTACTTGCATTCCAGAAGATGAATTCCCCCTCAGAAAAAATCAAAGAAAAAACAACAGAGCTTCTGAACACACCTTTGCACAAGGCTGCATTCTTCTCTTCAGAGCCTTTATTTTTTTCTTTCTTTTTTTTTCTTTTTATTATTATTTTAGGCAGCAACGAGGGCTGAGTCTGTGGGATGGATCTTCTTTTCATTCTCATTTATAGAGACTTACCAATAGCAAGAGATTTAATGATTTATGAAACCAGAAGGTGAAAACAACAGTCCTCTTCACATGAATAACTTTGTCCTTTAGATTACTTTTTCTCTTCAGCTTTTTCCCCATTCCATTTAATTCTGAAGCCCACTTTCTCATCATGTTGTATGGCAACTCAGTTTTAGTCAAACAGGACAGTAATTTCATACTTTTAAAAACTGATTTCTGTAAGGCAGTGATTTAATTTTGTTATATACAAATGGTATCCTTCTTCAGCCAGACAATACCTGGTGTAGACTAGCTACACATACAGGCTTTGGACTGGTTGCTGCACGAGTGCCATATGCACAAAATACCATGGTCCTCTCATGACTTTTCACCTGGTTATATTACATAGAATTTCTATATAACCCATTGGAGTCAAACTGTTGGCCATCCCTGGCCATCCCTGGCCATCCCTGGCCACCATTCACTGCCTGTACCACCTGCAATTAGGGACTTGAGATAGCTGCAAAAGGCAGTAGAGTCAGACTCTCTTCCCTGCCCCAACCCAGGAAAAGCTATCAGTCTGTACTTCAGAATAAAAGCTGGGCACAGGGAAACCTCTCCTTTAGACCACCATTAGTGGCTTCTATATTTTTCAGCACCTGCAAAAAAAATTCTCACCCAGCTGTGCTCTTACTTCTCTGCTGAGATCATCTGAACTATTTCAGTAGAGACTGATAATTGAGCAGGGATTCCCCTTACAAAGATAGACCACAGCTGCAGGTACAGCATCACAGCTTCGGAGAATTGACACCGTAATAATTTAAGCACTGAGACTAACACACATCATCCACTAAAGATGGGCAAACATGGGTTTCTCTGATTTCTTTTTCTTGTGTATGAGAGACTGGTATAACCCCACAGCTTGGGCAAAGGATCCGACTCCACTCAAAGAAAGGTAAGAGACAGAGGTAAGAGGTGAAATGCTTATATGCTCCAACCACAAGGAGTACAGGCTGCTTAGATGACCCGCTCTCAAAAGACTGTGATATCCCCAGAGCTCCCACTCACAGTCCTGGAGGCTTTCTGCATTTGGCAGAGCTCCCAGGGAGTTAGTTCCACAACAAATGGTGTTTGCCCAGGTTACCTCTATCTCTGTATCTTCCAGCTTTTCATTGTGTGACTTTGCTACTTTAACACGATTTTAAAGCAGTATTTTACAGCTTGTGTATTCGTCTCAGCAGATCAGCCCATCTGCCTCACACCTTCCATCCCTGGCCTCCTGTTCCTCCAGGACTCCCTCCACCACTCGTTTCCTTTTCTCTCCCATTTTCCAGTCTCAGTCTCCCTGCGTCAAAACTTGTCCAGCAAGTGCCAGCTGGTGCCAGCTGTTCTCCAAGCTTCATCACCTTTTTTTTATCCCATTATCTAGCAATGTTGTCTCCAAATTTAATACTTACTCTAGTTATTTTCTTTCTCCTGTTAAGTTCCTCCATCTCCCCTGCCCTGTCTCGCAGCTTTGGTTTTGAAGCATTTGGTTCCTACTACAAAAGCAATGCACGTATTAATTGCAGCATAGCCTTAAATATATTACATCTTCAAAAAGTGGATGAGATTTTTTCTCCCAGTTAAAAAATATACACTGTAAAAGACTGTCAAAACCTCTAAAAAATCTTGGCTAATAATCTCAGTTCATTTTTTGGGAGAAAATAGCTGCTAACTTCCCTGCTGTGTGTGTCTGTTTCTATCTTCTATATACTTTAGATGCTTATATCATGTTCGTCAGTGTGCTCACATCAACTCATTGCTATGCGACTTTGTAATTAATAGGTGGCATAGATATCACGATCCTCCTACTATAAGACATTTTCTTCAATTACTTAAAACTTTCTTAAATTTTAGCAATAATGAGTGCTTTCCAGAGGCTACTTTTTTTTCTCAGATTACTATTTCAACCACTTTCTGGAACTATGTACACACATACACACACATAAGCTCTAACAAATATGGGCTTTGGAGCAGGGAAGTGAAAATTTGTAGGGAATTATCTTTATATCAGAGTTGTATCGTTTTCCACAATTTTATTTTTTTTTTCTCAAATCCACCAAGTGACTTACTTAAATCTTAGTTAACTCAGAAAGCCAACAGAAATTGCTTCAATTCTGCCAGATAAATTGCTTGACAATTCCACCCAAACTATGTACCTTGCAATCTGGAGTGTAGGGGTGAAATAGGGCTTCCTTTCCAATTCTGGCTGCCCAAAATTCCATTTCCTTGAACAAAAGGATTGAGAACATCTCTCTCTTGTGCTGCTAGTACAACAGTCTACCTGCTGCTCCTGGCAGTGGGAAGAAAGTGGGAAATTCTCTACGATAATTTTGAAAGAGAAGGATCTGAGTAAGTCAGAAAGGCATGTGAACTGAGAGAAAGACATGAGGGTGATTATGGAAAACTTGAGCCAAGAAAAAGGTTGGGGGGTAAGAAGAAGAACTGGGATCCCTGGTAGCAGACTGAGACAGAGAAGTGAGAGATGCCAGAGGGAGGGTTGTCACTGAAATCACCTCTGAACCTTGACAAGTCACTCTTGCACCGTGCACACCTCCCTCTGTGCAGAGCAGACATCAATTACTGAAGGAAGACTACGGAGCAGGATGGAGAATTCACAAATCAGAACCTAGTTTTTTAAGGCTGCATATTTTCAAAGAGTTATTTCATATTAAGTGATTTGTCTAGTTGGCTGTTTCCCCTTTCCATGTTCTGCCTTTTGTCCCACCAGTTCCCAACCTCTAGTCTGCATCTGCAGCCATTTTCCCCCTCACAGCTCCTCATCCATCATTTCCAGATACTGAAGTTAGCAGAAGAACTAGGGAGGCTAGACCCTCTATTATCACCACCTTATACATAGTACATCTACGCGATGAGGGAAAAGTTGAATTGCCTTTTTCTCATCCTTCCTCCAACTACACCTGGAATCTTATTTTAATCTTTCCTAAGGCATTTAAAATAGATTTGACAACAACTTGGTATGCTATATGCAGATTATATATACTGAATAGGTAGCTATTCAATATTTGTATCTATCTTATTCTGCTGACGTGTGATGTTGGGTGTCATGTTGTTGCACTCTGAAGTATACTGGAACCCAGCTTTGAGTATCTATCCCTGATTTTCCCTGACTTGTGAATTTCAGAACGGCCTGGGAGTGAAATGCTTTTTCTCCATTAAGAAGCCCAGGCTTCCTCACTCTTATATCCCAGAGAGCTGTATTCTCAGGAAGTAAGCAAAGATTTCGATCCGAAATTCTCATCACTGCCACTGTCAGGATTATGTTCAAAAGGCGTTGTTTTATTTCGGCTAAGGGAGGCTTTGGTAGCTCAGGAACAGCTCTTCTCCATTCAGCCCCACTCCCAAGAACACTGGCTCTGGCTTCAGCCCCACGCCGGGTGTCAGCTCTCTCCTCTGCCACTCCAAGTCCTCCCCAGGACACAGCTCGTCCAGGGGAAAAAATAGCATGAGGTTATGTAACAAAAAATAGACTCGTTACGTGCATGCACAAGAGGGCAAAATTAAGGTCATGCAAGCAGTTCTGTAATGATTTTGGATTGCTTAATTTCTCCTCAGCACCTACCCTGCTCCCCATCTAAAGGCCCTTTTCCCACCCCCAGCCTCCACTATTCTCTTTCCTCAGCTTCCTCTTTCTTGCTCATCCCTGCCCATTTACACAATCATGTTTCTGTTGCTCTTTGTTGCTGTCTATTGCCCCTATTTTGATAGTTTCTGTACATATGGCTCTCACTCTCTGCTCCTATTTCTCTCTGCTGTTTGAACAAACAGTTCACTGCCTGAGGCTGCTGTCTCCTGACAAATACAGCCCCCCCCTCTCCACCCTGTCCTCATGTCTGACTCTACCTTCTCTCAAACTCTAACACAAAATACTTTCAGATGTACAGAAGACTTTCTGATTTAATTTCCTTTCCAGACACAGAGGGGAATTATTTGAAAAATCCTGATTAGACATGATCTGAATCAACTGAGGCAACATAATGTACACACAGCACTAATAATATTGAACATTTATACAGCATCTTTAGCCATGAAAGTGCTTTACAAACACTAAGGGAGTGATTTTTCAGAGGTCCTGTGCACTCATTGCTTGGTGACTTCAGCTTTTTCTTTTTTTTTTGTGATTGCTCAATGCTTCTGAAAATGAGAACGCATCTAATTAGTGTTTTAATATTGAAAAAGAAAAAAAACCTCTCTAGCTATCATTTTATATATGGAAAAGTAGAACTATAAAGAGCATCACATGCATCAAGCCAGGTTGCAGGACAGCCTTTTTATTTTATGTTTGGACAGCAAGGCTCTGGGGCTGTATACAGAAAAGGGCGCAGCTCTTGAATTGTTACATTAAGTGTCTGAGTCCATAAAGTTTTTTGAAATCTAAGCTTCTGGGGATGTTGTTACCCAGATTTCTTCCACTTCCCTTTTTACAGAAAATTCATAACCGGTTGTTGATTTTGAGCCTTACACAGGGGAGAACTAAGACAAATAAGAAACCCGCTGTCTGCTTTTAGTCAATAATTCAACAGTTAGAGTGCTCATCCGGATTGTGAAAGATCTTGCTTATCTGAGTTTGACCGCTGAGGTTTGACACCTAGCAGACAGTATAATGAAAGCATTAATAAGAGCATTTAGACTCATTGGTAAAGGAGCCAAATCCAACGAGGGAGCTAAACCTGGGTCTTTGAACATCTTACAAGAACATTCCTAACTGGGTTAGATTTTCTTGGATGTTGTTTTACATGATAAAAAAAGACTGTTCCAGCTTACGATCCTTATATCAGGAGAGGTTTCACACAGTCATTTACAGATGGAGCCTCCCTTTTCCTTTTGCAATCTGGTATAGGTCTTTTTGCAATGCCCCAAGTTCTTATTATTTCCTGCTGACTAGCTTCAGCAGTGCTCACCTGATCTCATTGGCTTTCTGTATTGCCCTTTTGAAAGCTGAATTCTTCTTATACATTAGGGAGAACCCGCAGAGCCATCCCATCTTAAGCACTTGTCCTTTTAATGCCTACATTCCTCATGGATTTAGCCCTTGACATCTAAACAACACTGCAAACAGAAAATATCGATGACTCGAAGTTCCTAACTCCAAAAGCCACTTCTTTGGAGTTAAGTGGACACTTAACTCCAAAGTTCATTCAAGAGTTGGTGCAGTTGAGTCCACATAATCTAAATTTCATTTATCCAACATCCTTCAGCTGAAAAAGGGCCACATTCTCTTCAGTATTTCAGAAGAAAGGGTTTTCAGATAGTGGAATCAGGGTTTTATAAAGATCGCTAATAGCTGACAAAACGTTTCAATCTGACCCTGTCCTGTTGATATAGGCAGCCCTAGGTTAGCTAACAGCCATTTTGTAATTGCAGGTCTTGACTATGAAGATTTGTAAGTCCTCTGTTAGGAAACCTTGATTGAAGTTATCAAAATCTGTAGGTTTCATATTATCAGTTTTGTGCATAAAAAAAAAAATGGGAGGATGCATGGATATCTTCCCTAGGATCTTCTCCTGTGGAAGGCTCTGCTCTGGCAGGTCGTATATTGCAGACCCCTGTGCCTGTGTCATCAGTCATTTCATTAAAACTAAATATTTTTGGTCGCTTTAGCCCATAGGTAGCTAAAAATAAACCTGTAATCAGTAATTATTTGAGATACTAAAATTGGTAATGTTTTTCTTAAAAAAATAAGATGGAAAGATTGTCAGCAAGTCACCCCTAACCTCAACGACTTAAAAATAAATAAACCATCCTGCTTTTGGGTGAGGAGCTCTTTTGGTACAGCTATTTGTCAAAGATAATAGGCCTTCTGGTCTTGCAGGTAGTATTTCCTCTAACATTTTAAAGTAGTTAAACGGCTGTGGTTTCTGACATTTTCAGACCAATGTAAAGCCTCATATAGCATGAACATGTAGTGGTGCAGTGCCTTCTTATTGGAAATGTTAGAAATAGTCTCTCCTTGACCCTGTCCTTTAAGTGTGCCCGCCCGGCTTTGTGATTCAGCCCAACAGTCCTGCCTTTTTTTCCAAGGTACATCAGGTTGAACTTGTTCGATAGAACTTATTTGATATCTCTTAGGAACTTTGAATTCTTTCCTTGCTACAAGTCTTTATAAGGGTACTCAGTAGCTTAAAAATAGTATCTTTCCTTTTTTTTCCCTCCACAGTCTCATAGTTAATTTGTTTTTCAGACTTGCAAGAGATCCTACACAACAGTAACTTCCTTTTCAATCATAGTAACTCCTGCTCAGCGAAGCAGATCTCACTGGTGAGGCTCAAGCACCCTATAAGAAAGGAAAAGAAAGTATCCTAAAGTTCAAGCTGAAAGCTCTACTGGACAGCTTGGCACAGGAAGTTCAGAATATTGCCAGTTGTCAGAAATTAGGCTAGACTACAAAGAAAATGCAGTGCAGTGGTTCTTTGTTGTGCTGTATGGTGCTGGGAGTACTGTGAAAATAAACTGGAAAAAGAAGGCAAAGCTGAGACAGTCCATCTGTATATTTGAATGTTGCCCACTCATTTCTTAAATTTCATCACAAATCAACATCTTTGCATTGTTGTTTCTTATGTAGTGCTATGTATTTATGTGTGAGCATGCATATGCTTAGATACACATACATATTTTTATATATAGATGTATACAAGATCAATTTTCAAAAGTGAAAAATGGTTTTGAAGTTCTCCGTGTAAAAATTTCCAACCTTTGATGATCGTATGGAAACTTTCACTCTTGGCAAGTCCTTGGAAGAAGGTCTTTTTTTTTTTTTCAAATCCAATTTAAAAATTTTTGCAAGTACAAATAGAGCTAACACCAGAACCCAAACTAGTCCAAGTTCACCATTCCTAGAATTAGCAACCTACCTACACCAGCATCTAAATAAATGATCTGACACTGAAGTATACTCATGAAAAAATTCAGAATGAATATATGGTACTCATACTGTAAATATAGTTTGCTTTAGGTTCATGACAGTTTTATGGCTCCCTGTCTTATCTGAAATTGCCTCACCTCACATCCATTGTGAAGCTGTTTTACTATAACATCATGGCAATTTTCAGCAACCATTTCAGTTTATCAAGATACTTTTAAATCTCCAGGAAGTTGATTAAAAGCCCATCACCCTTTGCTTTCTGGAAGTAGACTGCACTTGCATCCTAACAATTCCCATGAGCAAAATATCCATTTCAACATGCTTTGAGTTAAAATAGGCACAATATTACATTCCTTAGTATAACAGTTTCAAGCCTTATAAGTTTGTGCCCATAACTTGTTCTGGTTATAGCAAGTACTCTGGCCTTTAACAGAAAGCATTACTGAGAAAGGACTTAATTCTGAGGTTATGGTGCAAAACAAACAGTGTGGTACAAGATCTCAGGTTAAGGAACTTACATGGCCTTGATGATTTCAGGTAAAGCGAAGGATTTATGTTTGTAAGACACTGGGATGACCCGATTTGTCAACTGTGCAGGTTTTTTCTCATGTCCTTTCTTCTCCTTACCAATTCACTTGAATATATACAGAGGAAATTGGGCAAAAGACTGAAGCTTTTATGTGTTTGTGTGTGTGTGTATCTAAAGTATGTATACGTACAAATATATATGTGCCTATGCACCTATGTGTATATATGTATGTGTATGCACACACATATGTAGTCTGTGGACTGTCAATGATATAGAAGTTTCCAAACTGAAAAGTAGTCCCATGTATTAGACGTAGTCTCTAATATATCATATATAATATGTATAACATATCTTTTATATTTAATATGAAATTTATGTACAATTTACATGTATAATATGTATACTATATATATATTTAAAAGTGCATATTTCTCTTTTTCATTGGTAGAAAGTAAATCTTTTATTTCCTTGAAACACTTGACATTTCCAATAACATCCTGTGTAAACATTATTGTCTTTAAAAATACATTATTTCTATCATAAACTATCATATGCAATATATAATAAAGGGGAAAATCCCCAGCAAAACCATTGTTGCCCTAATTCACAACCAGTTTGTTAGAGGCTTAACTGCTTTCAGCTTTGCCTTGGGCCATTAACTAACAAACCAACCATTAACTGTTAGTAATGACCATTTTTTCCCAGAGATTATTGCTTAATTGAACTCCTGTGCTGTGTTGGTTATTTTTATGCCATCTCACAATGACTATGCATTACTGCGTTTTCCTGGTATACCGACCACCTACTGAAATAAACAAGATAAGTGTTGGAGAATTGGATCTTCCACTGTATATACTATTTAAAATACATTACTTTAATGAACAGCTTTGATGTAGCAGACGTGCTTTTTCATTCTTCCTGTTCTCCAGAGCATATGCATCAAGTAACTTAGATGCAGAATTAATGCATGCTGCTGTTCAGTAATGTATACAATGTCAAGGCACTGTATTACTAAGCTGTGTTATATATTCATTTGGGTAAGACACATTTGATTATTAGCATTCTGTTCTTCAGCAACAAGCCACATGTGCTGTCTGTTGCCATGGCAATAAATTAGGAAGGATAACCTGACTACTTATCAATTTTTATTAGTGCAATCATCCTACCTGCTTAACCCCTCAGTAACAGTCGCATATTTAAACACCACTGATAAAATCAATGCAACTCTGGGGGTGTGAGTTAAGCTAATAGGGTGGGGAGGAAGGCAAGGTACTGTGGAGATGGGGGAGAGAAATACAGAGACTTACAATACGATGCTGATGTGATTCATTAATATTACAGGATCAAAAATGTTAATGTTTCTGAGGATCTTAGCACAGTGGGAAGAGATGAAAATAAGCGCAAAAACTTAAGACGGATAAAATGAAAAGTGCTTCCCTCCTGCTGTGTTTAAAGCAGTATGTGTAAATGCATATGTTAAACTATAAACCTGAATAAATGGAATCAAAACATGTACTTGCTAAATTTTTAGGAACATCATATACTACTAAATATAGCCTTTAAAGTAGAAGGCAATGAGCTCATAAGAACAACAGCATGATTTTCTTGAAAATATGAAAATGATATTCCTATTGGTCTGTGACCTTTAAGACTGCTGCTAACACCCTTTCAATTATCACCCATAGAAGAATCAATTATTCTGTAGTACTCAGAAATAAGAATAAGCTTCCCCTTCATTCCAAGATCTTCCTGGGATCAAAATAAAAATTACAACATATTTATTCTGAAGTATCTCATTTTGACTTAAAGATCTATATGTTCTTGCAGAGCTAAGTGTCATTAATCCGTGTCTGATTGTTTTAAGGCTATTTAAATCTCAATATTGCCATTAATGTGAATCCACAGCACAGCAGTGAAGGCTGGTCAGGGACCTCCTTGGACCTGCTCTCTGTATGGATACTTTTGCCAGGACAACACATGCCCTGCTTTGCTTTTGGATTCCAGGATGACCCTACCCATCCTCTCAATCTTACTATCGTTCCTTCACAGTCCAGAGGATCTGAGTTGTCAAATTCAACTGCACATCTGTGGGCATGTCATTATTAAGGTAGTAAAAGGCTGTCAACACAAAACTTTTCCAAAGCCTTAGAAAAAAAGGAAATATTCAACACAAATAACTCCTTACTTCAGGTGGGAAGTATTAGCACAACATTTTCAAAAACACCTAAATCCTTCACTTAAAATTCTCATCTTTTTAGGAGCCATGGGGGAATATGACAAGAGTTTGACGGGAGATAAACCTTGGCTTCTGGAGAAAGGAGACACTCTGGCATGTCAGAGGAAAAGCCCTGTCTCCTGGGATTGAAAGTTTGCTCCAGAGGGGAGGCAGACCTCTTCCCTTGCCCCTTCACTGTCACCTGCTGCTCTCACTGAGGAAGATGAGGGGCCACCATCTTAAGGCTGCACTTTCTTCCCCACCATGAGCTTCCTTCACCTACCTCTGTGAATGGAAAACACCCCCAGGAGTGGCAAAGCTGCTGGTGGGACAGACACGATATGGAAATTACACTGACAGGAATGGCCTGGGACGGGGGCTGAAGGGGAGCCAGGACAGGGAGCAATAGAGACCTCCAGAGTCTGGGGCAGGAATCACTGCTGGGAGAGGAGCAAGCAGATGTGGCATTTGAAGCAGCCTGAGCTGTGACGAAATAGGACATCTGGAGGAACTAATATCTTTTTATTACTCATCCCTACATGACTTGTCAAAGAAAGTTAAAATAAACCATAGTTAAAATCAGTGTGCATTTCTAAAGCATCTGAAATCGTTTAATCTGGGAGCAAGTTGGACAATCTGGAGATTAAGTTTCTTCCTAAAATGAGGCACAGTCTTCCAGGTCATTCAAGTGCTTAAAAATACTGAGTCACATAAGCATAAAGTCTGTGCACTTTCAATCATAACAAAACTTCAAGGCATATTTGACAAGTAGTCTCAGGGTCAGAATATTTTTCCTCACAACATTTTAAATCTTAAAAGAAGGCTTTGCCTTGTGAAGTAATTTTTTTTAGAAGGAATAGTTGAAATCCACTTTACAGTCCACGGTGAGCTTCTAATCAGATATGCCACACACTTTTCTCCACAATGCGAACCCACCAGCCAGACAGCAGGTCAAGGCTAGCTAATAGTTCAGAAGTTTTGATTTATAAGAGTAGGGTATACATTGGCCACAAGCTCTGTCCACGTATGTATGTGTGTGCGTATTGAGTAATAACAACAGGATTTGGTAAATCTGGGAGTGCTCTCGCTTTGCCTCCTGTTCTTTGTAAGTGTCAGCTTTCTGAAGGAAAATACTTTGTTCAAATCTCAGATTGTCATTATGCTTTCCCCACCCGAGAAGATGTTAAGACGATCCATTCCATTCCCATAGTTGGACATGTATTTTCAATGGAGCCTGACAATGGTGCCCAATGTCAAAGTTCAAGCTGGATTGATGGATTACTTACTCTGTTCCACTGCAGTCATGCTCTGTAATGGAAACAAGGCATTGCTAAAAATGCCTGACCATTGACAGATTTCCAAGCAGGGCTGCTGTTTGTGCAGACCTCTCTGGAATGAATCCTGTGTGCAAACAGACCTTCTCCAGTTGGAAGCAGAACAAATCCCAACATTGCTATCTCCCAAGAAGCTCAGCCTTTCCTGTCAGCACCTCACTAGGAAGGGGAGCTGTAAAATTCTGTATCCACCCAGACTGTTTCCAGTAACCTGTAACAGTAGCGTGCATCTAACTAATATATCCAGGAGCTTTTCTAAATCTTGAGTTTTGAGCATAAAGCTATGTTGGTAGCAGATACCCCTTTAAAAACTGGAATTTGCACAATCTACAGATTAATAGATACTGATAGGAGTAAAATGAGTTTGGAACAGCAAAAGAATTGTATTCAAGTTAGTGATTGTCGGTATTGCACTTGAGTCCAATATCATGTTCCCATGGGTTGGTGCAGGCTGTGAGAAGCCACATAGGTCAATTCATAGCTCATCGCAAGCTGAGATTCACATACAAATCAAAGACATCACAATAATAGATAACAGGATACCATTAGGAGTTGTAGAAGATTTCTGTCTTCATGTTCAAGCAGGCAACTGCTTTTGGCATCAGAATCTCAGATGAAGGACACAATAGTGTTGTCCTGAATATGACAGGTAGGGCTCAGTTTTTAAGATAAGTCCTCCAAAACTGAGAAGGGAAAGAACAATTTCCCTAAAAGCCAATTTTCTGTCATCTTAAACTCACAATCGGTCATTTAATTCATAAAGCAAAATAAAATTACTGCAGATGAAAGTGAAGAACAGAAGCTAATCATATAAAGGTAAGACTGCTAAATAAATAAATACGGGCCACGCAGTGATTCACCTGTGCATGAATGCAGGAAGCAAAGCTTTTTTTTTGCTTCTGAGTCCCAGCTATTTTTGGACTGGGCAGTGCTCTATAGGGACTAATGGCTCTCTTTTCTATATGGAGACAAGACCATGCAAAATAGGGAACTTCTCTCTCTGCTTCATTCCTGCAGCTGGGAGAACAGTATTGAAGGCATTGCACCAGCACCGTAGCAGATTGCTCCTGCCTCACCCAAAAAATAAATCAGGCAAGTGGCTGTGAGTGACATTCTGTTCCAGTGTCCTTTTGGAACCAAGAATCATTCCTGGTAAGGTAATAAAAGGAAAATTTCTCTCTAAATAAATAAACATTCTGCTGTGAAAAGTGTCCATCATGTTTCTTGTTTTTCATCTTATGATTCCACAATTTGATGAAGAGCTTAACTGAACAAAATATATCCTTGGAATAGGGTCTGCATGGAGGTGGGAGAGAGAGTTTCTACAGAATAGGTGTGTTTGCAGAGGAAGACTTCTACAGAATGGGTACGTGTACTAGAAATATGCATGTATAAATATTCTTCTATAACATTTTTGAAGTAGCTTCTACAGGAAGCATTAAAAGTTCAGGTCTGAGTTCATTGTATACAACTCAGCCATAAGAGGCAGTTCAACATTCCCAGTGTCTGGGTTCCAGTCAAAAAGAAAGCTTAATATGAAAAAATAAGTAAAACGAAAAAACATGAGACACTGAGAGTTACAACCAGTGAGAAAAAACTCAAATCCCTGCCCAATTAACACCAGTGCAACTAAAATATCATAGATAGAGTTGTCTGTTTATTTGAACTTTGTTTCTCTTCTCTAACAAAAGCACACAATGTGGTGGGAGAAGTCAGAGATACAGAAATTCTCTGACAGGAGAAAGTTTTCAGTAATGACAGTTCAGACATTTTTAAAAAATAACTAGCACACAGAGCAACACGCGTGCTTTCGAGCTGATCTAAAAGTCTTACTTCCCTTGCTCTGTGCCTTGCTCTTTACCATAGCCACTATACAGCCTTTTACTGTTTTCATACGTAAAAAGTTTGCTAATGATCAAGCCTGGGGGAAGGGGTACAGCCACAGCAGTCTCCAGAGACACAAAAACGCATGAGTTTGACAGATGGTTTTATTCATTCTTACTTCTCTGTTTGAACTGTACAATTGTGATTCTTTTTTTACTGTTTCTTTTACACTATTGTCAGCTCTCTTCTGGCTCCTTAAATAAATCTCAGCTAAACCCCGAGTATAAAGACCATACATTTTCTCCTCTGAACCGTAAGTATGTTAAGTATATTTGTGATGCTTTTACTTTTACAAGACCCTTTTACTTTTCTGTCTTTAATTTATACAGTTTCTCCAGAGAAATCATCAGGTGCACAGGCAAGCAGCCAGATGTGGAAGTTGTGATTTTGTATAAGTATTAGATATATTGTGATTGATTACTCAGGCTTACAAATAGCAAGAGTTCAGAAGAACTCAAGAGAGACATACCTACATGATGTGAGAGCAGAATACTTAGTCAAATATTTAAGACATACAGTTTTGTTTAATTCTAACACAGTTTACAAAGTGGCCCCTCGAGCTCCAAGGCAAAGGAAACTAGTTTTCTTATGGATATGAGAGTCTAAGAAGATACAACTTATTCTTGAAACTTTTCCAAGGTTGAACATTCATAAAGTATTTCTCCTGAGCATGGAGTCTTTGCTGTCTCATAAAGTCTGAATTCACAGTGCAGTTTTTCCCACAGTTGGAAGGGAATTTATACCCACCTTTTACCCTCCTACCTGCTCTCACAAAATCCTACAGGAACCTAATAATCTGTGTAAACTTTACCCTTCAGTCAAATTTGGTTGGAATCAGGAAACTAATTCAAAAGTTCTCCTGTAGGTGTGGGGGACAAATGGACAGACAGCTTTGATATGCGTATGCGGTTACATGCAGCATAACCTTGTTTTCCTATGAAAGCAGAGTACAAAATAAATGGATATTTGGCCAACTGGGCTTAATAGTTCCTGTACCTGTCAACAAGTGTTTTTCCCTCAGACTGGACAGATTAGAAATAGAAACTTTGCAGTGTGCAAGGTCAATAAATCTAGACTGGATGGGTGAAAGACAATCCAGGAAGGGAATAAATTCCAAGGTTAAAGATGCTTTGCTGACACAAGGGCACCAGTAATGTCTCATTTTTACTGAGGAAACTTCAGTCTGGTTCCCTCAGCTGTGCAAAGCTGTGGGAGTGTCAAGCTGACCAAGGTGTTACATCTCAAAACAGTACCCGGCTGCTGAAGGTTTTATAATGTAAAAACAAAGCCTAGAGATGCTTTATAAAACAAATAACCCTGTATTCTCATTTTCAACGGCTGCAACATGAACACCACATTCACCATTTTCAGCACCCAAGGGACCTAGGAAATCACTGAATGCTGTGTGAGAGACATAAAGATGCCAGCTGGAGTAGCGTGCTCCGACCTCAGAAGAAAGAGGAAGTAAAACTAACCCTTATCAGGAGAAAGATTACACAAAGAAGGAAAAAAAGCCTGAGCTCTTTAGCTTAATGAAGCAAACCCTGAGCAAGGCTATGGCTACAATACTCTGTATCAAGATGGACAGCTATTTAAGCTAAAGGACAATATCAACACAGGAACATCTATCCATGAATAAAATTAAGCTTGCTGTGTTCCAGCTGTAAGAACACTGAGATTCTCAATGGCCTCTCTATATGGCCAGTGGTTTTTAAAAGGTCAGCTTTTACTTGGCAATTGATCTGTTTACAAGATTTTATCACATCCTTGCCTGGAAAGAGACTGTATGCAAAGACGCAGGTGGTGTTCACCAGTCTTATCTTCCTGTGAAATCTTATGGTCTCTTGCATTACTGATGTCTAAATGCAGTAGGCCAAAGACGTAGCTGAAAGACCCAGGAATATTTTCAGAAAGAGAAGTTGTCTGATTCTTGCAGTATTGTGGTGAACAAAATATTATTTTCTACTTTAAACTCCAAAGAGGAAGAAAAAAGTGCCCTCCTCACTCTGCCCGTAACACTGTGTTGCAAACAATTAATGCCTCCCCTCAGGAGATGCAATTATGATTCCATCCAACTCTTCAGACCACTTCTCCATTCCACCATTAAAAATTTCCCTTTCACCTGGTTTGATCTTTTAGAAAACAGCTGCAGCTGTGGTTGTTTTTAGTTGCTATTCCAAAGAATGTTGTTAACTACCAAAACTTCTGTCTGTATTCACACGTTTGTTGTTTTACCAAGCAAGTTTGCTCCAGTTACTGTCCTAAAAGCCTCAATAAATCCACAACACATTAATTGTGAAAATTAAAATCCTACTGTTTTCAAAAGTGTTATGGTTTAGTGTTTGAGAGTCTGATCTTTCCAGAGCAGTACAAGGAAGTCAAGAAGTCTATTTCCCAGCGCAAAAGCAGAATCAATTATACTCCACTTTTACTACAACTGATGAGTTCTATATCCTCAATTCCCAAATTTTGATCCTATTCAACTACTGAGTTAGCAATCATTGGGTTGACATTAGTGTCTAAGAGCTAAACAAATATTTAAACAAATGATTTCATTTGTAAGCATTAAAGCTCTTCTGATGATTGCTAAATCAATATTAAACAAGCTGGAAACATTTAGGCTCTACCCACCAGAGCTGCAAGGTAAAGTATTCTGTTATAGTACACCAGTAGCCATAGATCTACATTTATCCATTGTAATTAATAATTTTAAGACAGTACAGGATTTAGCTCTAGTATATATTTTTATTATCTTTCCAGACTCCTCAATAGTGCAGGGATACACAGTTGTCTATTATTAAATAAAAGGTTAAACTCTTGGCCTTTTAGCTGTGTGTATCCATGGATGTTTGAAGAAGTGTGAACTAAATAGCCTGCTGAAATACTGCCTTTCAAAAGACCAGGAAATGGGCAGAAGTGGCAAGAGTCCTTATTATACATGAACTAGATGAGCACTCCAGCTGCATTCTGCTTTCAATTACTTTTGAATCATCCCTAATCTCTGGAACTAAAATGTGATTTAGGGAGGAAAACACAGTTTGAATTCTGCATTTAGGTAAGAGAGAGAAAAGTCAACAGATGGAAAAACAATGTCAAAAAGGCATTTTTAGACTAAGTATTACTGTTAGACTGAAGCGGGAGTGTTCTTCATGTCACAGGCTAAGATTATAAGATGTCTGCCTGAGCTTTTTCTTAATAACAATGTTGTGAACCCAGACTTTCTTAAAAATAGAAGTTTGTTCTTTTTTCAAGAAAACAATGAACTGTTTTGGAACAGATGTACAGAACTGAGTGAGATGACTCATCAGCTGTGCTCAGTTACAGTGGCTTTATCTGTGAATGCGTATAGACAAAAAGCCACTCAAGAGAGTTCGTAAAAGAACAGCCGATCTACTGAGAGCTAATCACACTGGGCTATTCTTGGAGGAACACAGTGTTTGTACGTAATGCCAGCAGTTACCAATTATTGCCTCTGCTTGGCAAAATGAATAGATCTGTGCAGTTATTTAATGGTGCTCTCTGCAAAGACTCTATTTAAAATATCAGAACCTGTAATTCTCTAACACTGACCTGATCCAGCAACTGAGCACTCTACAGTGTGAAGACATATCTGCTTAACTTAAGCTCGTTTTCTCCACGGGAGACATCCAGTGCCAGCATACTAAGATGCATATTATAATATATTATTTGCATAAGGTTGCATTAAATTCAAGACAATTGATTTAAACCTGCATTTTAATGCCAACTATTTGCATGATATCTGCCTTATGAGGAAATGATAGATACCCCATCAGATTTCTACTGATATTAATAAATGACACCAACCTTAAGAATAAGGAATGGAGGGGTGAATCATGCCCTTGTAACCAGAATAAGCATTAGAGTCTCATTCCCTCTGATGTACAAATTAAGATCAATTTAGTGTAGAAAGTTTTGTTTCACAAGGGAGTACTGGCAACATAAAAAGAAAGAACAAAATGGAGCATCTTTACCAGCACATCCATAACCTCCTTTTCAAATCCAACAATTCTATTGTTAGCTAAAACATCTCCTTTGTGACAGTTATTGAAAAGTTGATGCATCACCTTTAAACTCCTTCAAAGTCAACTGCAGTACCTGTACATTGTGTGCCTTCTTTTAACAGATGTAAAACAAATGATATGGATTTGAAGGAGGACATATGGTAAAAGACAGGAAAAGAAATTTGTATGATTTATTCATATAATTTTGAAGTAGCATATTTAAAATCTCATCGCATTAACATCCATTGCCCACCTAATTGCTATAAGTAATTGACAGCTCTCATTAGGAAGAGACAAAACTAAAGGGAATTAAGGTCTTGATCCTGCAATTGGATTTCCATGAGCTGATGCCTTCATTGTGTGGAGCCTCCTTGGCATATGTGGGCTCGGTCTGGATACAGGAGTCCATCTGTGCAAATGTTATTGCAAGATCAGGGCCTAAGTGATATCATGGGAATTAAGCAGATTCTGTTGTTTGGAACAGATCTGCTCCAAAATTACATAGCAAGTTAAAAGTTATCCATTGTCATGGAACGGAGTAAATATATGACAGTTTGTTACCCAAATTTGGAAAATACTGCAAATGACCTGCTCTCTGTTAATCCAAATCTGAAAGCAGACCAGAAGACAATTTTGTAAACTTCTTCTTTACAGTATTTATGACATTAGTGGGCCTTTTAAAATTACTGTTATTGAGATATATTAAAAGCTGTGTGGAGAGATAAATACCAAAATCTTGTTAACAAGAATAAGATTTACTTATGGAACTCCCCCAACACATTGTTGCAAATTTACCCCTCAAGCTTTAATCAAGCATTTGGGGAAAAAATATTTTTTTATTCATAGCCAGTTTTAAGATAAAATGTACTGTATCATATTATACAAAATAAGTTCACTCTTAATTTGTCCATGTCCAGCTGGGCGGATGGTGTGGGCCAAATTTACCCATGAACTAAGCAGCTGTAAATGCCAGGGCTGTGACTAACTGGTGAGTAAGCAATAGTACATGTTACGCATGGCAACAAATTGGTAGGGAAATAAATGAAAGTGGTGTGACAGAGAGAATATATAAGAAAGTAGTATCAGTAATGTAGGCAAGGAGAAGCTATAAAATGATCAAAGATAAAAATATTTTTCATCTGATTCCTGGCAGAGTAACTGACCCCACACACACCTGCAAGCGCTCCTGCCTTGACATGTTCCCTTTTAGGATCATCTCTTCCCTGTACTTGCTCCCTTACTTTCATAGCATGAACAACTTATACACTAAATAGATGCAAAATCCATTTAGCTACACATTTTTTTCATACCTAACATACTTACTGATGGAGATACCAGTGTATTTAACCACAGAGCCTAACATCTGGAATAACAGGCTGTTGCTAGCTGGATCCAGAAGGCAGCTGAACTCATGAAGTTCGTGTTTTTGTACCTTCTGTCCTTCCGACAGCCTTCCCCGTCTCCTGCCTCCCCAGCTGCAGTTCTTGCACACTTCCACGAGGTTTTTACTTCTCCTTCATGTACTCCCCACATAACGCTAACCTCCCATTTTGCTCACCGCCTCATCTTATGAGCCCTACCTCTTTGAGAGCCAGCCAGAGACCTGCAAGTATTGACTGGCAGATGCCAATCATCATGACGCACATAATAACTGGGCAAGCGGTTCCTCTCCCCTGAAGCAGTTAGGTGTTCAGCTTGCCTTTTCCTCTTGTGGAGCTTTACTTCAGGCCCCTTTCTTCTACTCGGCCCTCGTAGCACCGACAGATGACACAACCTGACTGGCATTGTTTCCTTTCCAAAAAGATCAAAAAGTTCCCAGACACACTGCAAAATTGGGGGGAAATATAGCCTCTGAAAGTGCTTTCAAAAAAAAAAAAAAACAACCCTGATAAAGGTCATATTTTACTGTTGTGTGAGTTTCCTAGTCTTGTGTTTGAACAGGAGAAAGGAACTCCCAGAAAATAAATAGAGTGTGGAATTTCTATTGTCTATTCTGTAAAGTTACTTTGGAGTGGGAGGCTGGTTAAAAAAAAAAGAAAAGGAAAAAACACTTTTCCAACACTATATGTGTAAGGCATGAACAACAATAGCCTGAATCATAAATATCTTTTTTGCAGCTGGGAGTTGGGAAAAGAGCTTATTGGCTCAGAAGAATGGAGTTTATTATATTGCAAGAAATATGCAAGAAAATCAGATTCTGAAGCAAGATCATGATACTCACTGCAAGAACTCTATGAATAACTGCTTTGAGATTTGCTGGTAGAACTGAAGAATAAAATGCTCAACTCAAAAATAAAACATCTTGGTTTTCCTCATGAAAAGAGATGTTTCATTCTAGGTGAAATTAATGACCATTTCATATTAATTTTCTATAAATCAAGCACTAAAACTCAATCATAGCATTTAGCTTAAATGATGCTAGGTCCAGATAGTCCTCTCTTTTAATCCTGTCTGAGTATTAATTATGTTGTAGATAGCAATTGATATAACTGTTATCTACACTGACGTACATTTAGAAAAAAACATAGGCAGATAGCAGCGCTATTGGAATATATACTAATTAGAATGTATGCTAATAAAAATAATAAATGCTTGTATTACTAAAGGAGTTAGCTTGCTGGGTAAAAAAATCTAAATGCTAAAGAGAAAAACAAAAAATCATAAGCAACGTTTTTCAGATCTTGGCTAGTAATTACCTCTTATTCCAAGACAAATTGCTAGCAGGTTAAAGAAAAGAGGTCTTGATCCTTTACTGAATGGCATTGCTATTGTCAATTTGACTGAGAGGGTTACCATTACTTCTTCTAAATCAGAAGCTGGACGTGCAAAACAGGACTCCTGACCTACCTGGCCCCATTTTAGTATTCAATTTAACATGTCAAACATAGCAGTCAGAACTGTAACAAAACTATTTTGGTCCGGAATCAGATGTTTTCTCTTCTCTTATTTCCTTACTTATTCTTTTAAATTCTTCATAATAGAGGGAGTCCAGCAAACATGCTTGGAATATGAGAGAAATTCACAGCAACATGAAAAGCCAGAACTGACAGAAGGTGAGTGCTCTTGGCTGAGCCTCCTCAACCTTCCCAAAGGGGCGAAAGATGCAGCAAAGTAAATCACTGGGGGGCCTCCTTCAATAAAGCCTTTTTTGTGCCCTGTACCTCAAAGTAACTGCCTCATTTTCCCAATACTTACTCTGTGCTTCCCCACAATTTCAGTTGAAGAACCTGGGCCAGTCTGGGATCAGTGGGGCCTCTGGAGAACAAGTTGGGGGCTGCCAGGCTGCACATGGGGGCATGAGGGAAAAGCCTGCTCCAGTGTGTTGGAGAGGATCAACACAGGATGCAGGGATGCAATATGTCACCAGATGAATTATGTGCTTCCATCTCTCCCTTTTGACACCTCCCTAAACTCAGAAATTTCCATCACACCATTTTCAACACAAACTGTAAAATAGTATCACTGGGACACAGGGGAGCGGAGGAAGAGTTATTCAGGAATTCTTAAAATTTGTTAATTATAAATATGAATAAATAAATCTTAATTTTTATAACACACTAATTTTGAAATGCACTCTCTGAGTAAAAATATCTTTTGGTGTATACAAAGAAAAATGTGAAGTTGAATGTATGCTTAAGTTCCATTATATATAGACATATATGTATCTGGTTAGGAAAGCTAAAGCCCTGATAGAATTAAATCTAGCCAGGGACATCAAGGGCAACAAGAAAAGCTTCTACAGGTATGTCAGTGATAAAAGGAAGACTAGGGAAAATGTAGGTCCTCTCTGGAAGGGAATGGGAGACTTGGTTACCCGGGACATGGAGAAGGCAGAGGTACTCAATGACCTTTTTGCCTTGGTCTTCACCAGCAAATACTGTAGGTGCACACTACCCAAGGTGCAGAAGGCAAAGGCAGGGACTGGGAGAATGAGGAACCACCCATGTAGTAGAAGGCCAGATTCGAGACCATCTAAGGAACCTGAAAGTGTACAAATCCATGGAACCCGATGAGATGCATCCACGGGTCCATGGCAGGGGGTTGGAACTAGATGATCTTTAAGATCCCTTGCAACCCAAACGACTCTATGATTCTATGATATGTTTACCTGTCTATAGTATGTTCTCTTCCACTTTCTCTGTCCATGCACAGCATACAAAGACCAATATATATTCTAAATAAATTAACACTGGACAGTTCTAACATTCACCATAAGCTGCCAATACATGCAAGGATGTAACAGGTTCCAATCCAGGTCCTAACCCTGTCCTAATGTCTGAGTTTCATTTTCTAATGAGCAATATCACTGCTTTAATATGCTTCAGCAATTAGGATAGCCTAGAATGCTATTGCAGGAATGCTACGTCCCAGGTAGAAGATGAGGAACGTGACTTACCTTGGAATTAGAACTACAAAGGGGTTACCCCAACATAAATTGAGAGTCATCGTGCTGTGACTTTATGTATACATATTCCTATGAATTTAAAATGGGTTCAATTTGTAGGAATAAGCACATGTTAAATGACATGGCAATCCTGTTCTCTGTGAAAATACAAAATGAAGGAAAAAACACAGGCAAATACTGGTTTCTACATAAATCCATCTACATTTTCTAATGAATATGGCATGATATTTACCTTTCACACAGGAATGAGACAAGACATAACTTTAATAGTGTTTGCAAAGTACTGTATAAGTGCAAATGATTGATAAAGCCAGTGAGTGGCAAAGAGCCAAAGAATATTTAGACTGAGAAGTGCTTAATCCAGGGGCCTTTGGGGAAAATGCTTCTCTTCCAGCTTTTTCATAATTCACAAATCAGGAACTGGTGAGCAAAAGTAGCTTTTTACATATTCTTAGATATTGAGAAAATGGAAGAATTCAGCAGCAAACAGTTGATGAATTTTCCTACATGTGAGTTATAAAAAGAAGATAGACACATGATCAGTAACTATGAGACAAAAAACACACTGGATTTTTCCCTCTTGCTATTAACTGATGGTCTCTTTTCTTTGACTAGGTTTGTGGGACTGTATTCTGTAATGACATTTAATATTATTACATTTCTATCACTTCTAGAATGTCTCAAAACAAGAAATTTCTGGTTAATAAAAGACATTTATCCAGCATGAGATAAGTCAAGAAGGCTTTTCTTAAAAGAAGATAACACAGAAAAATCAGTACTGCCATAAATAAATATAACTCTATTTGATCCAATAACATCTTTAGAATTCAAGGGGTTTAGAAATTGTTTAACGTATTTTATAGTCACAGCAGCAGATTCTCTCAAAGGATTTGTTTTCACAAAGCTCTAACTGTGTAAACTTTATCACCCACACAAAATCCCACTGGCTTTCAGGAAGCTGCAGTTTCAGTGTGGAAGATACTTTTTGCTTTTTGTGTCACATCATTTTGTTTACATACCGCTTTCGCTCCGAGGATCACTAAATAGGGATTCTTTTCAGCATATGATTTGAACTTAATCCCCTAACTCGGTCTTGGTAGTAGAGCTTGCCATCTACTTTGAAACTGTGCTGAAAAGTCACTTATAGAATAGAATCACCTATACCTGATTAAGCAGTTTTCCACAAAATCCCAAGGAAGATTTCCACAAGGCAAATTTGCAAGCTGCGGTAGGGAAGTTGTGGAGAAGAGGGGCTAATTTATTCTTAACAGGATAGAAAATGCACGTTAACATGTCCACATTTCCGTCTATCATGGTAGAAATGTATTCTTTGCTGCCTGATATTGTGCATATTCTTCGCTGCCATTATTGAAAGAATAATTTTTACCAGTAGTTAAAGCAAGACTGGTCTGTAGGTCTTTCACAGTATAAATTTTGGTGGGAGGCAAAGCCACTATGAGAAGAGGGCTCACCTAGGACGCAGAAGAACCACAGATTAAGTCACTTCCCCATCAGCTCCACGGAAAAATTGAAGCAGGAGATTTCCCTCCCCAGGTAAGTGCTTTGATGACTACTGGAGTGTGGTGACATCACTTCTCCCAGAAGAACCTAATGACTAGTCAGTTCTTAAATGAGATGGATGGTGCCAACTTAACATTTAGGATACTGGCTTTACAATCTGGTGCACACGGTATAGGGTTGTAGGAAATCCAGTTTCACTTTCTCGTTCCACTGGCTTTAAAAGGTCTGGGATTTGTCTGATGAGGGACAAAACCAAACCCAGAAATCTTTATGTGATTTGGCAATGATGAATTCTTGTCTTCTGGCCAGCCTTAAATACCACATGCAGTAGTATCTCATGTCATATTTAATCTAACTCCCCCAGTAGGAAAGATCTCTTGTGTCTTATATTCAATTCAGCAGTGATAGCTTAATAGCTAATCACTTGCTTATGACAACCACTGTGAAATAACACTTAAAGACCGGGAAAATGAAAAGGTTTTTTGCTCTTGGACTGAGATTCAGATTTTATCTAAAGCATGAAAATCACAACAAAAATTTTTGTTAATAATAATAATAATAATAATAGGCCAACATTACAAATTACTGTCAGTAACCCCCACTACTAACTTGGAGATGAGGAGAAGAAAAGAAGGGACAATAAATCTTAATGTTTTAGGGAACAGATTAATTCAACATAAAGTAAGAGAAGAGTATGAAACAATTGAAGACGTGAGTAGCCTCTTTGAATGAAGAGTCATTACAAGAGGAAACACTATTAAGATTAGATTTGAAGATTAGAAGAGCCTGGAGATCACAGGGGTTATGTTGCATCTTTGCCAGGATTATTGTATTCAGGCTGTATATGTACAAGGAACCTGCAAAGATAACAAAAGAAAGAAAAGAAGTTTCTAAAAAGCTCCAAGTGTGTGGATCCTCAGCCTCAACAGCTGCTGATGAAATACCTGTAGGACGTTAATCGAACTTTTTCATGGCTTTCAAGCTGACAGTTCAGCAATGCTCCTGTTCAAACAGAAATTTTGGCATAGGTTAAGCCTATTAGTAATGATTGTCAATCACGCCACCAACTTCTTTCAGTTAAACACATTCCAAGGACTTTAAATACACTTAAGACTCATGTTATCCCAAGGGCTATTTCAATCTAGCATCTAAATAGGACCTTTAGTATTATAGATATAGGTGCCAGCAACGCGTCCTTTTGTTGTGGGTTTAGGAAAGGGCAAGAGCACAGATGCCTACAGCCATCAAGGCCTTTCTGAAGTGTGCAGTGGCAGCATGCCACCACACACAAATTGGTGGTTACCTTCACCAGGCAAGAGAAACAATTTTAGAAGTAGACAGGGCTGGGTTTTTCCTCTCTCTCCCAAATTCCGAGCTTGCTACGAATGTCTCTCTGTGCACAGTGAGTATTATTCATCAAAGTGCACAGTGAGCAGAACAGCTCAGAAGTGATTGCACAACATAGTCTATATTTCCAAAGTGGGCACAGGCGCTCCTTATATAAATCACGGCTGCAGCAGTGACAGGAAAAATATACAGAATCATAAACTGTATTGTTAAAGGTTTTAGTAAATCATCAGAGCCTTGAAGTAGCTTGGGAATTTTAGCTCAATGCTGTTAATGGCTGCTGACTCTCCTGTAATCAGATAAAGAGCACAGGGCAAATTTGGCAACTGAATGCTTGTGGGCAGGTTCTACTTGGACTAAATACACGCATATTCATGCTTTCGAGGGAAGGTTTTGTCTCCAAAGGAGCTGCCAAAATCTGCGTGGTTCTCCAGTTGGATCACTAGAAATCCAAAGGTCTCCTTGTTTGACTTCAGTGACAGAAATGGTAATTTTGGAAAAGAAGTTAAAAAATTGGCTCTAAAATGATTTTTTTGCGCAAAAGCCTCTAACTACACTTCCAACTACATGGTATTCAGACACACATAGATAAGAATTATTCCTGAACAACAGCTCCAGTCTTACCAGACTGGGAGAGATCAGCTAATAATATGGGAAATATGATGGTGCTTTCCCTATTTCTGCACACACACGCACACAAAAAAACCCCACCACACCAAAAAAAACCCAGCAAACCCATATCTCAACAAAAAGCAGCAACATTCAGGATAGTGTTTGCAGAATATGCAGTAAGAACAATACACATTTCAAGAATTATAAATTTTAAAAAAACTGATGATTGGTGAAGAGTTTACTTTTTGAGAGCCTGGCTTCATTTATGTATCAGACATAACAACAAAAATGGAATTGCTGCCCACTCATAGCCCTATGTCTCACAGCATAAGTTTTAGAAGTCAGGTTTGGTTGCTTTGGAAGTGCTGAAAGTTCTGGATGAGATTTGGCTATCGTTGGCACCTTTGCATATTGTCAGGTTGGACTCATGGGACACTTCCTACAACTCTGTAAGGTGGAAAGAAGCAGACCATTCCCCATTTTCTCACAAGAGACACTCTATCTCCAAAACAGACGCTGCCTTATGCCATCAATCACTACCTAGCAGTCTATGCCCACCCAGTGAGGCAGTTTGGCATCCTAGAAAGCTTAAGGCAAGGGACTAAATTTTTCAAACTTAATTAATGTTCAGTATATACAAGATTATCCAGTCTGCTAAACTGCTGGAGTTCACCAATGTCAGTATGGGTTGTAGTGTTTATATGAACTGTATTAGACATCAAGAGAGAATTGTTTTCCCATTATTTTCCAGGACTCCTTCAAGAAACTCTAAACAATGAATCTGAAGACTCATTTCAGTGCCAGTTGCAGGAATCTTAAAGATTATTCTGTTACACATATTGCATCGCACAGGTGATTTCAAAGCTAAAAATGTGCCCATGAGTAATGTCTTCCAAAGCATTTTTCTTTATAAAATATAGAAATGCGTTCCAAATGGGTTGATAAATAGAATAAAAAAAATATGTGCTGTATCTATTGAAGTGGGGAAAACCTATCTACTAAAAGCAGACTAATAAGTTTTGATTAGGCTATTTGATAAGTCCACCTTCAGCATTCAGTAACTGTGTAACTGCTTTAAGACACAAAACAGAAAGAAAATGCACTGCTGTTGTTTAATCATGAGATTACTATCTGGTCACAGCCTTAAGAAAAAGTCCTCGAGAATTTATCTAGGTTACTAACAAATAGAACTCTGTTTTCAGATGCTGTTAGAATTTAACAGAAAATAATTCCTAATGTTGGGCAAAAAAAAAAACCTTTCCTGTAAAAACATGCAAAAGAGTTACATTTCTCGAAGCATGGTTATCCAAAAAGACTACAGAATGATTCCAACTTTGCTACTGAAAAGTGTTTTTTTTCTTCTGGGTAAGTACTTTCTTACTTTCACAGTTTCTTTCACACATGCTGGCCTATGTATGTGGTCTCCACAGATCTCTAATCACAGATCACAGAGTTTGCAGACAACACCCATCTATGCAACTCATTCATTGCATAAAGGAACACAGAACAAAACAAAACTATGGAAAAGGAAAAAAAAAATGTTCACAGGCTGTATTAGTTGCAAGTGATTCTTTGAATCCATATGGTATTTGTGACCTGCAGATCTGTGACATTTACAAACTCATTAAATAAGCTTCTCTCTCTCTGTTTCCCCCCACACCCTCGCCCAATCTGTTTTAAATCTCCCTTAGACAAATCCCTGGAGAGTCCCATCGTGTAACGTCTTCTTCCCAGTGTGCACCTGCCTGCCTGGATGGACTCAGGGCCATTATGTTTTGGCCCTCCTGCAGCCACAGATGGACCTTCTGGATTCCATCCTCAGAGCAGAAGCCAAAACAAGAATGATACACATTTGATTTTCTATCTTTTTACATATAAAATGGTATATTTCTTTCTTGATGGAGAATTAAGACTCAGTTCCAGGACTGTATGTATTTGTGAAGTCAGCTAGGTCTAGGTTTAATGATAATTTTGAATTATAGATGCATTTCTATGCTGTGTTCCTCCTGTCAATTTTACAACTATAAGGTTACCTCCGAGAAGAGAAATGGTGCTTAGCACACACAGCATAATATATTTTCTACAAGAAAAACATTTCTTTTTTCTTTCTTTTGTCACACAAACTTACAGCCACCTTGTATTTCTGGCTGATACCGTAGAATAAAGACAGGTAATGAAGATTTCCTTAAGTGTGTCATCAGTCTCAGTGCCACTGGTACTGTTACGCAGGGCTGTTTAAAAGAGTTTTACGAGGTGAGAGGGGGAATAAAGCCTTTGCAGAAAGTGCATATATATCTGTCCTTCTCCTACAGGACCTCACCTATTCTGATGAGCCGGGTAAGCTGAATGACTCCTATAAATAGACAGCTTGCCAAAAACCATGCTTCTATTATTAGCTATTAAATAGATGACAACTAATCAGCATTCACTTTTCTAATTGCACTGCATCTGGGTTCTTCTGAGTCCTCTGTAATTGTGTCTTTTAGGAGAGGAAAAATGGGAAAGGAAAGCTCTGCCAGTCTTATTTGCGCATCTTTGCCAAAATTATGATTTAATAGCAATAAAATTTTCAACAGCAAGGCAATTTTTCCCTGTTTTTATCCCAAAGCCATATCAAGTGAACCTGAATCAATGATAAATGTCTACATTAAAACCATCATTGCTAATAGTATTCTATATCATTCGTCTTTTGTTCAGTGTGACCAAATTACAATCAGCACATGACTATAGCTACTTGTGATTAATGACGGTTTTACTTAGTAACTGACAGTGAAGCTTCTGGGAGGAAAATGGTAATATATTTCAAATTTTCAAGCTATAAATTTTGGGAAAAAATAGCTCTATTTTCAAAGCTTTAGTTAACATGTCGGCTGCTGCTTTTACCACTGTCAGACTGAAAGGTTTAAAGTTGCTCAATTTTTGAAGGGATTATTCCTTTCTTCTCAGGGTGGAAGTTTTGGCTTAGGAGTTCTTAAATCCTTTAGAGACTATAGACAATATTTCAGAAGAACTAGAAAGTATGCAGGGAAGAGTGTTGCAATTGCTCAGGAAAAAAAAATTAATGACCTGGAATAAAGTCTCTCTGAGAGCATGGTAAATTAAAAAATTATAGATAACCTTTATGAATGAATTAGAGAGTAGACTTTGTGAAACACTGAAGGAAAGCTGTAAAAGCTTTCACTTGGCAGAGGCTGATCTTGATAAGGTCAGAAGTGGCTAAAAGCCATTTTTTGCCATCTGATGGCCACTCAGGAGCCTTAGGCTGGTGTTTCTTAGCTCACATCAAAACAAGCACTCCTGCTGACAGCCTCAAGAGTCTGAACAAGCAGAGAGACTCCCCAAGCCTCTTGCCCACCATTATCCTGATACAGAACAGCTGGGCACAATATGAATGACCTGTGTTGCCACTGCCAAAATTATTATAAACCTGAGAAACCTCGGTCTTTTGAACCAATAGTGTATAAATTGTGCCAACACTACAGTTATTCAAAATTGAGAATGAAGTAAAAAAAATACATGGTTTTGGTGGGATTTTCTACAGGATTTATCAAATACCAACTGTTACTTTCTAACTCTTGAAGGCATCAGCAAAATTTCCCTCTAATTCACTGGCAGCAAAGTTCTTCTGACTCAGAACTTCATGAAAAACTTCATGAAGAGCTTTATGAAAATTTTTAAGGCCAAACCCTGGCATTAAACAACATCACTAGCAAAACTCCCATGGGCTTCAGCCAGTCTACCGTTGTACCCTAGATCTCCCTGTGTGAGAAAAGAAAGCTTACCTTTTTTCCTTCCATCTTATTCACAGACAAACTTCAGAATACAAGCAGAGCAGGGAGAACAGCATACTAGCTGCCTCTGTGGCCTTTTCCTCAAATAATTTTTCTGTCTCCATTTTCTGATATGTTAATTTGGGATAATTACATTTACCCTGATTCATGTAACAAACTGCATTAGACATCCTACATTCATAACATCGGTATGCAACTAAATATGTGATTGTCCATACTGCGTTTTCTTTTCCTGTGCTTCAGTTATCCATATATATATAAAGATGTGTTTTATCTCTCTCTCTATACACACACACACAATTTGAATGATGGAACTCAAAATTACACATAGTTTTTCCATTTCTGAGCAAATGAAGAAAATATCATTATCCACTAGAATTTCACAGCATTTGTCCTTTCTTTCAAAGTTCACCTTAAAACCCAATACAAAAATCAATACATGAGATAAAGAAGTATCACTTTCAATTTGTGGCACTTTCCTTACCTTTAAATTCTACTGGGAGGATAACTGATATCAGCTTTTACACAAATACTATGAGTAACAGGTAACTAAAGAAATAAAGATTGTAAAAATAATTAATCAGTTGATCTTTTAAAATTAATCCCTATTGTGAATAGAAATGATATTTTGGTTCCTTTTTCCTTTTATTTTAACTAATAGGGGGTAGTTTAAAATGTTTTTCTAGCAGCAAAGTCACCTGGGATCTGTGCACCAATCCAGCAACATTTTGTGCATGGATAGTCATTGTTATTTTACTCCCACTAAATTTCATTATTAAGCACATATAAGAGAAGTTGAGTTGTCTGTGTTTAATACACCCAAGTCACCACTAATGCTGATGCAGATCACACCATAACTTACATTTTCAAATTTCAGAGAGTTTAAAGCTGCAGCAACGCAACACCATACAGATTGATAACACATTTTGTGTAAGCTGAGCAGATTTGATCTACAGACTATTGAAGCACATTTGTACTACAAAATTCTTCAGAGCAAAATCACTTCAGTTAATTCTGCTTCCTTTAAAAATTAAAGGCATCTTTACCCTACTTTGCTTCCAGTTCCAAAGATGTCACACAGTAAAACAAATATGAAAACATAGTTAAATATATATAATATCTTGGTAGCAGAACTACTTACATAAGGTTCCTTTTATTTGTAGTTTATAAATTCATTTATTCTTGCTGTAATTTTGATGAGATAAAAATCAACAGTGTAAGTCAGTACACAAAAATGTGAAGATGTTTCCTGCAACTATTTGTATGGAGTTGACAAATACTTTGTGACATTCAGACCTCATTGCAAATCCATAGAAAGTGACCTTTGCAATGATTTACAGGAATTTAAATCTCCAAATGAAATAAGTGAAGTTTACACCTAATTACTTGTTCAGAATCTCCCATTAAAAATGCTGCATGAAATTGGATAATTATGTATGAAAAAGCACACTCTGTTCTTCTCCTGATGCAGCATCTAACCATGATTTTGTTTCACCTTTTGTAGCAATGACGTAGCAGATCATCTTAAGAGGTAAAGCTTTTTCTCCAGGATTAGTTAAAGAGTAAACTCCATGGTGGTTAGGTCAGAAACTGAACTTACCACATCTGAAAAATTCTACCAGCTGCATTTTAACACCTTCAGACACCTAATATACTTCATTTCTGTGAAAATTTTTCTTCTCCCAATTAACCTAGTGGGATCTTAATCATGTAGTTTGTCAAGATCAGTCTAACATTTCAGTTTACTGGTATATTAATTCTCTGACTTTTAATGCCTTGCATTAATATATTAGAATAAAAATAGATGATAATAGTAGTGTAATCTTATTAGGTAATTATGCAATGATCATTATTAATTAATATACTATAATGTCAGTTAAACAGCCTATCACAATAGAGTGTGCTACAATTTGGTAAGGTTTGACTTCTGGGTTAGTTTAAAACCAAAGAAGTTATCATTGTATAAAGGAGAACAAATTATATCAGTGAGATTTTGTGAAAAAAAAACCAAAGCCAAAAGAAAATATTTTAGTTTGATAAGGAAAAGAAAAATAATATAAATAGCTTGTCACTGCATTCCTTTAATTGCTATAGTAGCAAGCCTGAAAAATATCATAAGATGGTAGAAATTATCCAGTATTTAAGGAAGTTTCTTTCAAAATACTGGCTTATTCATGATTTCTTTTATTTTGTATTTTTCTTATCGATACTAAGGCAGAAACATTACCTTCACAACTACGTATGGAGATGCTCTGCTACTAAAGATTAAATGTTAAATATCATAAATGGAAATCAATGTTAATGAATTGCTGTCTCTTTACTACACTATTTTTTTGGTTATAACTTTATTGTCATCAAATCTACAGTTAGCAGTTCCAGAGCTTTCACACTTTCCCCTGAAAATTGTCTTCAAACCATGCATTACTTGTAACTGTAGTTCGAATATCAAAATTTTTGCTGTGAGGTTATTCATCTACCCTGAGATCTTACACTGTGTCAGGCCTTTCAGGCTCAGCTTCCCCGATACCAGCCCTGAGGTTTACTACTTTCAGTCGAGAAAAGATATATTCTTGTGACTAACTATCAACACCTCGCACAGAGGCAATAAACTACAAAGTGGTGCCACATGCATGGAAAAAAAACCAACAGCTGATCTCAATTTACTAGTCCTCATTCATGGGAAAAGATGCACAAAATGTTTATCTCCTAAGTGCCAGTCTTGTAAAGCATTAAAGAAATTTAATTTTAAGTATGTAAGTATTCCCACTGAGGCCAACGGAGGTCGCTTCAGCCAACAGCACTACTGTGTGCTTAAATGGCAGATAAACGAGGACAGCAGTTTGGGGAAAGTGAAAAAAAAAATGGCATCTATTTAAGCACTAAGCATCTGAGGCCTACTTAATAAAAATGAGTCACAGAGCTGCTTAACCATCTTCCTCCACTGGGACAGAGGCGGTGAGAGAGAGACAAAGTACAATGTGGAACATTTATGTTTAGAAACTGTCACCTCAGCAGCTACAGGACTCTGCTCCTCTGCAATTGGAAATTCAGTGGATAAAAGCAGTAGTTTTCACATCAATCTAAAAGAGCAAGAACTTTGGATTTTTTTAGGTTGGGTTTTTTTTTTTTACATATAAAGACTATGTTTTTATCCCTAAAAAACTTTTAATTTCTTCATATTTCCTTTCAGAATGTTCCTATATTGGTCCCTTAATAATAATATTCTTGATAGTCCATGACTGTTTGCTTCTGTTAAGATAAAAGCATTAATTCCAGATAAAAATTTTGGCCTAGGGCTCCTCAATTATCTGATGCTGATTTTCCTTTTGCTTCGTTACACTTTCTTTCCTGTTCTAACTTCCTGTATTCTCAGAAAGATGCCCATGGCACTGAAAGTTTACAGTTTGGATTTTGTATGGATTTGTACTTGTTAATATTTTATTCATTGCTTTTCATGACTTATGGCCAAAAAAAAATTTGCCTTCTCTCAGCACTTTTGTGTGTCACCTGCTCCAGAGGCCAACATTTCAGACCACAATGTGATATGGAGCAAGATGTGTCCCTGAAAAGTACAAAAGGCTCCAAAGGCATTCTACCCTGCACCTGGAGTGCCCTGTACTCTGGCATAGCATTATTTCAAGTGAATAGCTTTCAACATCTTTTTTTCCTGGGAATTAAAAAGAATACCAGTGATGACTGAGGTCCAGAAGTCAATCTTATACAATTGCATTAGAAATTTTTTATTTACATACTGAAATCTGGGCACTGTAGGGAATTTGACTTCCCAGGGGTGCATCTGGAGGCATGNCAGTGCAGTACTTATTATGACAAGAGTTTCCTGAATTACACTCATAAGGCAATATGCTAAAAAGGTTGTACACATTACTGTTGGTTTTGGTGGAAATTTTTTTCCTTTTTTTATTACTAAATGTATTGTGACTTTCTAACAAACAAACAAAAAAGATTGTCGCAATTTAGATAGAATTCACACACTAACTTNAGGACCAGAGTCTCTTTTGCCTGCCAACATGCCTCCTAAAGGATCATTCTTCCATAAACTACAAAATATAAAGAAATTTAAGAAAGTATTAAGGAAATCTTAAGTATCATCTTGGGAAGGAAGAGATACCAAAATATACTAAAAAGAGCACAAATTATTGTGATGTAACAAAAGACTGAATAATCTGAAAATGCTGGAAGACATAGGGAAAAAATATGAAGAAACTGCTCCAAAGCTGTAACGTGTTCTCCTTAGTGTGTTTATTACACTTACACCTTGTCTTTACACAAGTGCCAATATTTACATGGAAACTGTCATCCCTTTGTCATATATCTTTGCCAAATGAATGTAAAATCTAAACAATCCTGAAACTTCAATGTAGATTTTCACTCATGGGTAACTGAAGACAGAATTAAATCCTAATAGTTCATTAAAAGTGAAGCCATTAATCAAACCCAATGAAATGAATAACTTCAACTGTCCAGCTAGCACTATAACTTCCCAATTCATTTCCAGGTCACCAGGCAATATATTTAACATCTCAGGCAGAAGTGTTTGCAAGTCAAAGCAACACAATTACTCTAATAATTTCTAAATGTCTTAAGTTTCTGTTCCATACCTTTTTGCCTTTTTTCCTCCCTATTTTTTTAGTTTTAGCTTATTTCTGTGTTAGCCTGTATTGAGACAAATTTTGATTTTATCCTTACATCACCATTATAACTTTTATTCTCTGTACCATGTCTCACAGGTCAAATGCTGCAAAACTATCTTTGCAGTATCACTAAGTTAACAAAATACTAGTACATGTGGCCACCATTGAAAAGCTTCATGCATGTGTTCCAGAAACTGATATGCTGTTTTCAAAAGGTTGCAGAAAACATAGTTTACAGATGGTTGGGAAGTGTACAGGAGGTTTTAGCCAGAAAACATCTGCATAACAATATAACAATCTTGGTGGGACTAAGTGTATATGCAGTCTGGACTGTCAGGTATGAAAATAAGAAATATGCAAATATGAGAAAAACAGTGACTAAAGAAGTGACTACATAAAATTGCAAACAGCTCACAGTAATCTACTGAAATAAGAAGCTCTTTATTTAATAGCTTTAACAGCAAGAAGTGAGTGAATAAGCACACTCAGTATAATTTACAAATGGAAAGTGAGACTTTAAATGTTCATACACTGTAACGTAAGTACCTAATTCTGGATGTGTCATGTGCAGGTTTTCTCATTCAGACCAGTTGAGGAAGAAACAAATCAAGTGACAAATTCTCAGTCAGTGGTAGAGCCATATCTAACAAGAACCCACAGTCTCTACTCTTCACCATCTTGGAAGCAATTGACCAACCCACACAGCTACTGCCATCAGCTTCGTTCCTTCTCTTACTCAGACATTTGCCACCAACCAAGCTAAAAGCAGCAACATTCTTTCACAAGTCCTTATATTTCAGTTTTCATTCCTAGGCAGATTCCATCTAATAGGCTCAGATTAATTATATTATTTCTGACAATGTTATTTCCTTGAAGCTACTCCAATGTCTGCCACTTCACTCCCACAGAGCAATTCCTAGCTAGTTTGTGTCACACCACACCCAGGCTCTCCCCACTACCAGTCTTGCAAGACGGTTTTGCTACTACACCTCCTCAGCCTTCTAAGACTCTTTTCTGCACTATTTCTTTTTTTCCTCTAAGACCAGCTGGAGAAATATGTTTTTTATGAAGGTATGTCCTGCCTTTACAAAGTCTTTCAGCCACTAGCATAAGAAGCATAACAGCCACAGCAGAACCAATTTTTCTGGTTATGGTACCATCTTATTTTATTTCTATCAGTATGATGTGTAGTTGTGGTAGAGCAAGGAACAAGGAGAGAGGAGAAACGTAAATATTCTTACTAAGCTCTGTCACCTAACTCAACGAGCTAAGCCTGACTTCTTAGATGGAAGGTCAGTACCGATACTTAGGCTCAGTGAAACCTCCTTACTCTTTGTCTAGAACAGTCCCAGCTGGGCGCTGAAAAGAAAACTACAGTCTTTTGAGCCCATCGTCACTGTTATTGCTGCTATGGCAGATCAAATAATATTTTTTCTTTTTCTACTCCCATGGTTTTTCACACATGCAAACATATAACTCTATATGTCATGACCTGACTAAACCAGCCACATATTATAGTGGAACTTGAAAATATAAAAATAGCCCATAGCCTATGTAATCTCTCCTTCTTGCAGTAAGGATCTTGAAGAGCCTGTTCAAACATTTGTCTGACCTTGTCTAGTTCAAAAGCTGAAGAAATACCGAAAAGCCTCTGCAACAATGATACATAGTTAATGTATGTTAATTCTTGATCATTCATAGGCAGAAAATGAAAAGATAATCATAAGATAACCCTGCCAGACTACTTCAGTGACCTCTGCCTGTCAATGTTTCCTTCCTATCTCACATTTCTACATCCTCCACTGCATAGTTTGAGTCATCAGTCTCTGACTATTGACTTAAAAGTGATAAATAAAAACTTAGTGTTATTGTATACATTCATCAGGGAAATTCCCTGAATTCTTACTGTTCATTATCTCCAACATCCCCTCTTCAAAAAATCTACTTATTTGACAAGGAGGATGTAAAGTGTTGATATGGGAAGAACATATCCTGATGATCCTAAAATAATTCTAATCTGCTTTGCTCTTAGCTTCAAATGATCTAACCTATCTTTGTTTTGCTGCAGAAACTCCAATAGAAATGATCTCATAACAAAATCCCAGATCTGAAAATTCTTAAGTAAAGATAAAATCAGACCTGGAGCCATCCAGTCTCTCAGTTACAAGATCCCTAGGAATTTTAGTCTTATTTGTCTGGATTTGTTCATGACTGAAAACTACCTTTCTCTCACTATGGATCTGAATCTATTGACTGATTTACATACCGTAAGAGAACCTGGAAAAGTTTCAATCATGATTTAGATAAAATTTGTCACTTTGCTGCTTCTGCTGCATATTTTGTCTTCAATTCTGACAATGTGGAATCTGATGGCTGCAGATGAAAGCTAACACACGAGAGATATAAAGATTTAAGACCCAATTGACTCTATCCAGCAGGACACAGAAATTAATACACTATGTATCATTACTAATTATTTTAACTAGTAGGAACAAAACCAGTGAATAGTTTTGCAATACAAGGTTTTGGAGGATTTTAATTTTTTTCCTAGAAAATAAAGAGGCCAAATATACAACTGACTAAAGTTGTGCAGTGTTACACAATATCACATAACTTGAGAAACTCCTATAGAAATAATAAAATAGCTGTTTTGGAAAATACAGTATGTGTATTTCTATATTCCAGGGAATCAGTATCAAAGGCGATCCCTGTGTGATGCTGAGGTTAGATTGTATGGTTCTTAGTTACTTTACATTTATCCTATCTGTGACCACTAGCTTGTCACAAATATCCACACCTACAATTAAATTGATTTCTTTTAACACCGCTGAAATCTTCTGCCACCTTTAATATGCTTCCAGGTCTGATTTCCTTCTTACATTACATTCATCTCAGGATAACTTTTAGAAAAACTCCTATCCATAAAAATCACTATTTCCAACCTTCTATGATTTAATATTGTAGAAAGACAACNTGACTTTCTAACAAACAAACAAAAAAGATTGTCGCAATTTAGATAGAATTCACACACTAACTTTTTTCTCTTGCTTAAAAAAAAAAAAATAAGGGAAAAAACATCTAACTTTTTCTATGGAAATTGTACATACAAAATTAATGGGAGGCTTTTTCTATAAAACTGCCAAATTTTTTACAGTCTTCATTTTTCTTACATATTAATTCCACGAAAATTCCAGAATAAATATTTAAATCTCATTTTTAATGGTGTCAATAGTCTCCAACTTTACTTTCCATTTTCTATGCCTTCAACTTCCACTTATCACTATTTTCAGTAGAGAGCATTCAGTCTTCCATTTGGTTATTATTCACCTTTCACCTAGCTTTTACCTCTTGTCTATTACCCTCTTGATAAATAATCTCCTACCTGTGTTCCCATCTTTTCTCTTTGCTGTCCAGAAAGTGCCAGGTAGCACTGAAGAAAAGCAACATTTTTTGTGTTACAACACTTCTTTTACCCCTGGGAAAATCATCCACATCATCTTTGTGATAATGAGTGCTTAGAAAATTCCCAGAAAAAGAGCTAATTTATTTGTCTAAACACGTCTCTGGAAAAATAATCTTGATATACCAGTGATTTTTTTCTCTTTTTGCACCTCTGCATGAAAATGTCTTACTTGTTTATGTTCAACTTACTGATGTAAAGTTGACTTTTTATTAAAATATCCTTAACAGACTAATCCTGGCCTTTTACAGAAAATTCTTACAGCAAGGTGCTTTCTGTGCTCTATGATTTTTATACTTTATATAACTTCTTCTCTGCAAGCAACAGTAGGGATCTTTCCCTTATCTGCTTTCTGATCTGCTCCTTGTAATATTTACTCACTGTGACATGCAAGGTTCAAGCTAAGACAAAATTTAAGGCAAAGAATTAAAACATCTTTATGGGTCATTTACAGGAGGAAAACATTTTATCTGAAACACTGAGTGCATTAACATTGTCTACACATACTTCCTGTCTCCTCACATTCTCTTTATGATTTAGCCTTTGGTATTGGGTCATACCAGGGATCTCACCTTCAGTATGATTCTCGTGCTTCCTTTTCCTCTTACTGTTACATGTTCCTCCCATAACCTTCAGGAGCTCCATGACTATTCCACTGCACATCCCTCTCAATCTCTTTCCATTTAACAGTTCTGTCTCCTCCTCTACATTCCTCTCCTGGTACCTCTAAATCTTCTGACCAACAGACTGCAAGGTTGGCCCAATGCACAATATCCATTATTTTCACCTCAGGCTTATCTTACTAAATGTGATCATTTCATTTTATATGCCTAGTCATCCACCTTGTTAATGTGTTATCTTGAACCAACACTGCCTTTATTATTATCTTTGTGCAGACCCTAGTTCAACAGGACCTGATTTCTATGGGGAAAAAAATCACAGTAAAAAGGCAAAATACCTTGGAAATATTTTTTTCTGTTTGTTTGATTTTCAGTCAAAGTCAGTGTTCTCACCTGAATCCAAATTATTCTTCACCACACTCACTTTTTTTTTATGGAAAGATTCTTCTCTTCAGCCCTTTTTACACATTCCTGCTCTTGCTCAGTTGCATGTCAGCCAAGGCAGATGTTCTCGTTTCATTCAACAAACCCTAAATACTTTCATTTTCTTTTCTGGTTATCTTTAGAGATAATAACTTGTTAAAATCCCTTATTAATTTTTACATTTGTTATAACATCATTCCATTTAACACCTTGAATTTTCCTTAGGTATTTGCTTTCAAAGACATTTAGATGATTGTCTACAACACTGCAGGATTTCAAGCTTTCATATCCATATATCAAGGTGAAAACAATGTTTGAATGGAAGACTTGTATATAAACAGCTTTGTTGTATATAAATATCTTTTTCTAGTATGAAGATGATAAAGCTTAATATTTAGAACCCTGATCACCAAAACCAAACCAATGTACACAGTACGTGAAGAAAAGCAACTCTAGAGATTATTTTATAATGTATTTAAAGTTTCTCCTTAATGGAAAAAACTAGGTTGGCAAGTATCTTTTTAATAAAGATGGGTGACAAATTTGCCCCCACAATGTACTTAAATCATCCTTCATATTTTTTATGAGTTTGTCAGCTTTTTAATGAGTTTTCTTCCCAGTT
>VXAK01008782.1:76631-94914 GCA_013399435.1 Arenaria interpres | reverse complement strand
TTTTCTAAATAGAAAGTTAGTTAGTGCAGTCACATAAACCTAAAGAGACCTAGATTCAGTCCCTTTTTCTATCTCAGGGAATTTGCACTAATAGCTCCCCAGAAAATATGCCTTAACTTTCAGCCTACAGGGTATTGTGAAAGGCAAGTTCCTCCTCATCAATCTCTTCCATTTTTCATTAAATATCTAAATATTTTCTTAATCCTTGTTTGGTGGATATTTGGTTAGTTGGTTGGTTTTTAAAGTAAAACAGCATCAACAGATAAAAATGAGATCATTCTCTCACAGAGTACCTGATAATTTGGTGATTTAGCTCTTTTATAGAAAGTATTTATTGGATCTAGGTGCACTAGATCCTGTTTTAGGTTGAGAACATGGAAAAGAAGATCTCCCATCTTTCCACCCTTTTTTGATGAGTGTTCATTTCCCCTCCAGGCAAAGGTACAAATTGAAACAAATCCCCCATAACCTTAGTGAATGACTCATTTACTGGACTGTGGTGAAATACCTTGACTTATTTATGAACAAAACCCATCATTTTCATTGCTTTTCTTACAACTTTCCAGAAAGGAAGTACTTTGTTTTTAAGTGAAATGTTTCTTTAGACAGGAAATAAATCCTCTCCTGACACCGTTTCCAATCTTTATTTTTATTTTTTTCATTTTCAGTATCAACTATCATTTACTGAAAAATTGACTATTTCTACTGCCCTGCCCCTAAATATAGAAAAGGAATATTTTAGGAAAAAAAAAAAAAAAAGAAAGAAAGAAATCTAACAGCTGGAAGCTAAAGCTTGACTTAGCCAAATCTAAAAGTGTCACAGATTGTTACTGGTGAAAATGATTAACTATGAACATGAACTGCCAAGGGATTGTTTGTCTGTTGATACCTGCCTATTAAGATTGGATGCCACTTTGCAAGACACATCCATTAAATGTAACCTTGTACATTCTAGATAGTACTGGAGATGAGAATACATGATCTAATGCTCTCTTTGCTCTTATTATATGTAATTGAAACCTTTGTTCCTAAAATAGCCATCTAAAATGTTTCCATGGAACAGAGTTCTGAGTGTATTTGAATTGTTTTCAGACAGGAACAATCTCACTGAAACTCAGATTGGTCCAGAGGTGACTCCCATTTGTTGAAACCAAAGAGCACAATTGAAAACTTTTTGGTTTTTAGGCACCTTAAGACTCTTACCATGTTCTCAACCCAGGCTATTGGAAGAACAGAGGAATCAGTTCCAGTTCAAAACCCTCTCTTCCAAAGAAATTCAGTCAAGCTCAGTTAGCATGATCATATGAAGCATCCCTGAAACTACAAGGAAAACAACAGATTTATTTTCCTTTCTAGGTCATTCTTACACTCTACAGCCATGCCTTTACGTGTTCTGTTGTTGTTGTGTTTTTTTTTTCAAAGAGAAAATCTGAAGTAGAAGTGGACCTCTTTCTAGACATATAAACTCAGTAATTTCAGCACAGAATTGACATCCTTTTAAAAATGGAATAGAATGTATATGTTGAAATTATTGTCACTGCTATAAAGTCAACGTCTCAGTTAAGAAACAGACATTGGGAGTACTAGGTGATCTGCCACACTATTGTCACCAAATTGCCAGTACTGTCAGGGTAGGTGATTTTCCAGGTGGACTGTCCTCTCAGTATATTTCTTCTGTTGCTCTAAACTAACTTCTTGTTGTCATCCCACCAGTTGTCAGTCCTAGGTCTGGAAATGTTGTTCCCTTCTCCAAAGAACAGGCAGTTCCCAGATCTCTGCTGCTCTGTCTAAATAGTCTCAAAGAAGTGTCAGACACATCCTCAAGGAACAAAGGTTGAAATCTAACCTGCGTGCTGAAGAGCATCTACAGCACTGCCATCTCCTCTGGGGCGAGGGCTTAGTGCTGGGCCAGTCTCCCCTTTGCTCTCCCCCTTCAGTAGAGGTCGGCACCACCAGCACAGAGCCCAAAGGGAGAGGCCAAAAAGATCCCCTGCAGCTACCTCACCTCTTTTGCTGTGCCCACACTGAAGCCCCTTCCTGTCCGCTGCATGCTGTCGCTTGTATGAGGAGCTGAGCAAGGGGGAAGCAACATACTAATCAGACAAGGTGACAAACTTATGCATATTGCCAGCAGAAAAACTCTGTCTAATCTTCCAGGTCCTGTGACTACACTCAATCAGCAAGGCTGTCCTTTGATTTAGATTGTTTTGTAAGAAATACTCACTTCTCTCACATGACTGAGGCATAAGAACACCGTTAGTAGCAGCATTATCATCTGTGCGTACAAACCCTCAAGAAAATCCTTCAGATCTGGTCTAGAAAAATCACCTAAATGTGTCAGAGGCTGTTTCAACCTTTCTGCAGTTAATCAGCTCTTGGCTTCTTCATCTAATGGCCTAGAAAAAGTGTCTGATATTGCCAGTGGGGCAATGATATCATATGTGTCCAGGGGAACCTGAACAGACCCCAGCCACTTGCTCAATATAGCTTTCTCTGCTGCCACCAAGTACTAACAACTCTCATTCCCTGCTGACCTTGGCTGATTTCAAAGTACTAATGTAAAAGTGCATTTTACATGTGTTTAATAGTCTTATGCCTAGTTCCGCCTACAATACAACAACTTCCTTAAATAAAGCAATATCTGATTTGCTGGGTTTTAATAAATAACAGGTATAAATGGTTACTATAAATAATAACACTGATTATCCTGTGTAATCAAACTCTTCACCTGCTGTGAGACGCACCACATTTATGCAGATCAGCTGTAGGCTTTTCATCCATGAAATTATAGAATGTATAATGTGATGGGCCATGATATATTTAGTGTACTGTAATTGCTTATTTATAAAAGAGCTATCAACAGCCCACTTTAAATAAATTCAGAAATCACCGTAGGGCATTTCAAAATGAATATTTTATATGACATTTCTAAAAGATTATGAGCATTTCTTTGAACAGTAAAATTAATGGCTGTTTTGCTGTTTAAAGTCATCCTGTGTAGATTCAGGATAATGGCATATAAACTGTAATTACTGTATTTGTGTTTTAATTAGGAATATAATCATCCACCTCTCTCATTCTGCAGTTTTCTGAAATTAATATTGGGGATGTGTGTGATTTAAAATGGTCTATTTACTAATAGAATGGTTATAAGACAGTTAATGAATTGAGCAGTAAGATATATATCTAGAGCTCACTTCTAACAAGAGGAATTCTGCAGGGTCATCTTGCCTATTGCATTTTGAGACCCTCTGGTTGATCTTCACCCTTGTCTGTAAATAAGGTCTAATGACAACTGAATGTGCCAGCTTTGCCTGCCTCCTTGTGTACACCACCATCCTGCAGCGCGTCTACCCAAAAAGAACCAAGTTTTGCCCTGTAGACAGCGATGCCACTTTTGGGAGAGGAAGGGAGGAAACAAACTCTCTAACAGAGAACTCTAAAACTTGCAAAACCCTTGTTGATGTGAAAGCCAGTTAGGCCTCTATTCACTTTGTCAGACTAAGAGATTAATAGTTAGATGGAAAAGCAATTTCATACTTTTAGTGACTGTCAACACCTATTCTGTATCTTTCAGACTACTGCTATTAATAAACATGTTGATCCATGGAACAATATATCAAAATCGCCCTTCAGGGCCATCATTTTGTTTTTACCTGCCCCTGTGTTTATGTGATTTACAAATAAAGCTTGAGGGAAAGATGTGCCCAGAGCCTACAACTGCTGTGCTGTCTTTACCTGCAACAGAAAATTAAACTGATTATGTGTTCAGCTAACATGTCTTCAGCTGGATCTTAGTGTAATATAAAAATGTATGTTTATGCAATTAGCCTTGATAGTTCATAATAAAGAATTCCAAGTATGGAAAATTAATGGAACCTGATTTCCCATGGCTTCCATGGCTTGATCTTCTAGTAGCAAATTACTGCTCCAATAAGATTTTCCACAGATGGAGTATTTATCAAGTCTCTTGCAGTTGAGGATTCTCTGGTATCTAAGAAGGAATTAGTTCATGTGGCAGCATTTCCCTTAGAAGGGACATCAGTACGGCCTCTCATGTCTACTAAGTCACATATTTCAGTGAAAGTGAGAGATATCACTGACAGTAAGATCCTACAGCCCATCTGTCAAATTTGGTTGAAACTGGCAGATTTCAGATTTGGCTGAAATTGCAGATAAAAAAGTTTCTAGGGGCAGAAAGAGACAGATAAGAATCACAAAAAAAAAAAACAAAAAACAAAAAACAAAAAAAACCACCAAAAAAATCAAACAAACAATCTCTTACTTTCTTCAGCTAAAATAAGGTTTTTCGTTAAATGTTGGCATTCTGTTTCCCTACTCAGCCTGAACCAATTTGTACAAAGCAGGGGAGGAATGTTAAATTACCAGAAACTTTTCAAACAAGGTCCAATTGAGGTTTGGCTCAAGAGCCGAGTAGAAGAATAAAGTGATTTTTATTTTACCAAAACTAGCTCATGTGTCCAACCTATTTTTATTCGTGACCTTTTCAGATGCTTTTCCTGCCTGTGTTTACATGCTGTCTGTATGATTTCATTAATGCATGTAAAATGTATTTGTCTCCCTTCTAACATTAAATGGAATTATACCCTTACAGTACAGGCAAGAAAACAACAGCGGAGAAGTACAGGTGCCAGAAGGAAAACTCTTTATTGGTGTGTCTTGAACCAATTTCCCATTTTTTCTGGCTTTACAGTGCAGGGAAATCTGCAGTCACTAGACCATCATGAAAGATGTATATTTTCACAGTGAACTGGATCAAAGCTGTTTTGCACAGATGTTTCTGTAATTGTGATGCATTGGGGAAATTTACTCTTCAGTGTCCCATGAATACATATTTCCACCTGTGCAGTGATCTAGCCGGGAAGTTGGGCCTGTAGCATAAAACATGTAGTTAAGATGGCTGGCGCAAAACCAGCTAAAGATAATTTCTTATAATTGTCTCTGTATGTATTTCTGTAACCATATTCCTTTGTTTCTGTAACTGGATTTCCAGCTTTTCTTCCAGGGAGAAAGACAAACAATTGGCAGCCTAAGGGAAAGTTTCTATTTGGTTACGTTAAAGAAAAAGGGAAATATATGCATTTAAACTCATTATTTTATGGGTTTATTTATTTATTAATTATTTTATCTTGATAATAGAAAGTCAGCATAAACCTCAGTATAGACAATGCTTTCATCTTGATGCACATGTCCTAAATTCATTTAAAAGTCTTAGGTCAAATACATGTATGTGGCATAAGCAGTGTCTGCATGAATGAGATGAGGTGTGTTTTTTGAAAGGCACCTGAAATACTTTTGTGGGGAAAGTGGTTTTAGTCCTGGTTGGCTTCATTAACTCCAAGTCGCTGACTCCTCACAGAATAATCATCTTCCAGAACTTGTCCTAGTCATGACAAAAATCTCATCAGTTTTTTTGCTTCAAAGCATTTTTTCCGGTTCAAAATATGTGCACCTTTGAACACCAAAGCAAGGAGAGTTCAGCAACCACAGCACTAAGCAAGAGATACTTTTGAGTGGGTTGAAGAAAATTTTTAAATGTGTGAACATTTAAACGCACAGCTCTTCATGCGGTTCTAATTGCAGTGTACTTGAGGGCTTACTTGTGGTCTTAAATACGAAGTAGAAAGGCACAAAATAATAAAACCACACTTCCAGTGCACACTAAACCATAATGCTGCAGTGACAATCTGCAACGGGAAGTTGAAAAGACACAGAGCTAGAGTCATCCTGGTAACCCCAGAGCAGTGATACCTTATGCCTGAAGCTACTCATCCTCCCCTGGCAAATGAAACACAGGGAGTTCACAGATTAGAAAAATGAGGCTTTTTAACATGGGTAATTGATAAAATAGTTGTTGACTGGTTTTGGTGTTTTTTAACTGTCTGCTCAACTTTTTCCTTTTAAAACAAATTATTCTAATATCACTCTGACAGCCCTCGTGTCTTAATCTTGTAAATCTTATTAACCTCTCTGAATCAATATTCAAAGGCTAAATTTTTATCATAGGGCCATTGTAAATGTTAGGGTCTCCGTTAGGATTCTCCCAATTGAATCTGTTTTACAGTAGTGTCACTCCTCTGACTCCAAAGGAATGACTTATGATTTACAGTGGTGTAGGTGCTGAAAAAAAATCATGCTTTAATAAAGTAGTGAGCTCTACATAAAGGTTAAATGGAATATGGGGAAATTTATAGTTTGAGAGACCATGGAAACAACTGATGTAGAAGTAAAAAAATGAAAAGTTAATAAATATATAGTAGTGAAGAACCATAAAGAACAGAGGAGAAAAAGGAGAAGGAAAGGAAACAGAAATGTTGTTGATTTGTAATTGTTTTAAAAGGATGATAAAGTGCAGGGGGTGAGAAGAAGAATTTGGGTTTAGGAGCTGTCTCTTCATTACTGCCATCTTGGGGATTACTTTTATTCTGCTTTTATGGTCCTTGTAAATCAGCACTAACATTGCTCAGGCACTACTATGCTGGCTGCCAAGAAGACGTACAATCAACAGCTCCCAATTTATGGTCCCGAGCAGCAGACAGAGGTGTTTTTCTGGGGTGGATTGTCCAGGCAATCCCTGCCACCCCACAACTGCCCTTGGTGGGCATTGCCCAGGGGACTGGCCACTCTCCGCTGTGGTGAAAAGGGCTATGTCACTGCATAGCTCCTCTCCGTTCACGGCACAGCTGAATCCTCACCTCTTAACCTGCCACTAATCAAGGTCATCCCTCCCAGGATGCAGCTGAACCATTTGCCTTGTGCTTCAGTAAGGCTTTCAACACTGTCTCTTATAAGATCTTCGTAGAGAAGCTGTATGGGCTGGAGGAGACAGTGAGATGGATTAAAAACTGGCTGAATGACTGGGCCCAGGGGGTGGCGATTGGTGGCATGGTCTAGTTGGAGGTCAGTGACTAGTGGTATACCCCAGGGGTCAATACTGGTTCCAGTCCTATTTTACACCTTCATAATGATCTGGATGATGGAGCAGAGAGTACCCTCAAGTTTGCTGATGACTGTGAGGAGTCCAGAGGGAACTTAACAAGCTGAAAAAACAGGTTGACGGGACCATTATGAATTTCAACAAAGGAGAGTTTGCACCTGAAGAAGGACAACCCCATGCACCAACAGATGCTGGGGGCCAAACAGCTAGAAAGCAGCTTGGCTGAAAAGTATCTGTGGGTCCTGGTGAACGCCAAGTTGAACATGAGCCAGCAGTGTGTCCTTGCTGCAAAGAAGTGTATCCTGGTCTGCATTAGGAGTAGCACTGCTATCCAGTCCCCTCTAATCAGCACAGGTAAGGCCAGATCTGGAGTACTGTGTTCAGTTCTGGGCTCCTCAGAAGACAAGAGACATGAACACCCCAGGGAGAGTCCAGCGACGGGCCACAAAGCTGATTAAGGGCCTGTAGGATATGAGGAGAGGTTGAGAGAGGTAGGACTATTCAGCCTGGAGAAGAGAAGGCTCATGGGAATCTCATCAATATATATAAATAGCTGAAAGGAGGGTGTAAAGAAGATGGAGACAGGCTCTTTTCAGTAGTGCCTAGTGGAAGGACCAGAGGTGATGGGCACAAACTGAATGACAGGAGGTCCTCTCAGAACATCAGGAAGCACTTTTTTACTCTGAGGGTGACTGAGCACTGGCACAGATTGCCCAGAGGTGTTGTGGAGTCTCCCTCATTGGAGGGATTCAAAAGCCAACTGGACATAGTCCTGACCATTCAGCTCTGGGTGATCCTACTTGAGCAGGGCTGTTGGACCAGATGACTTTCAGAGATCTGTTCCAGCCTCAACCATTCTTCAATTCTGTGATTCTACAATCCCAGGGACATTCTCAGTATTGTCTCACTAAAATATTTTTGCAACTTGGAAGGGAAACATATGCTCTAAGTTCACACATTTAAAAAATATTCCTTGAAAGACCCTATCTTTTGGCCTTGATTTACTAGTAACCCATCTCACAAAGGATTAATGTAACATTTGCTATGAAACATATACATTTTTTCTTCAAAAAATTTTTATTTGCCAAGTATTATGGCATTACTATGTCTGAGAAAATAAATTAATCTATCCCATACTTACTCTCTCCTCCCTAAAATTCTCCTTTCTGCCAAGGAAGTTTAACCCTGTGCTGAAGAAAGCACAAAAGCCATGTATCATTTTTTTCTGCTCGCTTCTAACTTCAAGATTGCAAATTAGTTGTAATGCAGCTCTGCCCTTTGCACAGTTCTCTGTTGTACATCTCCCTCTATGCATGTGTCTGCTGTCTGGAGCTGATCAGACACAGGAAGTACAGGCAATCTCCTTTTTATTGTATTGACAGAAAATCAGTTTGTTGTTGCCAACTTTAGTAACATCTTTGTAACTCTCAGAATGCTTAAAAACTTAAGAAGTGCCTCTGTCACAAACAATAATGTACCCAGTTAATTATGTCACATACATTACAAAGCAGCAATTTTGCTTTCTGGCAGTGGCATAATGATTTGAAAATAAAAAAGGGAAATCAAACAAGTGGTTTGTGAAAATGATAATGAATAAAATCAATTGAATACTGTGAGCAGTATTTTTTGAGTGCTATAAGTCTTTTCGCACCCTTTCTTTCTTCTTCATATACATGCAATGTATTTATAAGAAAAGCAGGCAGTGTTCTTAGACTGTTAAAGACACCATCAATCATTGTCTTGCTTGGTAATGCTTCAATTACTCTGGAAAAATACTGTCATTTTCATGGGTACAATCTGATACATGGAAAATCCCACCCACTCCCTCCCCAAACAGTAATGTTTGCATATGAGAAACGTAGGCAGTGTTGGCAGGATGATGAACCATTAATAAACCTTTCTCTGTGCCTCCCAAGTATTTGGAAAGTATACTGCATGACAGCCAAGATCTTTGTAGGATTAGCTTAATGCTTTGTCACTATATACTTTTCTTCACTGCTATTTCCTCCTACAGGTTTTGTACATTGAATATTGTACTTGACACCACAGTAAGCATCCTTGTAGCTTTTCTACTGTAAGTTGTACAAGGCATGAGTAGTGGACTATTTGGTAAGACATGGGACAGATACTGATCACCAGCATATGTGCAAATTATTTCCAGAATGTTCCTGTCAAGGATTATCAGAACCTGCAACACTACTGAGGGTTCCATGTAATGTGAGATCACTTCCATACATGAGAGGAGAAAAGAAAGCATTTTGATGTAAAGGAAAACACCAACATATGTATTCCAAAGAAAAATGGAGCCAACAGATCTTCCAGTCTTTTAAGCATACTAAAATAAAAAACCCATAGAATGGAGAAGTAGAAAGACAGGGAGAATGGCTGAGGGGAAAGGGGAAGGGAGAAGGAGTATGGGAAGAGGAAAGGAGAGGAAGAGAGAGAGGAAGGGGAAAAAGAAAGACTAAAGTTTAATAACAGGTAACAACTTGGTGAGAAATATTAGTAGAACACAGTTGTAGATAGTATTATAGAGCTACAATCTATATGCTCTGTCTTTAAATGTTCTTTTTTAGAGGCTGTCTAGTTTCATGTTGTTTTTATGTTCATTCTGTATGTTCAGTACTTCCCTCATTAGATCTTGCTTTTAGGCAGGTCTTAAGCCCGTTACAGCAATAACCATTGCACATTGGTGCAGTGTGTAATTGAATGAAGTCTTGATTTTCAGTGAGAAATTTAGATGCCATCTTCCTTCAATAAATAATCATGGAGAGCTATTTATGCTAGTTCTCCCTTATATGTCCACACATTTATCAGTGCAATTGTCAGTTCTTTGACCATTTCTTTGCTCATTCTAGATACATATGTGCCAGACTGCTACCTGCATTCCTAAGCTGAAATTCACAACATGGGCATTTCGGTCTTTTAAAATTGAGAAGAAATTCTCTTCGGTCAAGTCAAGTCAAGTGTCCAAACTGGCCTATTCATCTGATATTTTCAGATGTTAGTCTGAATCTTCAGTGTCTTTCTCTGCCCCCGTGTGACCCTGAAACAGACAAATTGTTATATTCCTTTTTTCTGTGACTAACAAACACCGTGTTTTCTATCAGCAGGTCTATACAAGTAACTTACCGCATCCCTTCTTACAGTGTCCTGAAATTATAGATTCTCTTCACCCACTTCTCCACAGCATGCTCAGGGTAGCCCTCTACAACAGGACAACTCCATACAGCACAATTATTTCATCTGTGCTACTTTGCAAGCGTTGCATGCAGCAAAACAGGAGAGTGGGAAGTATATTACATATAAGCCACATAAAAGTAGTATGTTAAGAACTATAGTCTCCAATTATCAGAGAATAATGATAAGTAGAAAAGTCAAAGATTCAGATGTTATGTTGTAACTATTTCTAGTATATTTTGGAAGAGCAATCTATTAGGAAGAAATGCTAAAAGCAGTTGCAAAATCTCTCTCATTTTCTCCCCTTGCTCTCTTTGTCTTCTTGTAACATGCTTACCTTTATTCTGCCACTTTCACATTGGTACAGACACAATCTGGATCTGTTTTCTACCTCCCATTTGAATACAGGAATAATAATCACCTTGATTAGTTTATGCGTGTTGTTGTTCATCTCCACTGGACTTAATAAAAAATAAGACAGAGCATACTTGTTTCTACCTGAAAAGCATGAAGATTCATCCTCATGATTATTTGAACAGCCACCTCAGAGTCACATTGTGAACATCTCAACAAAAGCAATAGAGGAGATTATTACTGTAGATGGGATAGACTACTTCATATAAGAAGATTTCTCAGTTAATTTTACATAGAGATTATATGTACATGCAAAATTCAGTACTACACCTTTTCTATTTAAAGCACTGTATCATATGCAAATATCATCATGGAAAACAAAAACCTGCATCCATTTGTTAATAGAAACAATCCATCAATACATATGGTTTATACGCTACTGAATGCTGCGCAAGTCATCTTTGACTCATCTGTATCTAAATCAGCCTAAGTAATTTACTAAATCTAAACAGCCTAGGTAAATCTAAATTCAAATTCAATTTATAAGTGAGCTTTTGACTGAATCATATTTTCTCACTTGGCCAGATTCTTGGCACAATTCATTAGCTCATTGCTTCCTATAGATTCTCTGTTGAAAACAACAGAAATATTCAGAGAGGAGAGTCTTACTCTGTTTTCGCAAGATTGGCTTATGGTCACCCCATGGAAGAACTATTTTGTGTCCTGTACTGGTGTAACCTGAGTTGTATAACCTCTGGGTTACTTCCTCTAGGAAGTATCTCCAGTCATTTACATGATGTTTGCTCATTACCAATACTGCCAGATGAGCACCGCCATTACCGCTTTAACTTTCCATATTTTTCTTCACCAGTAAGACTCACCTGCCTATGAGGTTTCCCAGGTTTCCAGAGCTTCAACTATAACAAAGACATTAAAAACAGGCAAACAGGGAGGAAGCATAGAAGTATTTATGATTTTTTTTTTCTTCTGGAAATGCACATACTGTACAAGACTAAAAAGAGCACAGATAAGGAACTTGACAGATTGTTCATTTCTGCTGATTTATAGCAAGATGAGGCAGTGATGGTGCCAAAATGCTGTCATTTTGTTTAAATGCAAGATGGAAATAGAGGGAATTTGTTTCAGTATTTAAATCATTGCAAATCGAGTTAGCCTATGTAAAGGCATTTTACAGAAAAGGTTTCATGGTTGTTATTGTCATTTGGGCATGACAAAACAGTGTAATGATTTCACGTTCGAGTTTTTATAGGCTCCCCTTAGGGTGTTAGACAATATATTTAAAAGTCACAGCTAGTCTTGCCGACAAAATTCACATGGCTCCTTATCCCAATTTGCATCTCCCACACTGCAGAGGGAGTGACAGGAGTGGAAGCTAAAAGTTAAGTTGCAGTTATTCATTGCACTCTAATAACATTTCAGTTAATTAAATATTTACTAAACATTCTGGTCCCACATCCCTTTTATACACAAGCTCTAGCAGGGACAGGCAGCTTCAAGGAGCTGACTACAGCTCATCAATTCAAACTCTTTTAGCCCATGCACACAGTCCCTGAAATCAGTGACAAATCTTCATGCCGGGCAGGTTTCTACTCACCTCAACAGGTACAAATGCTAAAAAACACACTGTTCCCTGGTGTACCAAAACAGAGCTGACATCTCCAACAGCTTTACCCTTTCCATCTCTGTGCAGTCTAAGTAAGCTTCTGAATAAATACATATGGCCAGTTAGAGGTGTCCAGGTTTATATGTTAGAAGTTCAGTAGCAGTATGCAGTGTGGTGTGAAAATAATGGCTGCATTAGTCACACACAGGGAGTCACAAATGAGTTACGGGGGACCTCTAACCCAACACAAGGCTTATTAACTTGGGCAGAGGACCACGCTTATGTTGCAGTCCTGCCCCTAGGACCGGGATCAGCCTGGCATCTCATAGTGCTGTGAGAAGTCAGCTAGTTCAGTCATGTGACGTGGACATGCACATAGTGTAGAAACTGTCCTCTAAAGAAACTGCAGAAGATGCTTTACACACAGACACGCAATTTTACATCTAAACATGCATGCCCATTCAACTCAGCCAGACGCATCTTCTTACCAGTGGCACGTGGCTGCCCTTTGGATAGGGGAATGAACAGAAAACATACATATAAGTTATAAGAGATCATAATAAATGGGCACAAATTTCAGTTGAGCTTTATCTTTATCTCACACAGACCTCGTGGGAGAAAATGGCACACTTATTTTCCAGTGAAATACAATGACTTAAAAAACAGATAAAAGAACAGCCTCAGTAGCAGCTCTTTAATGGTGACCAGAGATTCGGACTATTAAAGATATGAATGATGCCTAATAAATTACACTTTTTGCATAGCCCACAAGCTTACCAGATAAGGATAGTAATTACCTAGGAGTACATTTAGCGTATAAATGATAGTCACAAACAATAAATGTAACCGAAAACACATAATTTCCATAACATTTCTTTCTCACCTTTTTAGACATTATTTTAATCTTTGCCTATGTTTGAATATTTCCACTGTTCCCATAATAAACTGAGGGGAATATATTATCTTCCCATTCTAATTGAAATTTTGTTAATAAAAAATTAACAACAAAACAGATCTCCAGCATTCCCTCATTTTTTTTTATTCTCCTCAAATAGATTGCTTTAAAAATTTCAGAATTCCTATAACCCGGCTTCGACCAAAACTATTAACAATTAAAATTTTAAAATGCTTAGAACCCCTATCATTTTTCCAGGAACAAATAAAGTGTTGTGTGCTAGTTTTCCATTCTCAGTGGGCAGGTTATACTAGTGGCTGAGTTTCAGCCAACAATACCATAGTCAGTGTGACCTGTGAAATCACTAGGACTTAGTCCAAAGCCTAGTGGAAAGACATTTCCTTCCAAATCTTATCACTATTATTATGAGAGATGGAGACTGGTTTTGATATCGTAAGAAGAAGTGTCCAAGCTCTAAGTGGGAACATACAATATGTTGCCACCTGAGAGAGTGTTCAATGTCATCTTTGGTTTGCTGCTGGGGAGGAGAAGCAAAGAACATGAAATAGCTCCCTTTTCTGCAAAGAAACAGGACATCAGAGTCCTTGGGTTCAGCCAGCTCGTTGTTACAGGGAAAAAAACCCTGGTTTTCAAGAAATTACATCTAATTCAAAGTCTTTCAAGCATCCATTTGAGTCCTAGATATGTATACAGTATGGAAGCACACCATGCATTAAAATGACTTTGCACAAATTAAAATGCACAGTTTGCATTTTAATACACAGTATCCACAGCAGTGCATATAAACCATATACACTCAAACCATATGTTTCTCCAGATTTAAAACCACTTCTCCTCTTAGTTCATTCTTGTATCATACTGTTCACTCAAACTCCTACCTACAGCAGCATATAAAGCAGACTGGGACAGAAAATGTGGAAATCACTGACTATAAACTCTTATAAGCCAATACCAAGGAAAGGACACAGAAAACCAAACACCCACCATTAACAGCAATTGTCCTCCGTTTTCATCTCAAGATGGCTGTGTTTTACAGTAGAAAGAAAGAAAAGGTGTTTGAGCTAGCTGTAACTACATAAGACAGAACTTTGAAGATAAAACACCTTTAATACAACATAAGAATTCGTTAACTGAAAATCCTCCATTTGCTAACACATCACACACCCATTTGTGACCATTGCTGAGGTGTACAGCCTCTCCTAGGCTAGGTGAAAATTATTCTTTTCTTTGTTTTTTTAAGGTTATGAGATAGTCTAAAGCATTCTGAAGTAATCCAACCTGCAAATGACTTGGACTTCAAGAATGTTAAAAGGGAAATGTCACAGCTTTCTTACCAGGGAAAACTCGTCAGAATTATCGAAGATTATTTCTGCCCAGTCAGCACATCTGGATGCTCCCTAAGATTCCCAGACTACCAACAAAGTTAATAAACGGTGTGTCTTCTCATTGAATTACCGTGGTATCCCATTTTTACCCAAGTTAGGTCTCAGAATGTGTGTTTCTTAATCCAAAGCCTGTTTGCTTAAGTCTGAACTGTTCAGAGGCAAACAAAATAAGTCAGACGAGATGGAAATACAGGAATGCAAATCTCATTGTATATTCCAAAAATACTGTCTGCTATTCCTATGCATCTCAGCTTCTGGGTGACTGAGAATCCTGTGTTGACAGCCAAATGTATTTGCAACATCATCTGTCTTCAAGCAGAACAGCAGAACTGACCTCAAAGTTTGGCCATACAGCACACAGTTCCTGCTTACATAGAACAGTCTCCTCGAATGTGTCACAAGCCCACACTCGTGTCACACGTCATGTAGACTTGTCTGAACTGGAAATCAAATGAGCAGCAAATATACGCTTCATCTGGCAAAGTCAGCGTTGGCTACTGTACATCAGCTGGAGGAGACTTTTCGTACCGCCTTACTCTCTTACCTTGCACTGCTCAGCCATCTGTCGGGGGGGCTGTGTCTTTAAACACTTTTAATCATTTCTGGCTGGCAACACTAAAGAAAGGCCTCCGCTGTTCTGCTGTGATCTGGTCAAAAATGCCATAGCAATAAAAATTCTGAACTGAGTGCAAAATACTGACTAACCAAGCACTTCACTTTCAGGAAGGGTCATCCTTTTATGGATGTTGTGATGGACATGAAGAGATTTGTCCCTCCATGCTCTAGACTGACTACAAAATTAATTTACTGCTTTACCTGACTTCAAATGAAAATGTTATTCTTTGAATTTGAGTCATGTCCTCTTCTAAGTCCTTTGAACGTACTGGTGGCTTGAAAGTAAAGCTGAAGAAAAATGGTCCAGGTTAAACATTAAAAAGAAAATACCTTGTAAAATCATATAAATTCAGTTAAGTATTAGCATATTGGTTTGTCAGTATTTTTCCACATAGCCCACTGTTTGCCAATGGCTACTGTACATAACTTTGAAATACTTGTCTTTTAACATGGCAGATGTAAATAACTATGGCATAGTATAGGGAGACTTTATACCTTAAATACATATTTATATGTTCAATGAACATTAGAGAAGTCTCACTACTGCCTGATGAATCATTTTTTAAATGCACTCCTTAGTAAACCACATTTACAGAAATATGATTTCTTAAAGACAGTTCAATGAAAAATGCAGTTTATATAATAAGAACATTAAATAGTAAAAAAAGAGTCATTTAAAATAATCCATTGTGTTATGAAATATGATTTGCTTTAGTATGAAAAAGTCATATTCATTGAATGGAGTTTTAAATAGGCTACATTCTATTGTATTTTACCTTCAGGGACCCTAGGAGTTTATTCTTTCTAATGAGCTGTGTACTATTCACTTAGAAGCTTCATTGTTGTTATTATGTATAAGGCTTTTTTTTCTCCTTCAGCAAACGCCTTTTTTAAACAAATTCATTCTTTTCCTAGGCGTTTTGTTAACTGCATGGGATAATATCTGAAATGCTTACAGTTCTTCTAACAGTTTGAAAAAGATACATAATGTTTTCAAGCAGACTATTTATATTAGTGATATCCTCCACTAGAATAAGATTGTCCCTTCTGGCTCCGTTTCTTGTTGTCGTTGCTATCCAAGTAGAGTTTGTTTAGTGACACTAAAGAAAAAGAAAACCCCATTAACAATAATGAGTCCTTGTTTAGGCAGGTTCAAATGGGAAAAACAAGGTGGGGAGGGGGATACTCATCTTGGGTACCTTTTCATCTAATGAAAAGTATTTTCAAAAAGTAGACTGTTGTCTTTTAATCCTTACAAGCCACTCACAGACTGAAACCAAGATACCTTAAACCACTTTTCTATACTAAGATTATTCAGGATTTCATGGATGGAAAAGGGTTTGGTAAACTTCTGTAGCCTTTAGTTCCCATTTTATCTATACAGAACTATGTGTGGCAATATTTGTCAGGATGCAAGATTAAGGTGTTCTGAAAGACAGGGGTTAGATTTATTTGGAGCCATCTTCAAGGTTATGTTGTAATGGCAAAGTCCATCACAGTTCGGATACATACAGTTCAGATACACACAGATATACACCGTATAAACACAGTTAAGATACATACAAGTATCAAATCCTCTTCCACCACACAAAACACTCAGATCATTATCTTTTGTTTACTCATTACTATAGACTTCACCACAGACATGACTTATATCATGACATTTTTGTCTCTTCTGCCACAAAAAGTAGGAGGTATCAAATAAATGCCTCCCTGCAGTTAGTGGGTTTGGAAGAACAGGAGGCACCATTTTGTCTCATAGCACATTCTGAAGCCTTGGACCTGCTTGCAACATTGTGGATTCAAACAGTTACACGGGTTTTGAAATCATCTGGAGAACATCATGGAAGAATCCTCAGTCTGGGACTAATAAACAGAAAACCATCACCTCTTGCTGAAAAATTTCCTGGGACCCAGATGGCTTGAAGCTAGGAGAGCATGCAAGGGAATGATCACTAGCTGCTTACCCTGAACTTACACTGAGGCTGTTGTTCTGGTTGGGCTTTTATTCAGACACAGTATTCACAGTATCTCCATTCTCACATTATGGTTGCAAAAAGAAAATAAAAAATAAAAAATAAAAAAAAAAGGAAAAGAAGCATGAAATTCTGACTGACACTAATGCTTCACTGTTTGAAACGAACGAAAAGCAAATGTGCAGCATATTGGATCCCCTCAAACGTTATTGTTAAATCAGAAATTAGGAACAGACTCTAATCTGTGGAAGTGTGAATTCCTTAGTACTCCTGCTAAATGCTCGTTGCTTTCTCCCACTGTGTGCAGTGCCCTAAAACTGGGCGGCCATCCCAGCCTTCTCCCAGGCTGGGGCTCCTCCCCAGCTACATGGGAGAGAAGGAAGGAAAAGTCCTTCAGATACGGATAGCAGGAGACAAGAGAGTCCTTCCCACTGCCCTCTCTTGTTCCCATCCTTTGGAAAGAGAAGAAGTGAGAGTGGTGCCACACGGGGATCCCGCTTAACCCAGAAGGTCTGCCCTGAAGAGGTGGTCCAAGGAGGTGGAGCGGAGAAGTGGTTGGCTGAATGCAGCAGTGCAGAAGAGCAACAGCCAGGAAGTAAAAACCATAACAAAATTTTGGGGATGGAGAGCACTTTCCACCACTTTCACGTGTAGTGGGAGAGCAGAGAGTATCTTCCTGGGACTATTTCTTGAAATCTGGAGAGGAAATATAGGATCTCGTCTGCACCCATAGACTACTTTCCCACCCATCCCTGCTGACCTGCAAGTACTTCTCTCCTGAAGAAGGAGCATTTAAAGTTGCTGAACACTGATTTCTCCCGCATAAGAGACAACATTTTTGAGCCATAGGACTACAAACTAAAAAGTGATATTTTTTATGCAAGCTCCTGTATATATCCAGGTCCATCCAACGTCCTTTACAACTGAAAACATTTCTTACTGTTGAGGCTTCTGTGTTCTCTTTTTCCCCCCACAGCCTCACCGCAGCTACTGCCTCTTACAGTTCCTGTTGGGACTGTTTGTCTTTCACCTTTTTCAGAATTATTTGGTAGTTATTTCACCTTTTTCAGAATTATTTGGTAGTTATTTTTCTCAAACAGTTTTGAGAAAACCAAACTTTTATGAACACCACCCTGTCCTCAGTTTGCAAATTCAGATTGTTTGGTCCACCTGAGATGAGTTCAAACCAAATTTGTAAATCCAGAAATAATAAAGCAAAATAAATAAGACCCTTCCCTTCCCTTCCCTTCCCTTCCCTTCCCTTCCCTTCCCTTC
>VXAK01008782.1:19407-76610 GCA_013399435.1 Arenaria interpres | reverse complement strand
CCTCTCCCTTTTTGTTTTCTTTTCTTATTCTTCTCTTTTCTTTTTCTTCTCTTTTCCTTTACTTCTCTTTTCTTTTTCTTCTCTTTTCTTCCTTACCATTGTTTTCCCAATGCAATGAGAAGCAATAGGATATAAAATGCAAACTCTCATTCCCAAACCAATAAGATAATCATGTACCTTCTGCTGTTGCTGCTGTTCCTGCTGCCAGCACTGTCAGCAGCTCCAGTGCTTCTATAGCAACAACTACTTCCAACTGTGCAATACTTGCAAGTAATTTAGGTGCATAAGACAACATTTTAGTGAGAGCTGCATGTTATACACCTGAAACATAGCATTTGTCAATAAAACCCAAGCCCACCTCCGATTATAAACTTTCTGTATCTTTCCCAGCCCTCTCACCACACTTTTCTGGTCAATATCAGTTTGCAAGGAAATTTTAGGAGCAAAAAAATCCCCATCCTAAGACCAAATATAAACAAAACAAAATACACAGAAATTTAGGAGCCAAAAAAAGCATCCCAGAGAGTTACTGACAGGTAAGCACAGATATCAAGGTAGGGTGACCATTTTAAGCAAAAACCAAGCAGCCGGAGCATTTTGCCTTTGTTCAGGAATCTGCCCTTTGCCTTGGATCATGCAGGGGGGCACATTTCATCTCTTCAGAACCCTAAGAACATTTCTCAAGCTGCCAGAGCAGTAACCTAAATCCCAAAACTCACTTGGCCAATCCAGGATGTTTGGTTACTGTCTGTCATCCAGAAAAAAAGTATAGACAGACATAGAAACATACTTGAACCGATCTTTTCCCACTGCTGAAGATTACCACAAATCATGAAAGGAACGTGGGGCATAATGAGACAATGTAGGTTCATTATCCATTTGGACACGATAACGTGATTCGTGTATTTACTCACTTCAGTGCCTGGGTTTTCCACCCATATAACGTACTAAGGTTGAAGAAAAAAGTGTACGTTAAAGAAGTATAAAGCTGAATCAAACAATAATATTTACTGGACTTGGAACACATCACACACACAAACACTGGAGTCTAGCACTTCTGCTTGCCTAGCAAGGCTCTGTAAACTCCTGTAAATTGTAGCTTCCTCTGCAAAGATCAATAAATGTGAAGATTTCACACAGCACTTCCAGAGGTACTGGCAGCTGCAATATTCAGCAGGGATGTCACCTAATGCTGTCACCTAAAGACTGGACTTAGCAGGAAGTTCTGCTCACAAGGAGGTGATTTGAAGCAACAAGTAGAATCAATTACTGAAACAGAGTTCAGAGTATGAAACTCAAAAAGGGCCTGGTTCCTGATATCCCCAGATGTGTTTTGTGCTCAAGTTTACCTCACAAGTTTAATCACTACCAGCAGAGCTCATACACTTGAATACTTTTACTATCCCAGCACAGTATTAATTCTCTAAGTGTTGCTCATGTTCCTGGATTCCTGTCTGCACTGATAAAATTAATCCAGAAGTGCATGCAATAGAAAATCCACGTAAATGAATGTTCAAATTCTTGCATTTCTTTATCACTCTTGCACCAAGGCTGAAAAATCAGAGAAATATTATAAACAGTGTGAAAGTGGCATCTTCATGTTTGTTTGTCTTCTGCCAAATTTCATGCCACTTCTCAATGTAGCAGCCTATAAAAAGGCACATATCTGTTTTTTTCTGACAAAGAGACAGTGTCAGATTGAAACACTTAATCCGTCATCTACAGTGAGAGGAAAAGGGCCAAATTTCATCTTCTGCCAATAGAGGGCAGCTTGCTTCCTTCCGAAAACAGACCCATTCTGTGTTTGTGGACCCACTTGGCAAGGCATCTGCGGAAACCCCTTTTAGCACCAGGTTAGATTTCACCATCCTCACTCGTTCTCCTGAATCAGTTTGCAAGAGAATAAGACACAGCCTACCCACCACATCCCAGATCATATGCCTAAAAAGAAACAAAGCCCATGGCTAGAAGATTGCAAAAGCTCAGGCTGGCTCAGTAAGCTAAAGACGGAGACCTGGCTGCCGTCAGTCTGTAGGATGTCTCTGTTGCAGTATGTGGAAGTTCTTGCTGTCACCAGTCCTGCGCTTAACCCTGGAAAACCGTGGGTAAAATTTTGAACTTTCTGTACAACTTGAATAAAATTAAAATGTGAATGAAACGTATGTCTGCCTCAGTGGGACCATGGCGACAAAATTTGAAGACTCTTAAATTCTCTTTTGCAAACTACAAATCCGATTGTGCCCAGCATCCGGGCAAGGTGGGGGAAGCAGATCTTACCAATCCAAATATTAAGCAAGACAGGGCTTTAGCTGAGGCCGACTGTTCATATAAGGTGTAAATCCTGTAGATAACTGATAACAAGTGCAAGAAAGGATAACAAAAACTGTGTTCCAGCATCAGTCTTTTGGGAAAGTCTAATGAAGAGGATTGTTAACTGGACTTCTCCATCTTGGCACTGTTAACCCTTCTTGGCCCAGACTCCTGTGGAGAGTGAATAAATACCATAGATCCCACCTTTTGTTGGAGTTGTTTGTTACTATGTGTGAAGAGACCACAGTTTTTTGGTAGATGGTTCCACCTATATTAAAGTCTGAGGTTTTTGTTCAGCTCTCAATTTTTCACCTTCTGTCCCTGGGACAGCTGAGTGTCTGCTTAAAATTTGTTTTCCACCACAGCACTTCTAGGTTTTTATTACCACTGCTGTTCACAGCCTTTGGATTCTCATCCCCTTACACACTCCTCGTTCTCGTTAGAAGTCTCTCCTGGCTAAATGCTCAGCTTCATCATTCTTCCTACCCGAAAACTGAAGGAAGACATGAAATGTACTTCCCTCCTCTGGGGGGCTCATCACTGCATTGTGTCCTGCTAAATCATTCATGTCAGTAACTATTTATCTGTGTGCCTGAGAAAAGCACTTCTCCAGATCAAATGCTATGTCTTTTTGGACTAGTACCCTCCAAACAGACATGAAAGCAGACAGACATGATCCTCCCAATTTGTTCTGTTAACCTACTCCCTCACCCATTTCCAAGTATGCAAGTAAAACGTTGTTCTACTCCATCAATAAATTCAGCATCATACTTTCTGGAAAAAAAGTTAAACCATTTCTCACAAAGATCTCTTATTCCATTATTATTATTTTTTCCTTTGCCAAATACCTTTCTCTGGCTTCTTGACTGGTATTTTTCTTCAAGGAAAAAAAATATACATATATGTCATGTCTCAGTACTACTTATAATGTACATACACATACACTAAAGCCTAGTTTAAGAACAGAATACATAATATCGTCATTTTCAATAGTGATTTGAAGACATAAAGACTCCCCAGACTATTCCAAACTACATGCAGAATATCAACATGAAAGACAAAAGAAGAAATCTCATAATGTCAACAAAGCATACTGAATAGAGTTTTGGGGGAAAAAAAATTAATTACTTTAGTCTCTCACTGAATGATTTGGCCCTGAAAACATTCCATGCGCTATTAGAGAAACACTGAGGAGATTCATAAGACTGTAACAAAGAATGGAAACAAGTGTCATGCTTCATAAAAGACCAGACATTTGGTTCAAATCGAAATTATTATAGCATCAACTAAGACAATCCCAAATGTTCAAAAATCATAGAACTAGTTACAAAAGAATGATGATATTTTGACTAGTCATGGAAATCTTTTTTAACGATAATGTATCGTATTTCTTTTTTATTTGTGTGTGGCTTTTGTATCTTTAGGGTACACTCTGCTTACATGCTCATACTTCTCTGCAGACTGAAATGAAAAACAGAAACATTTTATTGATGATGTATTCACAATGTTATAGGGCATACTTGGAACAACAGAAGCAAAATGAGAAGAATAAAGTTGTTTATTTAATCACAGGATTCCATCAGCTGGGACTTTAATCAAGATACCAAAATAAAACTATAGAAACTAGCAAGTGCTTATTAGGTTGAGCTGGCTGTCTTGTAAAAAGAGTAGAACAAATATGCTACCATATGTCTGATTGCCTGCCTGAGAGAGGGACGGATGCAGAACTGACCTGTTGAGACTTTGTCCATAGAGAACACCACCGTCCCAGCACCATACTTGTGCCAGGTCCGGAAGAAAGCAGCAGCTTCAGCCTGCATCCTACTTTCTAACTCAGAGACTGAGAAGCTGTCTCACCATGGACACCCAAAAGCGCGCACAGGTCACTCTCTAGCTCATTTAGTGTAGATGATAAAAATAGCATGATACCTGCATCCTCTCCAAACATCTCATTTGAGAATAAAAACTCATTCTTTATCATTAGCCAATACAATTGAAAGCTCATTTTTTCTTTCTTGAATTTGATCTCAGCAATAAACCAGTAAGTGTTTNCCTGCAGGGCAGTCAGCCAAAAAGCAAGCCAGCATCATCACCACAGCATGATACTGCAATCCTGCCCAACATTTTGCTTCGTGCCATTGCCACATGTGCATGCAGAATGAAGTTGTGTGGACTGTAGCCTCACAGATTGTCTTCTGTACCGGGGGGAACTGCACTGAAGCAGCCCAGTCGTTCAAACGTTTCTGCTTTGAATGTATTTCCAATATTCACGGCAGCCTTGTCACAAGCAAGTCTGAAATACTGAATGTGGTGAGGAACTGACATTGTTAAAAGTGAATGTGAAGACATTTCATTCAAATTCTGTCCTGTCCACTTCTTCCCTGGCTTCGGGTGCTGTCAGGTTTGACAACGCTGACAATGAAGAGGTCGGTGCTGATGGGTGACGACAATGGACTAGAGCAAAAAGAGAAATCTTCCAGATAGGAGTCTGGTAACATTACATGTTCGGGCTCTGTCAACCCAAGTGATTAGAACGAGGAAATAAATAAGACCCGGTGTGAACGGTTGTTCCTGTATCACAGACTCTGTGTGAATATATTCAACACAGAGGAGAGAACTGAGCAGCACACACAGGTTCAGGGCTGACTCTCTTTATTTCCATAAGATGTTAATCATAAAGACTTTGTCAGACTGACCATAGGTGGCTTCGTTTCTGCTTCAAGGTAGTCACAAAGCCAAAAGTTGGGGATATAATAACTCAGTCCTGCTTTCAGACCGCAAATAGAAATATTCCTCTAGGATTTGTTCATGATGAATGATACCTTAAGGGTAGTTTGCTAATTACTGTAGAAATAAAATCAGACACAGCACATTACTACTGAAGGAGTGAAACAAGCATATTATTCCCGTATAAATATGGCCTTGGATGTTTTGCCACCAAACTTTTTTGCAGAGGTGCAGAAACATGAAAAGCTGAAAAATCTGTCAATCTTAAATATATTCACAGTTATTCTAGCTTGCAAGGAAACTGAGAGGAGGTGATTTCAAAAAGGTACTTGATACCTACAATTTCTACCTAGTAATTATGCCATCAGTTTATTCTTATCAGAAAGCAGCATTAAAAAAATTAAGAAGAGGAAATGCTAGGACAGAAGCAAGCATTTAAATCAAAAAAGGGAATAATGATACTGTAGAGCTTCTAATTTTCATTCTTCCCTTATACAGCCCACTTTAAAATGAAGAAGTGGCATCCACTGTCTTCATGAGTATATGCATAATTACAGATAACCGGCTTACAGGTATTTCAGTTCACATTATTAAACTCATCAGCTGAGAGTTGTTTGTGAGACTCACTCACTCACAAAGAACTGTCCATTTCTAATAACCTTAATTAGTAATCTTTGACCACAACAGGCTTGAATACTTGAGCTAGCAGCAGCGCTCTCGACCCTTGCCATAAGTGACTTAAAGAGCTCAATCTGTGTAGCTTATCAAAAAGATTGAGAGGTGACTTGATTACAGCATGTAAGTACCTTCACAGGGAGAAAATACAAGGGCTCTCTAATCTAACAGAGGCATAACAAAAACTGGGAGCTGAAAACTGAAGTCAGGCAAATTAAGTGAAAAATAAAGCATGCCGTTTCTTAACTATAAGGAAGCAAGCCACTAGAACAAGCTCCAAAGGTATCAATAGATTCTTGAGTTCCTATGGTCTCAAGAACAACATCAGATGCCTTTCAGGAAGTTATTCTTTAGCCAAACACAGCGTGCTTCAGCTGAAACACAGGTTGTTGAGCTCAGCTACAGGGGATGTGGGGGAATTTAATGACCCGTGATATACAGTAGGTCAGACTTTGGCATCTATTACTGTGGGAGAAGCATTTTTTTTACTATGCCAGATGATGTTGCTGCAAAATAGACAGACTTTCAAGCGCGCAAGCCTTCCTTCAGGTCTGACATAGACTGAAGGAGCAATTTACAAAGCTAAAAACAAGTTGAAAACAATCCCATCATGTTTGGCTGTTCTTACCTGTGTTCCACATCCTGGGTTAAAACAGCAGTAGGTAAAAGAGAGGGATACTGACATGGAGCAGGGAGCTTCGTCCCACACCTTTCTAAAGCAGTGCTAGTAATAAAGGAATAGACTAGAACCCGCTTTTTAACCATGAAACACAAATAGAACAACTGCTGCCGCTTCTTCAGAACAACTTGCTGATCCCAGGTGTTTTGTTAGCTTTGTTAGAATGCATAGCAGGAACAGAGAAGTGTATAAACCTATTCGGTCCTTTTTTTTTTTTTTTTCTTGTATTTTGAAGGTAAGGAAACTCTGAAAGCTTTCTGATGAGAACTGCACCACAAGCTCATCGGCTCTTTCCTACTGTTCTTGTTGTGGCAGAAGAAGGCCATATTTAAAGCAATATCAAAGGCTCCATTAGCCGTTATTAGTCTCCTGAAATGTTTAGTTGCCTTCCCACACAACAGATCATTGATTATAAACTAGTTGGTCAGACATCAGCAGGAGGTTCATAAGCATTATTCCACTATGTCAATGAAACTAAATTAATATACGATGGCTGATAAAGTCCAGAAGTTTTGCCCTAGTCATTGTGAAACAGGATTTTCCTATGGTCCCACCTCTCAGTTTTCATTTTAAAGATTAAGCTATGTATGTAGTATGGCAATAGCAAGGAAAAAGTATTTCAGTCACTTTTGCTAGGACACTAACAACAGATATTACAATTGGCAAAGTAGTTAAGCCATTTATATGCAAAATAAACTTTCAAACATTTTTATTAAAGTGGGGGAACTGAGAATATCCATGCTGCAGAAAATTCCAAAGAGGATGCTACCTCACCTGAAGATTTCCAGCAAAATTTCACTGGCTTCGACACGCCTAAACCATAAATGAGGTACCACATAGGCCTATTTAACTATGTCCGGATGTTTACTCATCCAGCCTGTTATTTAATCTGCATTGTCAGGTGAAGTAGATGGTTTGCTGGAGCCAGATCTGTGAGTTTGCTGTACTAGACTAATTAACTGGTGTCTCTTAAGCCCTGTAACTTAAGTCACCCTCTTAATAACAATGTTCCTAGAGCTCCCAAAAGTTTTTAGCCTGTCTTCTCTAATTAAACCTTCTACACAGCTCCACTGATAGCTAACAAAAAAAATTTGGTAAAAGCACTAAAATCAGCGAACAGGGAATGACAGACCAGAGTTATGCACTTGCACTGCTGAACATCAGCAATCTTTTCCAGTCAAACTGTCCATCACTCATTCACATTTTCCTCTTTACTGCTATCTTGTGCCCCAATTTATGGGCAGAAAAAGAGGACAACTTTACAGACTGTTCCTACTGATGAAGGATTATCAGAAGCATAGCAAACTTCAGCTCCCTTGATCCTGACACAGACCACCCAATTAATATCAGCAGTGAAATTAAGGCACATCTTATGGGTTGAAGCAGGGCTGACGTCCTGGAGAGCAGCTCTGAGGAAAAAAAACCTGGGAGTCCTGGTGGACAATAGGATGACCATGAGCCAGCAATGTGCCCTTGTGGCCAAGAAGACCAATGACATCCTGGGATGGATCAGGAAGAGTGGGACCAGCAGGTTGAGGGAGGTCATCCTGCCCCTCTACTCTGCCCTGGTGAGGCCCCATCTGGAGTTCTGTGTCCAGTTCTGGATTCCCCAGTTCAAGGACAGGGAACTGCTGGAGAGGGTACAGCAGAGGACTACAAAGATGATGAGGGGCCTGGAGCATCTCCCTTACAAGGGAAAAGCTGAGGGACCTGGGTCTTTTGAGTCTGGAGAAGAGAAGGCTGAGGGGGGATCTGATCAACACCTATAAATACTTAAAGGGTGGATGTCAAGAGGAGGGAGCCACTCTTTTTTCAGTGGTCCCCAGTGACAAGAGGAAATGGGCACAAACTTGAACATAAGAAGTTCCATCTAAACATGAGGACGACCTCATCTAAACATGAGGGTGGCAGAACACTGGAAGAGACTGCCCAGAAAGGTGGTGGAGTCTCCACCTCTGGAGATGTTGAAAACATTCCTGGACAAGTTCCTGTGCAACCTGCTCTAGGTGGACCTGCTTTGGCGGGGGGTTGGACAAGGTGATCTCCAGAGGTGTCTTCCAACCCCATATCGTTCTGTGGTTCTGTGATTCTGTGAAAGAGAGCACCAATGCCTAGGTGTTCTTCAGACAATAATCAGGACAGCTACTGATAACTCAGAACTGAATGGACCAGTGTTAGAATGCAATAGGAACTGGGTAACGATAAGATGCTTTGCAAGGAACTGTGACTTACTGTAATAGCAACCCATAATAGAAGGTGCTTACAGGCAGTGGCTTTGATTTAGCAAAGATGTTTAATTAGAACTTAAAACACTTGCTTAATATAGTGCTACAGCATAATGTAGCAGGGATGGTTTATGAAAAAGGCCAGTACTAGACGTATTTTAACCAGTAAACAAAGGTAGGACAAAAGTCCATCAGCTTGAGAAGTTCTTTTGTGGTCTCTTCATAATTCCAGAATTCTGACCAGAATTCTGTCAGCAGATAATCTCATCTTGATACTCAGCAACCATATTCAGCTGCTGAAAGCACATGTTTGTGAATACATACAATCTTACCTTTCTTTACTACAATATGTATGGCTATCACTTTCTAACAGGATGCACTGGCAATGAATGCTAAATCCCGTGCTGACTCAGTGCCTTAAAATACTTCAAAATATGCAGGGCTTTTTCACTTATTAAACTGTCCTTCTCTTGATACATAAGGTTTCCACTTCTGCTCTTCTGATGCTCTCCTCATCCCACTAAGGGGAGGGTGAGTGAGAAGTTGGTTGGGTACTTAGTTGCAGGCTCAGGTCAAAACACCACAAAGGAAACAGTCCAAATACAGAAATCATGGGTATAGAAAAAAGAGCTAGTGAAAATGACTGACAGAAGAGACTTACGGAGTGTCCAGTTCTTGCATTTACTGAGGCGAGAGAGGAACTGGCTTTGGGGTGGCAGATAAAAAACACAGAGAACATTTCCTTTCAGTTGCCAGGAACCTTAGAGGGCGACCAAGCCATCCAGGTGATCCTAAAAACATTCCAACTAGTGGATGGAGGCTTAAAATCCAAAGTCAAAATGTCATCAAAAGCAGAATGACTTTAATTGTTTCTAACCTGAGGAAAGCATAGGGAGCATGACTAAAGAAGAAAGAAACTAGCTGAGCTGAATGAAGGGGTCAGTTAAGTGTGCACGTTGTAGAGGCATTCCCCTCACTTATTCCTGCAGGAAAGGAAAGATAAAAACATACACATCAACTACCTAACTTTTTGGTTGTTTTTTTTTTTTAACAGCTTAAAGCAAAACTTATTGTATGAACGGAAATAATTTAAATCAATTCCTTTGCGCTTCAAGCTCTTGTGACTTTGCTGAGAAGTCCGTACTGTATTCCCAAATCTCCCTCTGCCAGGCTCACAGGATAAGGCAGAGACAGTTTCCCTTGGCTCTGCACCACTTCTCAGGAGCTGCAGAAGTTGGGGAGGGCAGAATCACCAGCAAGGACAATTTAAAAAAAAATAAAAATATTCGTATGACAATATTATTCACCAGCTCCCAGGAGTTGTGTTGGATATTGTAGGAGTCACATTACAAATTCCCAAGTCTTTCAATACTTTGGGATGCGCTAGGTATGGTTATGAGAAGTTGTCCCTTGTTATGCACAAAGTAAGGTGGCAATTAGAGATGCACAGCACCATTCCTGATGTCATCCATTTATCCCTCATGGAACATAAAGGCTCTAGGGTTCTGCAGTACAGTGATATTTTAGAAAGAAAAATGAGCAGCAGATCTTTCTTTGGGACCGCTCAAAACAGAGTTAAGCATAATTTCCATAGCCTAAATCACATCTTTATTCTGGTACCCAGTGTTCTCCAGAGAAAATTAGAAACTAGGTTACATTGGAGAAACTGTTTGCTGTTCTGTCTTATCTTCTCTAAAAATAATAAAATTGCTCACCTTCAACCTTGTATTACTTCCTACACTCAAAATGTATTCCATGTCTCAGGACAACAATGTGACAGAAAGTAAAAAAGTTTTGCTGAAAGCTTAGTTGTCCTCTTTATGTTTATTCACAAAAAAAAAAAAAACTGGCATTTTTTCCCTCTTAAAGTACCAAAGATGAAATGGAAATGATTAGACACAGACTTGCCTTGGTTTTGTTAGTCAGTGCTTCACCTTTTCATACTTCAGTGCTCAGCCTAGCTTGTTTGTATAATAACTATATGATCACTTGAGAAGATCACTTGTGACAAGATGACAGGACCACAAAATAAAATCTTCAGGAAGTAATATAGAGGTTAATGTATTCACAAGCCAGCTGTGAGGGAAGAGGCTTTATTCTAAAGAGATAAGGGTTAACAATGACCAAATTGATTAGAAATATATGAAAACAATCCTCTCAAAAATGCCACTAAAAATAATAAATTTTGTAGAAATATACATGTCAATGAAACTTAGGTCCAGGATTAAATTTCTTCTTCAGACGACATAGTGTAAAACATTCACCTGTGTGTGAGAGCTCTTACTTCAAATCCTGATCGACTTAATGCAGGAGTGTAATTCTAGGTTCAGTAGTTCCCATGCAAGTGTCAAGCTGATAAGATATAGACCCCATATTTTATAAGCACTGGAGCTAAAGGTATTGCATCTGTATAAAGAAATTATCAGACCATGGATGAAAAGAAAACTATACACAGGCATCATTCAAGTAGGAAAACAGGAGCACAGTCCATCCAGCTTTAAATCAGACATTGAGAAGAGACCAGATTCTTACTTTCCCCCAGTGACTGTGTAGAGAGCCTTAGGTCACTAGTTCAAATACAGTATGTGCTACAGAAAAGTAAATTCAGGTGCCATCTTCCCACTGTTTAGATTCCCAGTCTGTCACTGAGATCCAGATGAGTCTAACCGGATCATTAGAACCCAAGATGAGTCCTGCACATGGGAGTATTTCTTTTTGTGGGGTGTGACTTTGAAAAATTAATGTCTCGATTTTTTTTTTTTTTAGCATAGGAACAAAACCAAATACAAGATCTTGATAATTTGGAGAGGGAGGAATTCAGCTGTTGTATTTTAGCCAGGCTTGCCAAAGCAGAGCAAAGAGTACTGCAAAAATCTGCAGAATTTGAATTAATATTCATTATACAACAGCAGTAAGAGTATACAGGTGCCAGAGAACTTGATGACTGAGGAGATAAACCAGCGATGCCTAGGGCATATTCAAGTGGCAGAATCCCTCAAAATCAGGTCTAGCTGCAGGCAAGAAAGATGAAGAATCCGTCCCATTTTTCTCAGCTACGGAGAAGGAAATACAGCTTTTGCAACCTCATACATGTGTGTCATCCAGATCCTCAGACAGTCCAGACTACCAGACTGATAATGAACTCCTGGTGAATCCAAGCAGAATACTGTCAGACAAGATAGCAAAAATATTTTAAGCCAGCTACTGCTAACTTTCTTTCAGAAACACAAAAATAGCTCTTATTCACACCTGCACTGTGTCTTTGGGAAGATGACACAGAGCGCACAATAATTAATTTCTTGATATAAAATTTTCAAATATTTGAGGTGTCTGAAATGGTTTAAAACTTGTGAGAGGACACTTTGAATATATAAGCATATTTTGCCTTATGTAATTGCAGGTATAAAGGTGAGGATGGTATAGGGATATTTTCCAGAACACACGTGTCATTCCCAACAGACAAGGATAAGTTTGCAGAGGGTATGTGTTTGTGAACAACCACATAAAGAATTGTGCATTTTTTAGTCTTTTTTCCGAGTATCAACAGTTACTAGATTAATAATATATTTCCTGTATGATTAATTTATTTTTGTAATATTTAACTAGAAGGAAAAAAAAAAAAGGAACGTCTTGGCATCTCACACTCACAGATTTCCTGGAATAAGTGAAATTTATGAAGATGAAAATGACATGTTTAACATATTCCAAAGACAGTCTGCAGTTGCTTACTGCAGTTGCTTACTATTTTAAGATATGTATTCCCAAGATAAACCTTTATTTTTCGTTGAGCAATAGAAAGATTCAAGTTATTATTATTTTCATGGCCTTTGACTTTTGGGGATCATGTACTCCAGGAGATTAGGACAGTGGTCCTGACCTACTTATTGTATGAAATCTGTCATTTATTCAAGACTTAAGTCCTCTTTCTCTATTAAGAGTTTCAATAAGATTTGTTTACATAATTTGATTAGAAGAAGAGAAGTATTCTACAATTCCAAATTTCACTTAACTACAGAAGTCTTGCAGAAATATTGAAATAGAAAAAAAAAAAAAAAAAAAGCCAAAAAAAACCAAAAAAAGATCATAAAGTCTGCCAGGAAGTCCAGCATGAGCATTACAGGTGGTACACAGCTGAAGCAAAAAAAAAATCCAATCTACTACTTTGGCTCAGATTTGTTTTTATGAGAATGTATTTGAGCATGAAAACCAGAGATGATTGGATCAGGACTAGAATCCTTTCTAGAAACTTTCAACTCTATGATTAAAATACATCTTTTCTAAATAGATAACTTTTAATATTAGGATTTCTCTAATTTTCAAAGTTTAATTCCTTGTCTTATTAAGGAAGTTAATATACTCTCAAGTAGAACTACAATTTCCTAGAATTGACAAAAAGGCTTTCATTAAAAACACCAACCAACCAAACAAAAAAAACCAAAACCAAAACCAAAACAAAACAAAAAAACCCAAACAAACAAAAAAAATAAACAAACCCCAGAAAGTAAATATGGATGCTGGTGCACTTTAAATTGATAAAATAAATTTGTAAACTTGGCATTGCTGTAGGTCATCAATGTTAGTAGTAACACAATGTCTTACAACTCTGCAAAGTAATCTGGACATATGGAAACCTCAGTCAATATTACACATTTAAAAATCAGTAGTGTTTGTCCCTCTGGGACAGTGTCAGCTCTACAAAGGCTGGAAGATCTGAATGCCATGCCTGCAGCAAGCCACTAGCAGAAAGAATCAAACATACCATTTCTCTGTGGTGTGGGGCCTTAATAATACAAGAGGAAACATTGTATTACCCAGCTGCCAATACAGGAGGAAGACACATCGCCAGCCTGAGTGGAAGCACAGCTTACACTTACAGAAGTGTAAGCTTACCCACAGCTTATAGAATTTCCATTCCTTTTTTATTCAAATAGAGGCAAATGCTAAGTATATGATGATATTTAAATTTAAAGAAAAAGTAAGATAAATAGGCACATGTAGGTAATGGTGTATGTTCTAAGATGGTTATGAGGAATAGTACATATCTCCAGTAAACAGAAGATAACAATGCTCACTCTGCTAGTTAGGAAGTTTGAAAAACTTAACGGCTCAGAATACATACGTTGCAAGCAATTGCATTTCAGTTATGCTGCACATGTGGGTAGTGATGGATCTGCAACCTTAGCCCTTAAGGAACTGGGAAATCATCAGTGGTGGACTCTTGTAATGTGGAGAAAACACACATCTGTAATAGTATAGAAATAAGAAAGAAACTAAAGCGGAAGCGTGAAGTCTGGAAACACAAACACACAGGATCTTGGAAGGAAAGGAGAGAGGGAAGATGGTAGAGTGCTTTAATGATCCCAAAGAACCTTGTCATAAAAGGGACTGTGCGATACTACTGATAAATGGTGCTGACCCTCATGGAGTGGGTTTGCACTTTTTGGCCCATGCATCCTGATGTTTTGCTGGGAATCATTTGCCATAGCGTAAGTTACGGATGTCATTGCACTGGTGCTACACCAGATGAGATACACTTGTACTAGGCCATAGTTTACTCACATGCTAATTTGAAAAATCAATAAAGTTAACAAAGAAACAGCATATTTTCAGCTGGCCAGTATTAAAATGCTGAGGACTATACTGAGAGGTAGCTAACGAAAAGGAAGAAATGTACTTGTGAATTTTATTAGCTCATTTTCTAGAGACAAGGAATCCCCAGAAGCCAAGTCAGCCCATCAACAGAATAAACGGACAGCAAATGCCAGAAAAGATGGGCACCATACAAATATATATTACATTATTCATCCTTTGTCCAACAGGGAAACAGTAAACAGCATATCTCTTCAGAAGTGGGACTCCCAGAGCCTAGTTTCACTAACATGCAGAGCAATCTGATCCCAGGAAATCCAGAGCTACTCAGGACAAAAAAGAATGATACAGCTTTCCCCTCACCTTTACCACATTAGTTTCTCTCAGCTCTTTCATGGCAGATAGTCTGAAGTGGGAGTTTTTCAGTTTATTTGGAGCATGCGTGTATATTTTTCTCTAAACAATATAGGATATGATATTTTCCTGCCTATTAGTCAGATCTCATAGTTTTTGTCATTCCTTTTCCTCACTGTATTTGTCTGCCGCCTTATCCTCCGCCTCACAGATGCAGGCAAGCTGAAATCAAGCTAGCTTTCATGCTTGTTCTGAAAGGGATCAGTCTTCTTCATTCTACCCAAATTCAGATTGATCCAGTCTCTCTTTTTTCCCTTCCCAGCACCATCTCTATATGGCGCAGAATGGTTGAAAGGGGATGGAATTTGAGAAACAGGATCTATAACCCTTCAACCTATAACCTGTCCCTTTTCACCACGTGATCAGTTATTTTCCTAGTTTGTCAGAATAATGAGAGACTTTAATGATCACGGGATGGTGATCATTAGGTGTTGGAAGGGACCTTCATAGGTATTGGAAGGGACCTTCGAAGATCATCTAATCCAACCCCCCTGCCCAAGTAGGGTCACCCAGAGCATGTTGGACAGGAATGCATCCAGGCAGGTTTTGAATATCTCCAGCAGAGAAGGAGACTCCACAACGTGCCTGGGCAGCCTCTTCCAGTGCTCTGTCACCCTCAAAGTAAAGAAGTTTTTCCTCAAGTTGAAATGGAATTTCCTGTGTTCCAGTTTGCGTCCATTGCCCCTTGTCCTGTCACCAGGCACCACTGAAAGACTCTGGCCCATCCTCTTGACACCTGCCCTTTAGACATTTATAAGCATTGATGAGATCCCCTCTCAGTCTAAAATTCTTATTAAACCAAATTACATTAAAGCAACAGCTACCCTTTTGAAAGTTATTAATTTAAACTAGACAACATTAAACTCAAATTCCTGACAGAGTTGATTGTTTTATGCTAGATCATGCTCTTATAGCCTATATATTCTCTGTGTCTTCTAATGAGAGATAGCTATTTCTCTTGTGGAAGAAAAAGTGTTTTAGTAACAGGTGAATCAGTTAAAAATACACTCCTTTAAACAAAGCAGTAGATAAAAACTGCACTCTTGTTCTCTGTGATTGTTATTTTTTCACACGTTTTCAGTTGAATAAGAGCAGGGTCTGTAAATATTGCCTGCTGTGTTCTTTCTCCTGATATAGATATCCACAAGTTCAGCTACTGGAAGAGAAGTCATGTGGCCATTCCAGCTCATGTCATTATACTATAAATAGATATCCACAGGCATAGGAAGGAACCTTGTTGTGCTGCTGTTCACAATGATGACTGACTGTACTAATGTTTTCCCTTTTGGTAATATAATCTTAGTTAATGACTGCTTCCCTCAGTACTCTATTTTTGGAAAGTATATTTAATTATATTCCTGGTTTATCATTTCTTATATTAATTACATCTAGAGGTCATGTGCTAGCACTTTTAATATTTAATGTTTTGAAAATAAATTAAAATACATAATTTCAGGATAACTAATTTCTAGATATTACAAAAGGATTACAGAAACAATTATGCTCTATATTGTAAATCTAGATGACTCAAATGATGGCTAAATGGAGGCTGGGTCTTTCCTCTTTAGGATACCAGTTCAAATCCATCTAGGTTTACTAGAGACAGAAAGCCAGTGTCAAATGTGGACAGTTGAGTCATTTGCTGGAACAATGAAACTGATTTAGGCTGGGATTTTCAAGGCATCCCAGAAGTACCTAATCTCCTTAGGTACCTTTGAAAATCATAGTCTCAGCGCTTTTTTCACTATACAAAGTCATTCACAAAGTATAAAATCCTCACTTCATTGAAATCAATGGGAATTCTGCCCTTGACTTCAGCAAGGCCAGGATTCAAACTGTTCAGGCCAAGTCTTACTTGTTCATTTCTTTTTTACAGCAGCCAGTTTCCAAGGATGGGACTGACTGTGTTTGAAGTGCTGTTTCCAAACTCTTCAGAATTTTTTTATTGCACCCCAACCTATGTATTATTACTTGCGTTGTGAGTAGGGGAACGGTGGGAAGCAACCTTAGCAAGAAACTGCTGAAAACAAGAGAATGATCTGAGTATGAATAACGTTGTTTGGATACATCTATTTGTCAAAAGACATTCTCCAAACTATTATTCATGCTGTGACACATTTTAGAAATCCCAGTACTACTCAGGGTCCTAAATTCTGTCAATGCCTCTAATGCAAGTCAGAGCCCAATAAGATTTCACAGAATCACACAGAGTCACAGAATGATACGGAAAGGACCTTCAGAGATCATCCAGTCCAAACCCCCTGCCCAAGCAGGGTCACCCAGAGCAGGTTGCACAGGAACGCATCCAAGCAGGTTTTGAGTATCTCCGGCAGAGGAGACTCCACACCCTCCCTGGGCAGCCTCTTCCAGTGCTCTGTCACCCTCAAAGCAGAGAAGTTTTTCCTCAAGTTGAGATGGAATTTCCTGTGTTCCAATTTATGCCTGTTGCCCCTTGTCCTGTCACCAGGTACCACTGACAACAGCCTGACCCCATTCCTCTTGACACCCACCCTTTAGATATTTATAAGCATTGATGCTTTGTAATTAACCTAGTTAGAAAATGTAAGTGAAAGCTGAACATCATCACTCCTTTTTACAGATAGAGAGCAAAGGCACAAAAATCTGAAATTACTTTTCAGACATTATTTAAGAAGAAAGCTACTCATCCAAGAGCTGCATCAGGTCTTCAAAATCCTCATCAAACATAACCATTTAATTTATCTATCTATGGTCACATTTTCATTCAAATACGTGCATGTAAAATATTAAAATTTTCAAACATCTGAGCATAAGATACACACCAAATCAAGCCATTCTGAGGATTTAAATGGATGGGGTTTGATTTTGTTGTAATTTATCTCTCCTCAGCACAAAGAGCTCAGCAGAATCCTGCTGATGACACCAAACTGAGTGGTGAGGTGAACCTGTCAGAGGAGAGAACCATCTTACAGAGAGAATGGGACAGGCTGGAAGAGTGGTTACCAAGAACAGCATGAAGTTTAACAAAGCGTAGAGTCCCGTACCTGGGTCAGAATTAACAGAGCCCAGAACAGGCCAGGATCTATGTGGCTGGGGAGCAGCTTTGCTGAAAGGGATCTGGGGGTCCTGGTGGACAACAAGCTGAACATGAGCCAGCGGTGTGCTACTGCAACAACAAAGGTAGATCAGATCCTGGGCTGCATCCGCATGACGAGCTACATCCCACTCTACTCAGTGACTGTCAGGCCCCACCTGGAGTATTGTACACATTTCTGGTCCCCACAATTCAAGAAATACAAAGACAGACTGGAGAGGGTCCGAAGGAGGATGACAAAGATGTTCAAAGGGCTATAAACCCTGCCTTATGAGGAAAGACTGAGGGAGAGAAGGCTCAGGGGGAACCTCATTGCAATATTCCAGTACTTAAAGTGTGGCTTCAAAGAGGGCAGAGGTTCTCTCTTCACAAAGAGCCACATAAAGAATCATAGAATCATAGAATGGTTAAAGTTGGAAGGGACCTTAAAGATCATCTAGTTCNCAATTTAAAACCATTACCCCTTGTCCTGTCACTACACTTCCTGACAAAGAGTCCCTCTCCAGCTCTCCTGTAGGCCCCCTTCAGATATTGAAAGGCTGCTGTGAGGTCTCTCCGGCGCCTTCTCTTCTCCAGGCTGAACAACCCCAGCTCTCTCAGCCTGTCTTCATAGAGGAGGTGCTCCATCCCTCTGATCATCTTCGTGGTCCTCCGCGGGACCCGTTCCAACAGGTCCATGTCCTTCCTGTGTTGAGGACTCAAGGAAGGACAGAAGACAAGGGAGTGCATTGGGAGTGGTTTCATTTTGATGGAAGAAATATTTTTTTTACAGTAAGAACAATCGTTCACTGGAACAACCTCCCTAGGGATGTGGTAGAGTCCCCATTGCTGAAGGTTTTCAAGATGTGATTGGACAGAGTGCTAGATAATCTCATCTAGGCTGCCTTTCCCCTAAAAGTTTAGACCAGATTATAATCTTCTGAGGTCCCTTTCAACCTGCACTATTCTATGATCGTACGATGAGTTAGTAAATCACAGTTATCAGGAAGTGGTAATACCGAGATAATTGTCAAGGATTTTAGTATTTATATACCTGAATATAAAGTAATTCAATATTTAAAGACTATAAGACTAAAAGCAGCTTCTTCATTATGTCCAAACTCTTCTGATTTGCACTGAGATAATTTTAAAGTGTTATTTATCATCCCCTCAGCCTCTTCACACTTACTCACCCATTTGTAATGCTTTTAGGAGGTGCACTGGCAAACTGTTACTCTTCTGGCCTTGCAGGAGATGATCATATACCCAAACCCCCATATTTTGTTCTGTTCTTGGCAATGACAAGCAATTTCACTCCAGCCACTTGCAACCCACTCAATTCTCTTTAGGGCATGATTATATTTTCTGCTCATCCCTGTGGAACATGGAAACAAGGAAACAATTATAAAGCCAAAAAAAAAAACAACCCCAAAAATGGTTGTTTGATTCAGTAGGAAAGAAGCTCCCCAGAAACATCTGGCCCACGCCCTCCTCCATCCTGGTGTATCTCTATTCATGCCCATTAGACAAGTAGTGTTTTCCAGTCCTTGAACGCTTGGGTTGAGGACCAGATTGGACTGCTTATTCTGTGACAGCAGGCAGTGAATACCCAACTGATGAAGCAACAAGCTAGGCAAATGCTTTAAAGTACAAAAAGATTGTGCATGAGGGAATAAGAAGGGACAGAGTAAAAGACAGGTGAGAAGATAATTCCAGCTTCTCCATTAAGGCCTCTAAGGGGAAAATGGAGATTTTTGCAAAGACAAACCCTGTCTTGAGGGAATTTCCAGAGACTTCATTTTGTTTTCTGGGGCAGAAAGTGGTTCAGTTACCAGAATAGATCTCAGACACTGGGAAATATTTTGCTGGAATTATTTGCAACCCAGAAAAGTTATCAAAATCAGTCTTTTACATCCATCTCCCACAACAAAGCCAGATGAACTAGAACTGTTGAGAGGGATAGCATTTATTGATACTAACAAACTAGGACCACAGTTTGTAAGGAGAGCTGATCACACAATTTTTCCTGGTAGCCTGACAGCTTCACACACTTTCTCAAATTGAAATGCTGAAAACACCTTCTTACAAAGAACTGACCACAGCAGTGATTTGTCAGAAGTAGTTAATATAGGATAAGGAGAAATCCACTCCGATTTCTGGTATCAGGGCAATAAGATTGTTAAATTTCCAGTGAGCAGTGAGTCATCCAGTTTCTAGTTGAAATCAAATCTGGTGAATGCAAGCCTTTTATTTGCAGCAGACTGTGAGGAACTTTGACCTGCTTGCAGTGATAGTTTTTTATTTCACATTAAAGATGTTCTAGTTCTTTGGAGTCTCTGGGTTTGTTCTGCAGCTCTCTACAATGAAAACCATTTCTGGGAATATTTTTTCTGCCTTTAGGAGTGCATTATATAAGTATCCCTGCATGGAAAGAAGGCTCTGGACTCTATCTACCCGTGAATGGTTCACCAGGCAGGACTGAACCTCTAATTTATTTAGCATTTTGTCTTGTCCAAGACCCTAATGTGACAGTCCATTTACTATATTGATCTTCGGTGTACTGAGCACCAGGTATTTTTTTGTGGCTCATGAACTAATTATGCAGCATCTACTGTAGAAGTACAAAGGGAAAAATGAATCCAGGAAAGTGTTACCTGGAAGAAGAAGGTGAGATTTGTGCTGAAAACTCTAAGATAATACAGAAATCTGTTTTAATTCTGGATATAGAGTCAGAGGGAAATACTGCTGACACCATCTGGCCTTCAACACTCAAATTCCATGAATAAAGCATTGTGTTAAATTCCTACCTCATTAAATCAGCTCTTTAGCTATGTTGTGTTCTGCTACTGCAGCTCTGATCTGCATTTACAGTGTTGCCTGTAATACCTTGTAAGGCAAACAGAATGCCTGAACTATGAGGCATAATGTAATGCAAAAGTCGGGCCAGCCACATTCTTGTCTAGTTAAGTACATTTTTACATTCTTTACTGAATACTTGTTGAGCAGTATATTTTTTTAATGTAGTGTTGGGGTTGCAAGGAGCAATCAGCTTTCCCAAAAATTCAGCACAACAGTCAAAATATCTCTGGAGTTTCACAAGAAAAATTTCCTTGTCAGCACCATTCATGAGTCGTTAAACATAAGAGCATTTAAAAATGTCTAAGAATAGGACTGTATCTTTAAAACAGAAACTTGCTGCTGAAAGGCCTTAGATTGGCATCACTGGAGATTTTGACGGATGATTAAGACAAATACCATCTGGACAAGCAACAGCAAAGTGCCCCCAATATGCTATTGTCTATCAGTCCTGGCCCTTAAACTCCAGCTGTAAGTGACTGTCAAGATAGGATGGGTTCTGTCACAGGCCCATTTATTCCCCTTTAAAAGGACAGGATGCTTGGCAGTGACTAAGTTCTCCAGAAAAAAAATGTTAAAAGAACTGTTCTTGTCTCAAACTTTTCCTTTAAAAAATGTGTCTCCTGATCCCTGCTATGAACTTGGTTAACTAAGCAGCTGGGATATTGTGCACACTGCTTATTATACTGATCACTAACATTTCAGCCCTCATTGTGGAGATCCAAGTTTTCTATCTCATCTTACACTTTGAATTTAAATATAGCAGGGTATTTTTGTTCTGTTCTTGCAGTGCATGGCAAATAGTGGGACGTCAGTGTGCAGAAAGAAATGAACAAGAGCACATGAATAACATCATTTTATACAAACTACCCAAACACTAACTCCATTGCACTCTTCATATAAAATATTCCAAAAAATGATAAGACAGGAACCGTCCTGTTCTCTCCTAAATATTGATCCTTCTGTGTTTGCAGAATTTTACCTAAAGCCTTTGGTTTACGATAGAGTGTTAGGAGACAAAAGACATTTTGAAGAGTGTGACACAGAGAGGAAAAAGGATAAACTTTCTAGCAGTTCCCTCTGAAGCATTCATTATATGTCTGTGGAAAGGAAACTAGATTCACTGACCCAGCTGATCCCACCAGTACTTTGTCACTGCTTCCAAAATTTAGAGTCATTACATAGATATGAAGGTCTCTATGCACTCAGGAATGTCCTTTGGACACCAATGTCAAAATTAAAAGGACAGCAGGAGTTACTTTTCCACCTTCTTTTTATTTCACTGCCTTTCTGGTTATTCCTAAATCAGAATTGTCAGGCTGATTTTTATCATGGAGCTCATATAGATCATCTTCTTGGCTCTGAAATGCAGTAGATTTTTATCATTGGTTGTCTCCTAAATTATCTTCAACTTCTTTCGCAATCAAGTGATACAAATAGAATACAATGTAAAATAGAAGCACACTTACTAGGAGTTTTCAAAGAGGCACTGCCTCTTTATTTGGTTATTAAAGAGCACTTTTGTTTGCTTGCAAAAGCGAAGGAATACATTTGCCAGTCCCTTGACACTCCTCTGCAAGTGTACACGCCTGATATGAATTCTGTCACAAGCCAGCGGGAAAAATTTTTGTTGGTGCCCATTGTGAAAAGATTGGCAGCACATCAGTGTTTATATCCCATTACGGGTCTCCTGAGCTGCTTATCTTTCTCGGTGCTAGCACTCATCTTAGGCAAATCCTACATTGTGCCACAAATCTACTGCCTAACTTGGGTCAAGTCACTCGGGGCCAGATCCAGGCACAGTGTGGCAACGCTGAGTGTGACAACGGCCGTCGCTATGCAGCTATGTTAAATCTGGAATCCTCTCTCTGACCACAGCTACTAGGAGAGCGAGGTGTAAAATCCTCTGGTGTAAGTGGGATTAGCCTCTCTCTGACCCCTCCCCCGGTAATAAGAATGGTGTCAGAAGACAAGAAGAAAAATAGAAGAAAGTGAGAAGAACAGAAAAATAAGTAAATAAACAAATCAATTCTGGAGACACAGAAATATACCCAGGACATTTCAGTGGAAGTGAGGATGGAAAGGAAATGAAACAGAAGACAAAATTATAGAATCAAGTAACAGAGATGAAGCAAAAAAGAATGTTAATGCTTAGAGCATTCTTTGTTGTAGATATCTATTAAAAATGAATCTGTTTCAATGAAGGTGTCTCAAAACCATATAGTCAAATATATGCAATGCATCTATTTACTCTGCATCTGTAGTCTCATTCCTCAGCTTGAGCTTTGGCCCAACCATATTCTGAACCCACTATTTGATCCAAATTAAGACACAGGATATATGTCTACATGGCTAGCTATCATGAGCACTATAAATATGAAGAAGCTTTATATTTTCACCTGAAGACAAATTTAATACTAGACGACCTTACCTTCTTTCTTGGAACTGAAACAGATCAACAAAATTGCTTACATGGTTGGTATCTGTTTTAGAGGTAGGTCAGCAACTAACAGTTCTGCAAACTCAAACTTCATAGTCTGTTCACACAGCATGAGGATCTGAGCTCCCTCCCACCTTGTCCCCTTGGCCATTCTGGAAGGTGACTGAGGAGGAGATAATGACAGATCCACAAATATTAGTCAGGTTTTGTATTTAAAATCAATGAATGGTGAGCTCATGGACATGGTCTTTGTCTCATAGCCAGGATGAATACGCAGCAGATATACAATTACTGACACCAAGAATCATATTTCATGAACCTCCAACAGCAGTTTACAGATCCTCGGCATAAAAGAAAAAAAATGCATAAAGAGATTTAAGGTGGTAATTTAGTATGGATTTCTTCATTGTGAAAATGTCCTTGCTGTCATAGAACTACACGTATCTTGAACATTCATTCCATTTAGTTCATTTTTATTGTATTAATAAAATTATGACTTTCTAAAGTAAAATCAGATTTGATAACTCCCACACAGAGAAGAATAAACTGAAAGCCAGCATGTTAAAAGTGTTATAATTTGCATTCATACAGTGCCTTTATCAAAGAATCTCAAAATATTTTTAAAATGACTATTATTCAGTTTTTCAGAGGAGAAAGCAAAAAAAAAAGGGACGCAATCATGAAGATTAACACTTTTCAACTTGGATATAAATATTAGATATGAAAAACATGGCCCGGCATTCAAAATTTCTGAATACCTACAGCTGCTAGTACTTCTGAAAATCAGGCCATAACTGGCTTTCAGGTCAACAAAGGCTATTGACAAAAATTAACTACTTTCTATTTAGACTAGTTATTATTAAAGATTTTAATTGCTTAGGATTACAGCTGGTTGAAAAATGAAAATTATTTTCATGCAGTATTTTGAAGTCTCAAGTTTGAGTTCATTCGTAAGGATTTGAAACAAATTGATTTTCATTTCACTTCTATTTATTCAGCAATAGTTCACAAGTCAATGATTAATAATATTTCTCATTTGGCTTTCAGATAAACCAAAAGGATTATTAGAATTACTAGAAGAGTTATTTTTAAAATTAGAAATCATACAGAGCCTTTCCCCTCCCGCATTATCTGCAGTTACAAACTGACCAGAGATGAGTCAATCTACTTTCCCACGGTAACTTGTTAGGCAAGACAAAGCACAGCCCATTGTCAGCTTCCAGGCCCTTCTATAAAATGTCATTAACATCTAAAATTACATACCTAGCTGTGTGCAGAAATTCTGCAGCCGCTCTTGAAGTTTAGGCTCAAGCAGAGGAGGCCACCCATTCTGCTCAGGTCCCCCAGGTCCCCCAGGAAAGGCCACAGATCTTCAAGACATGCAAGCACCCAACCACAAAGCAAATGGTTGGTCAGGATGGGAAAGGATGGAGGAAGGAGCACAGCCCACACTGAAGAGCAGGTGCTGGAGCAGGAGATCTACCCCCTCCCAGGAGAAGGTGGGATGCGCTTTTATCAGGCTGATACAGCTCTCCAGCTTTCCCTTCTGCTCAAGTTCAAGAGGGAGGGAGAGAAGATTACTTTAAACTTCCAAAATGTCTTAAAGTCTGTGAGCTTTTGAACAATCTGGAGATGCAGGTTTAAATGATCTTAAGCCTTGGTCTCATTTCCTGGACAAAGTGTCTAAAAACTAGGAATGCTGAGAGAAAAGACACAGAAAGCACCATTACTGGCATCTTTTTTTCACAAGAGGCCACTCAACTCTGTTCAGTGTTTTGCCACATGAAAAACCCATGCAGATGTAGGGCACTTTCATTTCTGTTCACTCCTCTTGTGTTCCCTGGCTTTTACTGCTGAGTGTGACATTGCATAGTCTGGGATATCCCTTTGATCAGCTAGGGTCAGGTCACCCACCTCTGTATTTGCCTTCATAGGGATTTTTGGTCCATCCTTTAGGAAGTCCTACTCTACTTTCTCTCTCTCTAGCTGAAGAAGAAAATACCCTTTACATTTCAAGTACCTCTTCACCCAAGTTAGCATGACTATCTTTCTACTCAAAATCCCAGCTGAACCTTCCATATCTTTTAGCACTCGTTTACTCACCATCAATTTCTATTGCCATAATTCTTTCTCATGGTCTACTTGGCAAACTACATCTATTAAACTGTCAGTTTGGGGTGAGGCAGTTCAAGGAGGAGGGAAATAGTCTTCAAACTGAGAGAGCAGCCTGAAGTGTAGTGGCGAAGATGTTAAAAAGTAACCTTGTCATTAAAAGTGGCAGCAAGGTATTGAAAAGAAGTGTATTCAGACTACATGTTGGTGAAACTCAGGTTGATGGAAAAAAAATGGAAACGTATAGCATCTGTCATCCACCTTGTTCCAAAGGACCTTTGCAGTTTGCAGCATTTGAAGAAACTATCAATTTTCAAGAGTGCTGCTTTGAATCATCTTGAATTTTACTGCACCTGGTCATGATGTTTTGCCTTTGTCCAATGCACAGGGCCCGGGAAAAAAAAAGGGGGGAAAAAAAAAAAGAAAAAACTCAACCTTCTTGGTTTTATTTTCTTGCTTTAATACCTCATTAACTTATGAGCTTGGAAACACAGAGCTTATCACCAGCCAATTCCCATCTGGTTCCTCAACAGGTTTTTTGCAAGCAGTAAGTCCATTATTACTCCTAGAATTTTTTGGCTCTTTTTTTTTTTTTCCCTTATTGTCAATCATTGCTATTATTCTTAAGTGACATGTTCCAGCTCAGAGACAACCCCCAGTAGGCAATTTTTGTCCAGGCATGACCTCAGAACTGAGTGTTGTCATCATTGAGGAGATGCAAACACTGAAGCTCTCTAGCACCAGTATTTCAGAAAGAAACATGCCTCATACATGGGACTGTGGCAAAGATCACATATAAATCAATGCAGCAACAAGTACTTAAGAAGCTAGTAACAGTTTGTTTTCTGCCTGAAGGTTCTCACTCATTCTCAGATGCCAGAAACTTCATCTTCTGCTTCACTGTAATTACACACAATTCTTCTGGAATGCAAATATTTCTACTATGGTCAGAGCAAACAAAATGGTAGTATTAAGTCATTTCAGTAAAAATTCTAGTATATTTTTAAAGCCAAGGGATGCCTCCTGTTGCAGTTTGATCCTGGCAGAAAAATAAGCAGGAGAACATGATGTTACAGTGCAGCTTTTCCCTTACTGAGCCAAGACTGATAAAGACGTGAAGGTGTCACTTGTGCTATCTGTCTGAAAAAGTATTCAAAAGCAATGCCGACAAACGAATTTGCAAGTCTGCTACCCAGATATTAAATAGTCTGTATAGCATGGGAAAGTCTTGTCACAAAGATCTTTACTTGCTGCTCAGTCAGTTCAGCCTCTTCCTCCTCCAGCTGTTCGTCTGAAATTGAAACTATGACTATCAAATCCAGAATGATGTCTCAAGGCAAACTGGCCAGGTTTATGATCAAAGGCTAATGAAAAGGTTAGTAATCTGTGCTGAGGACAGCTGGAAAGTTCACCCTGGAGACAAAAACTGTGACCAGCTTGAATGTGCAAACTATCTTTTTGCCAACATTGGATGTTAAAAACATAGAAATTTGCAAAAGTGGAAAGAAATGTTTGTGCCCAGATTTAACTGAAATCACTTCTCCTTCTCCTGAATACTAATGGACCTCCATCAGCCCTTGAGTAACAATAGCATCAGTGTTCCTTACCAGCTGAAATGAAGGGTAAGGACAGAATGAGGAATCTGTAACAAGTAGAAAAGCTTTTGCTAAGATACTACTGTACAAAATTAGTCCCACTGATTTAAATCACACCTTAATGTTTTACTAAAACCTACAAGCTGCTATGCCTTGTTTACTACCTATACGCTGTACAAGCACCAGAGAGCTGATGAAGAACCTACTGCCTCTACTTAAATGGCAACTTTTGCTGATTTTGATCTTTAGCACTGGTTTGGCTCAGCTCAATTCTCATTATTTTCTCACAGACCTTTTAATCAACACCTCTTTTTTTTGTTAGGCTACGCCCCATCTGCAGAGGAATGACATTCCTCCTCTCTGAGAGCAGTGATGAGGAGACCACACTAGGTGCTGTCCTGGCAGATCAACTTTCTTTCTATGCTACATCCATTCTATTTCTGGGTGTATACATGGCAATGCCGCAGAGCTTTAGGTGAACACCGTCTTCAACTGAACTTTCGGATTCTCATAGCAGTCAACAGCTTTCTAGAAATCTTACACTGATTATCATTTGTCACTTACCAATCATCAAATTTCCTTAAAGCAGAAGGCTTGCTCTTAAAAATAATGCCAAAAACCTGATTTTAAATGAAGTAGAAAAATAATAATTGTTATCATGCTCAATTTTATTTTTTTCAATACGAGGACTCAATCCAAGCTGGCAATTATGTTGCTGTGGTTAAATAGCCATGATGTTATTTATGCCAAAAAACCAAAAAGACTCTCTGGAAGCAGAAGATTAATGAAAAATGCATTAAAAAATTTAAAAGAGCCTTAAAAATATAAAAATATAACTATGAAACGGGTTCAAAGAGTGCTGAAAGAAACTTGAATTTGCCTGTAGAATGAGACACTTGAGAGAATAAGGGGGAAAAGGTTAAACTAAACTATGAAAGAAACAAAGGGACACGAAGGAGGTATATAACCAAATGATAAAGAGAAAAACATTTGTGAAACTTTCCTATTATTTAGTATACTAAAAACAATAATGAACTTTATCCAGCTTAAAAACCATCTATTTACATCAGAGAGCAAGGGTAGCAGTACCATTGGTTTCAGAGATGTGACATGAATAATTACTTGTCTCCATATGTGCTTTATCTTTCAGAGTTTTCACTTGATAGTTGCTCAGTGTTATAAAAGGTGAAGAAAGATCATTGCTATGAGGTTCACAGTATTTAGAATGACAACAAAACCAACAAATCCCTAGTCTATCATATAATGTCTTTACTCTGGTAAACTTTCTTTCCTGTTAAGATATATCTAATTGCAAAAAAAAGGTAGGGAAATTAATTCAGCTCATGATTTTTAATGTATGAATGTATCATTTGCTTTAATACTTCAAACACAACTTCTGAAAAAAAAAATTTGGTGTGTATCACATGCTTATCCTTCTGGGACAATGAAGTTTTATTTTAATACTGTGTATGTTCCATTTGTACTTTTTGTCATCGTCATGTAGGGCCAAGGTATCAACAGCAAACATAGCCAACCAGCTGCCAGTAGACAGACAGGATTAATCTACAGATTGAAGCCCCTTCAGCAGACAAATCAGAAAATACAGTTTCTCTCTATTGACGGTGTCCTGTGTCCTGACAGATCAACCCACAACACTTTTCAGTCTGAAACAGACATGAAGACAAGCCAACATTTCTGGCAAATTGCTCAAAGAGAACATAGCATGGAGTCAGTGTTATACCAGACTCAGGAGGATCCACAACGCATGGTCCACAAATCCTTCCCTGGAGTTAAACTGTTTTGTATTTTAAATCAATTTGGAGCAACAGAACAAGTTTTTATTAGATAAATACCTGCTTACCATGGTACTAGTGTTTCTTGTTCACTACAATAAGGTTCAAAGCCAGATTTGTAGTATTGTCAAGCCACAAAGAAATTCAGGCGAGGTGGTGTGAGAAACACTTCCCCAGAATGAAATTTTCTCACATTTACAGGTTTTGTGCTCTTCCACACTTTCTGGAGTTCTCTATCCCTACTCTATTACAAAATTTTATTGAGCTTTGTTTGTCCAAACAAGGTATTATAAGGTAAACAACAGCAGAGTAGCCATGCAATACTTAAAGGTTGTCTTTAGCTTAGGTTATAAGTGGCTAACAAGTTCCATTCACCGAAATGTTGGATTGTGGGACTTCCATTACTCTTTAGAAACCCTCTAGCTTAATGTAATTGCTGCAGATTCTGAGGTGGAAAGAAACTTGTATAAACATTTTAACTAGCTTCCAAAAGTTGGCTTGCTTCCTCAGTTGGTGTCTTGCACAGCTACATGTGTTATACACTTGTCTGGTGAACAAGCTTCGTTAAGTTCCACATCCCATACTTCATCTACTGTATTACATGCGTTAACAGTTCTGTAACGCTCTGCATATTTTATTTGGCAATGCTCTAAGTTTAGATTATGTTACACATTAAAATTCTGCAAGTCAGAATGAGGCTTTGTAAAACTCACTCAAGATTTTTGTAGTGGCCAAATGTGTCTCAAATACAGGACATCAACTATTCAAATTATATGGACATCTTTTTTAACATGCTTACTTACAGCTCAGAAGGACATTTATACCGATTTGTGTTTTCAGTACTGTCTGGAATAGGATGTTACATTTATTTATGAGTGACACCTAAGTATTTGCCACTTCCTACAGATTTGTGAGATCCAGGGGCACAGAATAGGGAGGCGTTTGTTTTGTTTATTATGTGGCAGGAAATAGAAAAGGGAGAACAAACTAACACTTTCTTGAAAAGCCACTGAATGCCATACACTTTTTGCTGAATTGTTGGAGGAGATGCTCCACATATAAGAGACAAGCAACGGTTCACCAGAACAAGTTGCCTGGCCCCTTCTCTGTCACTATTCTTCCAAGGAAACCTCTCAGAGATTAGAAGGTCTGATGAATTGCTCTGAGTTGCTCCTTTTCTTTGACATGTTTTCACAGCCCCTCCATAGTGAGGAGATATCTGATGTCACCTGGCACTATGTGCCAAGTGTCATATGTGTCAGTTTCAATGTCAAGCCACCAGTTGTAAATTTGGTCCTCTCCTGGACCTGCTGCACAGGTCGTCTCCTGAAGCACGCTTGCCTCCTCTTCTGCCTGACCAAATTGCGTGACTTTACCTTTAGATCAGGTGGCAGCCGTACCATGAATGCCTCCACCGGGGTAGTAGAAGCTTCCCAAGCCAACAAGATGTATAACACTGATTAAAGGGATGGTTTGATTCGCTCAAAGTTCACGACTGGAACTCCACACATGCAGTGCAGCTTTTGTATCTGGGCACACACAGGCTAGTTTAATCTACATATATAAATCAAATACACAACTAGAGTTTTCTACAAATTAAAATGCTGTCTCCTTGAAATCAGATGGAGTTTTGCCTTTGTCTTTAAATAATATTTGGAATGAAATCTTGGCCCATAAAGCTTTGTTACAGGCTTAAACACATGCTTAAAGTATTTTGTTGAGTCAAAGCCACACATTAGGTACACAAAGAATGTTTTAAAACACGGTTAATATGGTTTTACTGATCAGCTTATATACAAATAAAATAAAATTAAGTACTATTCATTTTAATCCTCTAATGGCTTAATCTTTATGGAAGGTATAAAGAAATTAATAGGAGAGTTTCACAACAACATGAGATTTAAATTTTAACAGGTCAGACATTAAACAAAAACTAACTTATGCTCTGGACCTGTGCATACACATAATTATTCTAATTCCTTTTTTAAGAACAGTTATGTGTTAATTTTTAGCTATTAAATATCTTAAGTTATTAAACATTATGAAAAAGAACCATATAACATAAGTTATATTTCAAGGGACAGATCTACACAGCTTGATAACGGCACATAACATCATGATTTCTGAAAACAGCATACTTAGAACAACATATTAAAAAGGTAACTAATTGTTAATATATTAAGTTGCTTCATAGCTGAAATATAAGTTAGAGAAAACAAAATGACTCAACATTTAAATGAACGTTAAGGGGACACACATAGATGACCTCAGGGGAAGAAGAAACACTTTGCTTAATGCAGGTATTTGGTTTCCAAACAAACTTGAGGTCATTTATAACAGCTTTTCTTCCTGGTATTTGTAAAGAGCAGCAAATCAGAAATACCAGTTCCTAGCCCTAGAAACTTGCCTTACAACTTTTAAAATTGATTAAAATCTTCTGGCAAACTCATGATGCATTTAACCATTGACTTATCCAGATAGCAAATACCTGACCTCCCAGTTTGTTAACTAATTAGGAGGTCAAATCAACTGCCAGAATTAAGAATGTTTAATACTCAAGGCTGCAAATCAGCCTTGTCCATACTAGTGATAATAATCTCCTTATGTAACACCTACCTCGATATTTCACCAGTAATGGTTGAACAGCCTCATTTATGTATCGACTGTTTTAGAAAATGTGCCCTAACATGTCCCTAGGCGCATATACAAAATGCAATAACTTGCACAGAAATAATGCCCCACAGTATAATAATATACGTGCGTAGGAAAAAATGTATGGTATGTAAAAATAATTCAAATAGTAAAATTGACATCAATGCAGACATTTTTTCACATAGGGGTTTATGCACCAGAGATCTACTCACCTAGTGCTACTATGAATTCAGGATACACCCTTCAGGGAACATCTGAAGACAGCAGATCCTAAATCAGATCAACTGAAAAAAGTTCTTTCCCACTTCTGTTTTCCATGCATGCTTGTCAAGAAGTTATGTGACACGCTAGCAGGGAATAATCCATAGGGCCTAATATTTTGCCTATGCAGAATGATCAGTGGAGTAATTTTTCCGTACAGAAATATTTTGCTGATTGTCAATTTTTATTTCTTATACCATTCCTTATCTTCCCTTTTTTCTTCACATAACAGCTTAGAAATTTTGTATTGTTCACTTCAGTGATATGCATCTTACTACAATGATATCCAACAGAATTATTATATTTTCTTAATAAAAAAGCCCTAAATACTCTGACATCACTCACTACATATGCTGTTACAATTTTACATCATAATTTTATTTTCCTTAGAATGTTCAAGAATGTTTCTTAGAATTCCAAAGAATGTTCCCATATTTTACAGTTACCACCAATATAAAAGGAAAAAAAATTTTGCTTAATGCCATAAATATCAGGGAAAAGTTGAAATATTTGCATTTTTGGAAAAAAATTTAGGATCACTACAAGAGGAAAACTGAAATTGCAGCACTTCATTTTCAATCCACAGTAGCCTTTGAGGTTCAGGCATCCTATCAATGCTGACCCAGCAGTTAAAATTAAAAACATCACTTTCAGCTATCATGGGGTTTGGTGATGTTGCCACGTGCAGAGTAGACGCATAAGGCACCAACACAGGTTATCGTACCATCACTGCAAGAGTATAAGGTTCCATTTCAGACATATAGCAATCATACAATAATATAAATGAAATTAAAACCACACTCATTCCCAGCAAGAAGCCTGTCTAGACTTTCTACCTGTCATATGTTTGCATTTTCATTTTACCGATCGATAGTGAGTTACGGCCCATGCCCTCTCCTTTCAATACTGTAGATGTTACGGCAGAAAACTCAGTCCTGTTTCTTGATCTCTCAAATTTTTTTAAACAATTCTCACTAAATTCTAGATACCTTGGAAAGTTATGTCAAACTCTTATTTGTGCAGATAAATGAGACTATCAGATAAAGATCTGTGTCACACAAGTGACTTCAATTCTATTTCAATTTCCAAAGGCATTTTCACAGAAACCCTCAAGTTTTCCACTATGTTTCAGAAAAATTATGCTGTTTCCCTTCTTCTGCTTTTTTTTTATTGACTTGAATAATAGAGTTTGAAGGCAAAGAAAGAATGTGTAAGTTAAAAAATATTAAATTTTAAAAAAACAAAAGAGCAATTCTGAGTGGATTGATGGAGATAGTTATCTCAGTATTATATAAACGCATGTGATTTATACCATTTAATCTTTATGTTCTTGGAAAAAAATCTGAAGTTAATATATTTTTTTTTATTTTTTTTTTTTCTTAGCAAATACAGACCTGTTATTTCTGGGCTGTACGGATGCAGGATTATGTTGATTGTGAAGGATATTGGAGAATAGAGTATCTAGTTCAAGGTTTTCAAATTCTTAACAGCTCAGCTGCTAATCTTCTACTAAAGAGGTATTTCATTCTTCATCTACATCTCTAGACTGATTCTTCTGTTCCAGTACTACAATTAGTACAGCATTAGATTATTCTAACATTACAGATAGCAATTTCAAGTGACCTACCTTTCAACTGGTACTTCATTTCACACCTTGGTAGGGCTTGTAGGTTCTTTGAATTTTCTGAAGCTACGGGACCCCTGGGATCAGCTGGAAGACTAGAGGGATCAAGAGTGGCCAGAGATTTCGGTGCAAGTGATAACCCAATAGAAGTAAACATCTACTGATTCCCAGAGTAAATAGTGCTTAGGGTGTAGTATGGAGTGTCTGCAAATACACTGAATTTCAAACATTCTACAGATTGTGCTAGTATACAGCTCTGAGTGAAGAGTATTGGCTCTGACCTTTCCAGGGTAACAGTAGTGTTTTGGAGATCTGTTTTATAATAAATGAGAATAAAGTCAATACTTGGATGACTGCATTTTAGAACGGGTGACAGGACAAGAGGCAACAGGCACAAACTGGAACACAGGAAATTCCGTCTCAACTTGAAGAAAAAATTCTTTACTTTGAGGGTGACAGAGCCCTGGAACAGGCAGCCCAGACAGGTTGTGGAGTCTCCTTCTCTGAAGATGTTCAAAACCTGCCTGGATTCATTCCTGTCCAACCTGCTCTAGGTGAACCTGCTTTGGTGGGGGGGTTGAACTAGATGATCTATGAAGGTCCTTTCCAAACCGTACCATTCGATGATTCTGTGGTTCTGTAAGTGGTTAGAATGTTAGCCTTGAGAAAACAAGAGATCAGTTCCCTGGTCTCAACAGTATTTGAATGAACTGTGCACCCTTGTTTTAGCAACGAGTTTAAGTTGAGTCTGCAGAGTCTCCAGCTATTTAACGACATTAGAGCATTTAAATTGGATTCAAAAAAATTGTCCCTTCATTGGTCTTGTGTTTGGAGAGTGTATATAGTAAAGGCTATGAGGCATCCTCACTGAAGTGAACAGAACCCTATAAATTACATATAACGTGATTGATTAACTCAGGGCCTAATAATTGTGAAAATGTGAAAGCTGTCATCTATTTTTTTATTTAATTAAATCAACCAGCCCATATATTTATTTGAAAACAATCAAACATCACATTGGGAGGAAAAAAAAAGTAAAATGTTGTTTTCAAAAACATTGTTTTTCTGCCAATTCCATATTTTAAGTGAATTCCATATTAAGTGAAAACAAATGAACCCAAAGAGTTCCTCACTAGAAATCCCTTTCCATCTCAATTACTCAGTTCTCTCCATATTTTCCTTCCTCTAGTTCTCATAATTTTTTTCTCACCACAAATAAAGTCTTACTTCTCAACATAAAAACAGACATTCACACTGGAAAATTGCATCCTTATAGTAAAAAAATAACTATAACAACTTTTTCAGATATACTTTCAGACATGTAGCATCAAAAAAGAAACCTCACGAGGGGCAAGAACAAGCCCAGTTCCCCCCATTTTCTGGTCACCTTTGAAAGGCAGCTTCCTCCATACAGGTGGCTAGATGCCCTCAACATATTGCATCTGTTATCTTTGATGTGCTTAGCACAGACTCCTGTGGAGACATTCTCTTAATTGAGAGTCAGAGAGGCTCTTGGAATCCCGACTGTCTCTTTTGCTTTATCTAATGTGACAGGCTCATTTGTCCTAAATACTTCACTTTGCAACCCTCAGAGTCATCCTCTAGCGGTATCCTATAACATGTGTCACTCTTTCCCTACTAATATCCAATTAGGCAGTCATCCATCTTTTGCTATTACCTTCTTTAATCAGAAAGTCATATGCAGAGATGGAGAAGATCTATTTTACCCATCTCCCTGTCAATGTAGATTTATTCCCTAGAGTATATTTTCTAGCGTTATGTTTATTTAACTTAGATTACCACAGATTTTCAAAATAAAGTTCGAGCCAAATAATATGAACAGCTTGGATTACACCATTTGGGAGTTATATGATCAGTAACCAATGCCAAGAGAATCAATAGACAGGAAACGACATTTAAAATGTGAGCAGGGAAATAAATGTGCCTGTTGCTCTACAACCAAATACAATTAATAAGACTAAATATTAGCTAAATAAATTCTAGTGGAACTCTAATAGTTCTTTAGAAAAATTGGATCTAATTACTCTTGGCAAGCAAATGGAAGGCAAAAGAGAGATGGTCATCAAGGGCCAGACATTTTACATTATCTATAAATTTGCACCATCAAGTATTTTACCAGGGTTTTTTTTGGCTGGACAGTGTGAAATAGGTGAACATTTCAACAAAAGAGCCCAGCCTTGTCCAGAGAAGATGCATAGGCCCAAATTCAACCTGCTTAGTGTGTGTGATCAAATTCAGAAGCCTGGTTAGTGAATGGGCAGCCAGTGGACACTCCCAGTAATGCCAATTAGTGCCAGCTGTAATAGTAGTTATTGTGATGTAGTCACTTGCCCACAAGGATTTGGGCTGATACCACCAAATTTACTTCATGTAAGTCACTGAGCAGTTGTCAGATGACAACAACATTAGGTCATCACTGGCTCACAGCGACAGCAGCTCTTCATGCTCTCCAGATGCCACTGGGCCTGTCTTCCCATGCTACTCCTGCTTTATCTTCTCTCATCTTCTGCGCACAAGGCGTGTATCACTGAACACAAGCAAGCACAAAAGGGAGAAGCAGCAGCAGGAAATCAGGTCAAATCATCTCATATTGGTGGACACCAACAGCCCTGTCAATACCATCTCTATTGGTGCATCACAGCTTATTCGAATTGAGAATTGCTGTTCAGAGAAATGAGAAAGAGTAATGGGAGAAATTAATAAACAAATAGAGGGTGATGACACAGACAGGTCTTCAGCTTTCTAAATACCCTAACACAAAGATGTGCTACATCAAAGCATAGAGATTCACTGGAAGAACTCTAGGCATGATGTAGGTGGATTTAGTGTTAATTCAGCCTGTAAATTAACATGCAAGTTGATGGCATTTCCACTTAGCCTTGCCTATAGAAATAAAAGCCCTAATTAAATAATAAAAATTGATATACTAGAAGTTTAATTAAAAAATCGTAGTCACTCCAACACTTTCTACTTAGCTTTTTTATAGAAGCAATGAAATAAATATGACATAAACCCCTTAAAGAGAAAAATAGTTTTCTGTTGATGAGTATCAGCAGCTTCACACACTGTCTTCATTTACAATAAGGTCAAGTTGCAAGAAACCAATGAAAAAGATTTCTTTCAAAAAGGAAGAGGCAAAGCCAACAACTCATGTGTAAAGAATAGTCACTCTCATAACCTCCCTCAGTCCCAGTGAGGGAGGTCTGCACTAGTAAGTTAAATAACTCAAGGGACCGTTCCCAAGCACTGGGATACTCTTGGCTAAATTGTTAGCACTGACACTGATAGAGATTTGTTGCAGTCAATGATCCTCTCTCTTGATCACTTTTTAGGCACAGCTCAGGCATTCTTAGGGACTCAGAACAAATAGGGATCCTCTTTGGGGGACTGGGAGAGCGAGTTAATGTGGAAAGGCTGCTCCTTTCAAGCTGGTTTCAGAGAACAATCCCAGACATATTTAATTTACTGTCACAGATTTGGCATCTGGAAGCACAGCTCACCCCAGAAAAGGAGAAAGGACATGGAAGTCCCTGCTCTTTGTTTTCCCTGTGTCTGCATTAAGAAGTAATATGGTTAGCAGATATACTACCATACAGGTACTAGTATCGCAGTTTGCCCATGCAGACTGACCTTGTAGTGAGTCACTATGTGGAGAGAACATGCACTGTGTGGAGGACTGGCACCACTGTTCCTACCCCACTGCTTTGCTTGCTGCTACTGGTGACCATTTTTGCTGTGAACTGTGAGATATTGTTGTGACCTCCGAGAGATTATAAGAATTTGAGGCTGAATTGTTCTTGTTTCAGTCAATAATTATCTTTCTTCACCCTTTCTTCAGGGCTAGCTTCTCCCTCCCTGTCAGATTTAAGGCTGCTGGCATGGTTTGTATCTGGTGAAGAGACAGCACGTATAGTTATCAGAAACTTGAATACCATGATAGCAGAGAAAAATGAGAGTGTTAGGATGACAGACAGCAAATAGAAAATGATGGGTGCTGAGGGCATTCACTGACCATCTGTATATCGCAGAATGGTCATTCTGTGCTGAGGAAATAACAATTAAATCTGAATTATGATGCAAAGCCGGGATGACTTACTGACTTCAGACAGGGAAGGCCACATTTTGGTACTGCATGATAAGCTTGCCACATTCCTGTAACAGTCCCACACTAAAATCACAACTACTTTGAAGCAGAAGAACTCAGAGAGTTTTATCTGTGGGGTCCATAAAAGTAAGAGTTATCCTGGTTAATTTTTAAGCTGCACATCCTATTTCCTCTCTTATGTAAAGCCATTAACTGGGTCCTGCAAAACAGTACCCTTTTAATCCTCTTCCGAATGGGAGAATTATTTAACAGGCTGCCCATATTCTAATACTGTTACTTTGTCCTCAGATTTGCCTTTGTCTCTTTGTATCTTCATCGTCAAGGAAGTTTCACAGAAATGAACGTAGGTGGTCGAAAGGCAGCGATGGTGTCTGCAGTGGAATTAACGCGAACAGGGTGGGAGTACAGTTACAATGCCACCGGTGAATATCAGCATCCTCTGAGCTACCCTGGCCCCCAGAGCTGTAAAAGAGACTCTAGAGCTGCGACATGAAGAAAGCCTGCAGTCTTGGAGCCCACAGAGACTGCTTTCAAAACACAATATCCATAGACTGAAGGCATTCAGGGCATGCACTACAAGAAGAGTCGATCTCCGCATTTCAAGTCTCCCTGTTATTGCTGAAGTTTGTGGCCACCTGTGAAAAAATAAAGGAAGAAAGATATTAGAAGTGAATGAGACACAGAAGGCATGCCTGTTAATTTTGGGCAGTTAGCTGCAGAGGCAGTTGCAAAATGACATGGTGGTATGAGTTCATTGAGGACAGCCTTAACAGTGTATTGACTGCCCTGTTTTGTGGGGTTTTGGCTTTGATGTAAAGTAATTGATAAGTCATTGTATGACTTAATGAGAGAAATGTCTTTCTGAAAAAAATGAATAAGCATTCTATGAAGCAAAGCAAAGAAAAGAAAAGTATTAACTTCTGAAAAGTTAATATATAGGACATTGCAAAACAAGCAACAAAAATAGCTCAAAAGAAAACCGTTTAAATTGGTGTGTTCCAGTAACTCCTGCTGACTGGCACATCTGTAAGTATTATATCTGTGGCTTTTTTTTTTTTTTCCCCTCACAGGCTGAATGGAAGAACTTTCTTGTTATGTTACACCTGAAACTAAGTTGGGAATAGCAAAGGAGCTGTGCACTGTTATTCGTATTGCGTATTGGCTTCTGGGATACAAATCTTTGCATCTTTTATTCTACATGATCCTTTTTGCCATCTGCTTTTTCTGGCACAGGAGCTACATGCTGTCTTGAAGAAATTTCTTACATTTCTTTTGGTCCCTTTCATTCATTCCCTCCCATGTATCAAGGGTCACAGGCTCATAACACTTTTGGGCATTTGATAGACATCTCCCTTCTTCTTCTTTTCTTCTTCTTCTGACATAAAATTGGTCTTTCACTCATTGTGAAGAGGATGCCTCTTACAGATATCCCAAATGAGGCCAGTGGTGAAAATAGGTTAAGAAAGATATTTTTAGTAATTTATCAAATAGAAGAAGATTGGTGAGAAAATTTCTTAAATTTTTCTGTAAAAATCTTCTCAGAAATAATGAACTGAAACAAGTATCATGGTGGCTTTTCTAATAACAATTTAGAGTCAGCAGGGTGAGTGCAGAGGTAATTTTCTCAGCTTCAGATGATGATGGGGGACTGTGGGGTATGCCAAGCATTAAGTGTAAAGTAAATAGAATGTAAATAACAATGAATATTGCCAAGCCTGTTCTGGTAAAGAACTGATCTTAGCTGATGTGTTTTTTGTGAGGATGTTAAAGGCTCAAAGAAAGCTGCTGACTGACATTGCTAAAGAGCTAGAAATGCTGCTCTCTGAGCTGACTGGGGAGGGTTACAGAAAGCTGGCCCACAAGCCTACAGAAAATGGGCAGCCTACAGAGAGTACACCCACATGGATGTGGACTGTCCAGGGCAGTCTCTGCCCACATTCCCATGCAGCCAGGCAAAGAATCATAGAATCATAAGTTGGAAGGGGCCTTAAAGATCATCGAGTTCCAACCCCCCTGCCATGGGCAGGGACACCTCCCACCAGACCAGGTTGCTCAAAGCCCCATCCAGCCTGCCCTTGAACCCCTCCAGGGATGGGGCAGCCACAGCTTCTCTGGGCAACCTGTTCCAGTGCCTCACCACCCTCACAGTAAAGGATTTCCACTTCTGTTTCAAAAGCTGTATTACCGGGATCGAGGAGTTCTTTCTTCAGCACCTACTACACCTAATTGACAATAATGCAGATAAACACCAGGGCAGGTTTCCATCCCACTCTTTCAGAGCAGAGGTCTGTCTGTGCACGTCCCAAGTAGATGTGACCCCAGGAATATACAAGCATGGTTTAAACTGCTTGAAAATATTTTCAAGGTTATGCTGGGAAACAAAGGATTCCTCTGCCAAGAAAAATCCGAAGCTCTGCAAATAGGGAAGGATGGCCAGGCTGCTCTCATTTTGTGAGCCAATTCAAAGCTTCACCTTCCGACCCAACAGCAAAGTAGCTCTCTGTCCACCTCAGAATTCAGACACAGCATGCAAATAATTTGTTTTGGACTCTACGGCTGGAAAGCTATGGCGTTTTGGATTGGATATTTACATTGTAGGTTTGCTTTACAATTTTATTCATAAAAACCCTGCAGTCCAAATAACTGGTTACTGGATAGCTTGCAAGGACAATTTTAAATTGTCCATGTATTTTATTTGAATGCTTAGGCATGATTTTCAGTAATGTATTGGTTTATGTTGCTAGAAATTCCAACTGCTTGCACTGCCAAAAGCATGCATTTGGGAATAATTGGAGGTTGCTAATAATATTATCTTCCTTTTTTTCTTCTTTTTTGCTTTTGATTGCCCATGCAAGTTGTACTTGTAAATTGGCAAGATCCAAAGGAGCTTTTATTTGCTCCCTGCTGTCAAGCACTGGGAAGGGGAAGCAGGAAGGATACAGTCATGCAGATAACAACTTTATTTCAAGAAGCATCATGCTTTAATCTGATACCTTAAGTGAGATATTGCTGTATCCAGGCCCGTTTTATTTGAACCTTGAAGAGCACCTGGGATATTCAGTATCTTTGATCCTTGTCCAACACTGTTCTGTGCTCTAGGTACATTTCAGACCCTCTTTGCCTCAGGCCATGCAAGATGGCCATTGTCACAAGGTTCTCATGCACATCCTAGCACAGATGGCACACAGTCCTCCACAGCATCAACAAATACGTGGCTATCTCAGATATTTCATTGGTTTCCTTCACAGTCTGTTGGTACCTCTCTGGCCTTGTGCCATATTCTGTCATTTCCCCAGTCCTGCGTATTTTTTTAAGTACCCCAAGCTGCTTATAGTCCCAAAGATCAAAATGCACATGTCTTTTCCCTTTTCTCCCCTGGCTGAAGTGCATAGCTCTTCTCGTAGCCTCAATGGCAATAAAGACAGACCCACACTCACACATGTAAAACTAAACTCATGAGATATCTTCTAGTCACATCAAAGATAAGGGTGAGGGAAGTGTGGTGGGACAATAAAGGAGCTCTTATAACAATTCCCTTCTAAAAATGTTTAAAACTTTGCATTAAGTAATTGATATTATTGGTGAAAAAACCCAAAGGATTATTGGTAATGGCACATGCTGTGTAACTCTACATAAACTCAGTAGCTACAGCTACTGGGATGGGCTATAAAACACACACAAAATATTCATCTGTGCCCAGGAAGAGCTGGACTGCTGAGGAAATTCACCTTTCTTTACAGCAACGTTTCCACATTACAGGTCTCACCCCATGCCTCTATGTTTGAGTCTGTTCCAGTTCTTTAAGATACCGCTGCTCCCACGTGCTTATGATTTCCACGCTGAGTTATCTGTCAGCAAGCGTAAGGGCAGCCTGCAGCTAATGAGAAATTGCTGGAATGGGAAGGATGTTTTGTTTATCCACAGGCTCATAATGGCTTTTAGCCATCACTAGCACTGTGGGGTTTGGAGAACTGGTTCAGGCTGGCAATGGCTTTCATGAGCAAGTCTCAAAGCTTGGTATGAAAGCAAATGAGATGGCAAAATTTCGTGGTAGGTCAGGTTGTAACCAGTCAATCAGTCAAACTTTGACAGGAGTTGAACACTCAGATGACTAGGCTTCTTCTGCAAGAGAACAAACTAATTTCGGAGACAATTGCCCCAAAGTCAGAAACATTAAATCGGGAGTGAGTGGCTTAGAATCATAGAATAGAATCACAGAATCGTCTAGGTTGGAAGGGACCTTAAAGATCATCTAGTCCAACTATCAACCTAACTCTGACAAAAATATAAATAAGAAATAGGAAATAAAAATTACTAAACCATATTCCTGAGGACCATGTCTACCCACCTTTTGAACACCTCCAGGGATGGTTCCTCAACCACTTCCCTGGGCAGCCCATTCCAATGCTGGATAACCCTTTCCGTGAAGAAATGTTTCCTAATATCCAATCTAAACCTCCCCTGGTGCAACTTGAGGCCATTTCCCCTTGTCCTATCTTCTGTGACTTGGGAGACAAGACCAACCCCTACTTCTCTACACCCCCCCTTCAGGTAGTTATAGAGCGCGATAAGGTCTCCCCTCAGCCTCCTCTTCTCCAGACTGAATAACCCCAGCTCCCTCAGCCTCTCCTCATAAGACTTACTCTCCAGACCCCTCACCAGCTTCGTTGCCCTTCTCTGGACTCGCTCCAGTACCTCAATGTCTTTTTTGTGGGAAGGGGCCCAAAACTGGACATAGTACTCGAGGTGAGACCTCACCAGTGCCGAGTACAGGGGGAAGATCACCTCTCGGGTCCTACTCACCACACTGTTCCTGATACAGGCCAGGATACCATTGGCCTTCTTGGCCACCTGGGCACACTGCTGGCTCATGTTCAGCCGACAGTCGACCAACACCCCCAGGTCCTTTTCTGCCAGGCAGCTCTCTAGCCATTCATCCCCCAGCCTGTAGCACTGCATGGGGTTGTTGTGACCNGCCAGTTTTTAACCCAGTGGAGAGTATACCCATCTAAGCCATGAGCAGCCGGTTTCTCCAGGAGGATACTGTGGGAGACTGTATCAAAGGCCTTGCTAAAGTCAAGGTAAACAACATCCACAGCTTGATTGAGTGTGTCCCACTATTTCAGCAGGTGATACATAACTCAGCCCTACTCTGTTTAAATGGGCCACTGTCATAACGGTGTCTATAGTGGTAGAAAAAATTTAACCAATGTTAAACTATGGTTGTAAAGAGTGTGGTGATTTGACCCTGGCTGAATACCATGTGCCCACCAAAAACCTCCTCAACAGAACAGGGGAAAGAAAATATAATGAAAGTCTCGTGGGTCAAGATAAGGACAAGGAGAGATCATTCAGCAATTGCCATCACAGGCAAAAGAGACTTGGCTTGGGGAAATTTAATTTATCACAAATCAGATCAGAGTAGGATAATTATTAAATAAAAACTAAATCTCAAAACATCTTACCCCCACCCCTCTTTTCTTCCTGAGCTTAACTTTACTCCCGATTACTCTACCCCTTTCCCCTGAGCGGTGCAGAGGGATGGGAAATGGGGGTTGCAGTCAGTTCATCACATGTGGTCTCTGCCACTCCTTCCTCCTCAGGAGAAGGGCTCCTCACACTCTTGCTCTGCTCTATCTTGGGGTCCCTCCCACCGGAGACAGTCCTCCATTAACTTCTCCAACATGAGTCCTTCCCACAGGCTGCAGCTCTTCATTAACTGTTCCGGAGTGCGTCCCTTCCACAGGGTGCAGCCCTTTAGAAACTGACTGCTCCCATATGTGTTCCCCACAGGGTCACAAATCCTGCCAGAAAACCTGCTGCAGCTTGAGGTCTTCTCCCTACAGGTTCACAGATCCTTCTAGGAACCATCTCCAGCATGGGGTTTCCCACAGGGTCACAGTCCACTTCAGGCATCCACCTGCTCCAACATGGGGTCCTCCACAGGCTGCAAGTGGATATCTGCTCCACTGTGGACCTCCACGGACATCAGGGAGATAGCCTACCTCACCATGGTCTTCACCATGGGTTGCAGCGGAATCTCTGCTCTGGTGCCTGGAGCACCTCCTCCCCCTCTTCCTCACTGACCTTGGTATCTGCAGAGTTGTTTTTCTCAGGTATTCTCACTCCTCCCTCCAGTTGAAGTTGCTCTTGTGCAGCAATTCTTTCCCCTTCTTAAATATGTTATCACAAAAGTGCTACCACCCTCATTGAGTGGTTTGGCCTTGGCCAGTGGCGGGTCCATCTTGGAGCCAGATGGCATCGGCTCTATCAGGCACAGGGGAAATTTCTAGCAGCTTCTCACAGAAGCCACCTCTGTACCGCCTCCCCCCCGTCCCTGCTAGTAAAGCCTTGTCACACAAACTCAATACAAAGAGAAGCCGAAAATTAGATTAAAACCAGGAATTAGGGCAGATTTGTTTAAAAAAATCACAACTTATGGTGTGGGAAATGAGGAAGGGTATTTGAGCTTTGAAACTGTATAAGCAAGTATGTACCTCTGCATACCTGAATTGCTGGCAATAGGCTGACTGATATACTCATAAACACATATATTTATACGTTATTTTGATTTTATAGCTATCAGAGTTTTATGTGTCTATTTGTGGTACGTTAGTGACCAGCACTCCTCCGGGGCATATAACCTATCCTACTGGGGTTTCTTCATAATAGGTCAATAAAATAAACCTTATAGATTTTATGGTAATGTTATAATTCAAATATTAGATGGTTTAGTAAAGATGTTCTAAAAGAAAGGGATTTCTCAAGAGGTTTATCTATGCAGTAGAACCATTATCTATGGACTCACACTCACACTGGTGAGGGAATTCATCTTACAGACTATTAGTAGTGTTTGCCCTGTAGCACATACAGCTACCTCTCCGTAGGTTGCATGGTTGTCTATTCATTTCATTTGGAGTGTCACAAAACTCTAGTAAACATTTTACAGACATAGAAACTTACAGATCTCTGTTCTGCTGAATTTATCAGAAGTTGCTTCATGCACATCTAGCATCTCTGTGAACTTCATGGGCTTGCTCAGAAGTGTAGAAAGGAGCACGGATGCTTTCATGGCTGTGTGACTAGCCTCAAATCCTGCAATTGCATCTGGTCCGGCTGATCCCAGATACCATGGGGAATGCTGCAATGTCCAGAACTGAAGTCTTAATACCTGTAAACCATGTATTTTAATACATTTCAGTATTCGTCAGTCAATCAGGACATTCTGACAGAGAAACCACAAAACTGATTAGCAGGAAATATGAAAAGGACAGTGACAGTAGGAAGGGAAATAGAGACATACAGATTTTTCTGTTCCTTTTCCAACTATTTTTGCAGAAGTTATAAACACCTTTATTTTCTGCTCTTGGTGTGGGTTGATTTATTTAGAATCACATCAGATTTCCCTTGTTCTTCTTTAAGTCTCGCATACTTCCCTTCCTTGATTTAAATCTATGGCCATTCACTGTTTTCAAATATAACCCACACCTCAGATAACTCTGTGCCTGTTTGAGAAGACTGGTGCTTGAAAATTAACTCTCAATAATCTTATTTAGCCAGAAGCAAAGGGGAATCGGAGTCTGGGACAGGGGAAAGGCTGTGTAAGGAAAGGAAGCACATTCCAGGAAGTAAAGGATGCAAAAAGAAGAGAGACTTTTATGGGACAAATGTTGTTGTGTTACCCCCCACTGTCCCTCATAATAAAACATGGGGGAGCTTCTTTTAACAGATGACCTGTGGGTTGTACACACACAAAAATATGAGCTTTTTTCATTAATAGACTGAAAATTAAATCCCTTCTTTCTCTATTTTGTTGTGTTACTCTCTGAATTAATAAATTTTATCTCCCTTTCTCTTATCCACTCCCTGGTCTTGCAAGCAGATGTTCCTCTGCAACAGTTGCGGCTCCACTGAAATGGATGCAGCTCTGCTTAGTAAGTGGAAAGAATCTGTATAGACAGACCTTCTTATAGCAGGTCTGAGGCCTACTTGCTTTGTCTGCTAAAAAATAAAAGAAGGGGATGTAGTTGTGCAAGACATACACTCACATGGGACACTGAAGATACAGATTCAGCCCCCATCTTTTGGTTGGAAGATGCAAAGCCTTTTGTAATTCTTTTGCAATGCAGCAACAATCTCATTCCCTCGATTCTTAACACAGAAATGGAATCATCAGCTCCTTTGTAATTCTCTCTTTTATCCATCTTATTTTGGGGGTAATAACCTATCTGGGTCAGCAAGGATGGGATTCTACTTTTGAGATAGTTATCTTAGTTCTTTTTAGTCAGGAGGAAGAAACAGCCCTTCTAGCAAGCAATTCATCTTATCTTAAATGAGACCTAAACTAGGTTATACCATTAGTACCCAAAAGCACCCATTTTTCTATATTACTGTTAAGGTAATCTAAGGTGACTAGCATGACAGTAGACAACTGTACAGTATATATCTGTGTTTGATCACACTAATTCCAGTCCCCTTGTATTTTTCTGTGGCTATGGTGAACAAACTAGAAAATAGACATCAAAACCTGATACCAGTTTGTTCCCAACTGCAACCAGAAATTTACAAAACAGGAGTAAACAATCTCTCCTGAGCATTTCAAATGTCTTACTATATCTTCTAGGCTTGATAACAACAAAGTTGTATGGAGTCTTGGGTTTTTGTTCAGTCAGTGTTATCTCCCAAGAGGTCTACACACTGTTCTGCTTCTTCAGAAATGAGGAATCACAGCACAATTCGGGTCTCTAGTCAAAATGCATGCTCAAAACTAGGTCAGCTACAAGGTCAGACCATGTTGCTGAATCATGAATCACTGAGACCAAGATTCTTCAATCAAATCCCCACATCCCCCTTCCCACTTCATGGAAAAGAGTCCATTATCTTAAAAAACAGATAATTACATGTCTGGAGTTCATTATCTTCATTTTATGAGTCTTGAAAAAAGTGAGATCAGGTTTTTCTTCTACTGTCTTGAAAAATGGATTTATTTATTTTTTCATTTTAGATCTTCTTGGAGTCATAGGATTCCAATACTTGAGATTTTCAGAGAATCCCCTTACAGTGTGAGACTAAGGTAACAGCACTGGAATTACTACTTCATTAAGTACATCACTACTGCCAATTTCCTTTATGTCTGACCAGTAGATCCATTTCAAGACAGTTATTTTTAATTGGTCAAGTTTTTCCTCAGGCATTTTTATGTATCTTATGTGTGCTTCAAACATTCTCTCACAAAAGCTCGAGTGACACAGCCAGCACTATTAAGCACACATATAAAATTATAATGGAAAAATACCAAGTAACTTATCCACAGGCATGGATAGGAAAAATACTCAGCAAATTCTCAATGCGTTTCCTTTAACATCCTCAATGGAAACTCCAGTCCTTCCTTTGTGCCCACAGTTTGGAGACCTCTCTGAAAGGCATAAACAGGAACTAACAATGACATGCATATACCCTTGTAGGAGGACCCCATATAATCTCTTTAGGGCCTGATCGTTCCCAAACATTGCTGGCAATTCGGTAGTGCTGTGACATTGGTCACTAAAGTCTATAAAGGACAAAGACACGATAGCTGACTTCAAGTTCCTGAGTCACAAACCATGGTATGGCAGAGGCAATCTTGTGGACAAATGTCACTGTGTGCTTGCCCTTGCTGAAGTCTTCCCCATCAGCTGCCAAGAGATGGGAGTCTGAGCCCAGCTGACCTTTGGTTTGAGCTGACATCACTTTTCTGCCTCTCACTCCCTGCAAACCCTTCGGATACATCCTCACATCTTTCCTTCTGCATGGTGGTTTTTTGGAAGCCTGGCTTCAAGGTGCATAGTGAAAGGAATCTACGAAATTCTCCCACTTTTTACATGGCTGCTCCATGTCCAGTTCCCACTGACCCAGAGTGGGAGACCATGTGTGGCAAAAAATAACCCCCAGGAATCCAAGTGGAGTTTAATACTTTATCTCAAAACAAAAGGCTCCTTAACCTGAATGTTACAGATCATCCTCTTCACAGCTCCCCTTCACAGAGAGATTACAGTTTAATGGCTATGAGATAGCTATATATAGTAGCACTGTTTTTAAGAAGAAAAAAAACCTGTCATCTACTGCTCCATCTAATAAAGACAAGAGATTCTGCAACTCTTCACATCAAAAGACACAGCCTGATGTTTCTTATGAGTCACTAGTCAATGAATTATGTAGCTAGCTTTCTTTAAGCATGTAATTTGATCTCTAGGCATGAGCAACAGTTTTTGTATTTCAATCAGTAAACAATTGCTCTTTAAAAACATTCCAACTGATGTTTATTTGTACAATCTGTCCTTCAGCAGAGCCTTAGTTTGATGAAGTAAAAGATGTAACTCTAATAGCAAAGTGTCTAAAAACTGACAAAACATTACATTTGATCGTGTGTGATGAGTGCACTAAGGAAATATGTAGTTTGGAAAGCTGATACAGCATCTCATTGAAATGACTGTGTCTTAAACATTGCTTCTTTCTGAACTAACCAGTTGCTATCGCTGCAGTGAGAGTTTTCTTTTTTAAATTACAGGGATCAGGTTTCCAATAAAAAACATGAGTAATGCACAGACTGAACGAAAAAAAAATAAAACATTTGTCTTCAGTCTTAAGTTAAAAGTGGTTACTGTGGATACCTCTTTCCCTTGGGAAAAATGCACTGGGGTCCTTTATTTCATTAAAGATGTCAAACATGGAATCAATATCAGTGCTGAGACCTTGACTGGTGGGCAGCCTGGGTGGGCACTCAGAGTAAGCAAACAAGATGTTCTGTCTTGATTAGAACAACTTTGTTACAATTAGGTAAGCTACAAAATAAAACAAACCAACCAAACAAAAAAAAAAACCCCCCAAAAAAACTTGGAAGATCAAACTGTAGCTGAAAACTTGACTGCAGTTCTGTAACCCTAAAGGTAACACCTGTAGCGCCAGACACTTTTGGGCATCCGTTTTTTAAGCCAGGAGAAAACAAGAGTTTCCCACTTACCCTTCCAGTGGACCAGCATTGTCCATTATAACACAGGAATTTACATACACAATTGAAATTTCTTATAAGTTGTGTGGTAAGTAATGTTTTCAGCTGTCTTCGCAGAGCTGCACATCACTTTGGAGAATTCACCCAAATCAAAGGAATATGCTATTGCAGGATAGCATTTTAGACAGTCTCTGCACGAAACAGGACCTAAGGATTGCACTGGTCAGCAAGGTATCTCAAAGCAAACTATTTCAAAGCACCATGTCCTTCTGCAGATTTAGTTCCTTAAATATAAATCATTTTAAGTCCCTGGCTTTTGATAAAGGTTAAAAAAAAGTGTCCCCATCTCCGTCTTCCATAATGAGAAAATACATTTTTTGCTAACACTGCTGCTTTTTCTCACAGTTCATGTTCATTTTACTGACTAAAAGTGGAAGGAGTGTCCCTGGTTTTGTGCAAATTTGGCAAGAATGTTCATTTTGGTAGTTTTTTTTAATTTTATCTCCTTGCTTATGGCTTTGTATATTAATATGATAGCTATTTTCAATGACAGAGCAGTGGTAGATTTAGTATGTCTGTATCTTGTTCTGGATGTCCACAATACAGTACATTACCAACACCCTTATATATCATAGCTCCTTTAGTGCCACAGTCTTACAGACAAATCACCACTATGACCAGAGACCTTATGGATACAGCTGTGCAATTTTGACAAGTCCCTAAATCACCAACTAGATTCTGATACACAGTGACAAATATTTCATCCCCTAAAAAGTTCCTTTATGGTCAATTGGACAACTCATGAAAAACAAAAAAGTTACCCAGACTCCATATTTATTTGTCAGCTACCTGTTCATTTTGTTTTCATGTTCTGTCCCATCTTTATGTTTATTCTTATCTCTAATACTGATGTCTTTTGCTTTTCATGAGATCTTTCTTCCACAGTCATGATACCTCAATAAAATAATAATGTTTTCTCATTGATTACTAAGGATGGGTTTTCAGGGCTTTTTAATTCCTTGTGTCAGGCTGTTCCTTGAGACTTGCATAGTGCAAGAGACCCTTAAGGGAGCCACAGGCCTCAGAGGCAAATTTCTTCTGTCAGCTGAGGAAGACAAACCAAAGTTGGTAGCAAAAAGGGTCCCAATCTGCCTCAGACCTTTAATAATTCTTTAAAAAAATATAATAATAATTAAGTGGAGAAAGTTTACAATAGACAGACACTAGTCAAATGGATGTGGATGTAGCTCAAACACGCAGTAACTCCATAAATAAGTAATTGAGGAAGAAGAGATACATTGCCTTTCATCTCCAAATTGCTTTTTCAAATCCTGACCCAGTGTCTAAAATGTTAATTTGAGCCTGTGACATCTACTCTGTGGCCAATGTGAAGTGAATTCCTGGTCCCTGGCCAGTGTCTAATGGACAGGTGGCAACTACCCAAGAAAAGACGACAACCACAATTGGCACCCTGGTGGGGAGTCAGAGCAGTGGGACAAAGCCTGAATCGGTCAAAAGAAAAAGTGATCTCCTCACCCCCTCCAGACAGTTCAGCCAAAGCAGGCCTGAAACAAATGGGCAAAGCACCATGGGGGAAGATTGTATTATGATTGTCCTGCCATCCTTTTTCTTTGTGAATAAAACAGGAGACTTGTTTTTCCAAGGCTGTCAATCTCACACCTTTCACAATTTGAGAAATAAAGAGAGAAATGTTGCTCTGTCCCCCCTTACCAGGTCTCCCTGCTGTGACAGTGAGTGTTGCCAGTCACACGCTTGAGCTCTAGATCAAAACCAGGTGGCACAGCAAACTGTATTTAAACTTTGACCCTCAGTTCCACTCTGTTGCACAGCTTTTGCTTCCAAAAAGAAAAAAAAGAAAAAAAAAAAGGTTTTGCTAGCAACAAATGCTTTTCACTTGCCAAAGAACTCATTAAATAGATATTCTACCCCAACCTCAAATATTTCTGTAGTGTGACCCTCCTCCCAGAACACCAATTGTAAAAGGAATTCGATAATGAATTTGTCTTCCAGATTCCAATATTGCATTTTCTTTCCTCTTTCTTTTTAGAACAACAACAGAAAAAAAAAAATCATAAAGAACAAGGAAAAAGAAATTGATAAATCTGTCTAGCTACTATGAGGAAACAAAATGACTGCTGTGCAATGTCACAGCTAGTAATGCCTCAGATTCAACTGAAACAGCATTGAAAAATAGCCAAACAGGAACCTTTCATGTCTGACTTCATAGGTCACCCACCCCATGCTACGTGTTTTTTCTGAGAATCTCTCAGCTAAGTACTTCCAGCTAAAGTAGTTCAAATACACAGAATGAGAAAAATCAACAAAGAACAAGACACAATGAGCAGTCTGGAAATGCCACTTAGCTAGTACATTGTAACAGGCAGCACTGGATTAGTAGCAACACGGCAAACAACTCATTGCAATTTGAGAGTTTGTCTTACGACCAGAGTACATCTCAGATTTATCATTCTAGTTTTAAATGTGCTATCAGATATGTACATGATCAGAGCACAGTTGGTGTTCAGAAGATCCTCAGACTCTGCACTTATAGCAAAATGCTACTGTGAAGTAGCTTGATAGCAACTAGAGGCCATGAAAAAGCACAAAACACTGGAAAATATATTCAGTGAAAGGAACTGTCTCAAGAATATATTCTAAAATATAGAAAAAAGAGGCATGGAAACTGGAAAGACTGCCTATCTTCCTCTACTGAAATAACAGCAGCTGCTCAACTGGACACTATTTCCATTAAAATATATATGTATATTTTAAATATATACACACTCTAAGAGTATCTACCACACCTAAAATCACTGCTAGTGAAATAGAGTAAGGAAGAATATTTTCCTGTATTCTGCATGTGTGTGCATGCTGATATACAGTTACACCTCCAAAACTGCAAAAATTACACCACAAGAATAACCAGCCCTACAAAAGCTTTGCAATAGTTGGGACTTCAAAGGTTTTCTGCACTCACTGAGGATTTCTTCTTTTTAAAACAGGTGACAACAGAAAAGCATTTCATTCAGAAAAAAAGAAAAGGCTCTGATTTCGTATTATTTTTGCACTGTTTAGTCAGTTATGTTGTTGGTAGATTTCTAATATTTACCTTTATCTGATTTCTGCCATCTTTCTGGTTTAAGAGGAAAGCAAAGGAAAATGCCAGCCTGTAACTTTGCAACAAGGATCAAGCAGAAATTCTGGTGTAAGAAGTCTCCAGGACGAGTCCCTGTTTACACTGTAAATCCAAATAACTCCATGACTTCAGGGAACTTACTTGTCCATGACAATAGTGTAAAAACTATCAGAATCTAGGCCACAAATTCTATTTGCTACAGTTGAAAGGCTGACCCAAGCACATGGGATTTGAAAAACAGTATCACTTCAGCAAAGCAGTGAAGAGCTCAGAACAATTCGTTCAGATCAGTGCCTTTATTGTGGTTTTTTTTAGACTTAGTTGCATTGCATCTGGTCATGTCTTTTTCGTATTACCTTTGCTCACAAAGGTTAGTTGATGCTGGTTTACCTCAGCCTTGTTTACCCGACTTGTTTTCCCATGTTCAATTATACGCCAGTCTCTGGCTCATTTGTACATGACTAGCACTACATTCCTAGGTAACAACATGTCTTAATAATTTTTTGCTCAGTAGCGTATATAGAAATCAATCATTCTCTGCTTTACTTCTCCCTGGTTACATTTCCATTTTTCAGGCCGGTTTTCAAAGGAAATAAGGCTTGCTTGGTTGTGCTTGTCTGTCTGTCGCCCCCCCCCCTTCTGATAACTTTGCAATCGATCAGATCTGAAAAAGAGGTATATGAGGAGAAGTCAGAAATTGGGTGGAGGAAAGTCCAGAATTATTGCCCCTGCCCAAAGGGCAGGCAGACAGACCCACAGAGCAGCAGTGAGCGAGCTGGTCCGGGACCAGACCCTCAGCCCCAGGTACACCACGAATACCATTGCTTGCTCAAGGGAGGGTACCACAGGGAAAAGAAGAGTAATTGTGAAGTTGCCAGTGTGCATTTAACAGAATTAGGGCACAAATCCATAGGAAACCGGGTTTCATTAGTTCCTCTCTTCAGGAACTACGCGTTTTACAGCTTCAAATCTTTATAAACATATGTTGCCCAGAACCATACCATTCTGTCCCACTTGAGAAATCAAAACCCTGTTCTCCCTGCTTTTATGAGCAATCTTCTTTTTACAACACAAGCACTGCAAATGCACTCCTGTACCATTTCTGTAAATAACCTGATCATTAAAGAACTTTTCTTTATTAAAAAGTGAATATAGCAGATTTTTCTTGTTCATTCTCTTGGCCTATTTTACAAACACAGCTCGAGTAATCCTACTTTTCAGTTTCCACACCAACACTGATTTGCGACTGAGAACATTATTTTTCAAAAGGAAGGATCAGATATTCTGAGAAATTCCAGACTGTAAGTCCCTATCTCCAAAGATCTGAGTGAAGTTGAGCTGCATTATAAAGTATTTGTATTACAAAGAGAAAGATATCAGGCCTTCCTTTTTATTGAGACATCTCTAGAGTTCATTTTTTTTCTCTTTTAAGTAGCTGGTGATGCACATGAAGACACAGCACTGGTTGTGTGCCAGCTCCAGGTATGAGTCTCTCTGTTTCCTCTCAGAGCTGTTGCTTGCTTGTAAAATTTTTCAAGCAATTTCCCAGTCCTTCTCAGCCCTGAGCCTTGGATACTTGAATAAACCCTGGATAGCAATTGATTATTTTTGGTGAGGCTACTAATTTTTAGTTAAACAGTCCCCTAAAAACCTCTTCCTTCTCTTGTTGACTCTATTCCTGTTAATGTTGTCCCTACTCTTAGCCTATATAACTTTCTAGATGAAGAATTAAAATTCACATATCTCAACCACCCTAAGTTAATATACACAGAGATTATAAAACTCTCAAGCAGTAAGCATATATTGTCACCAAACATTTTGAGTTTATTAAAGCAAATCAGAAGTTATGTGATGTGCCATTTGACACTGTTGAAAAACTCTCCTGTAACTCAGGTGTGGTCATCAGCTATGAAATTTCTGATACATGAAGCAGCCTCATATTAACTGAATAAATCCATTTGACCCACCCTTCTCTCTGAAATGGCACAGAGAAGGAAAACATTTTTTTATGGCTCAATTTAGTTATTTGCTCCATCAGTCTATACTGCCAAAAAGCCAGACATGGGCTTAAAAGGGGCAAGGTTAGTTTTCTTGTGCAGAAATGTGAGAATTTTGCCACTTATTTAGGGCTGGAAGTTTATGTTTCAGAATATAGAAGATGTAGGAATTAGTATTATCCTTATGGTTAACCATATGTGAGTTTTCTGTTATAGCTAGCTATCTATATCTAAATATATCTTATCAGCAATACACTGTTTTTGTTTTGAGTTACAACTACACACAAAAACATCTGTCATATTGATGATGTTGTTACAAAGTCTTTAAAGACTATGAGGATCCAGACGCAAACAGAATTATTTTGAAGATAGCTAGGGAGAGGGAATATGAAGAAACATGACATTAATTATAAAGAGTAGTATGCTCCATGTTTTTCTTGTTTTCTTTTGGGAAAAGGATCAGGAAGCTGACATCAGTATTGTAATATTCCTGATAGCACAATGTAACTGTGGCAGGTGGGCAATGCCATTTTTGAGACTCTTTGAACTTTTTAATAAAACGCTAGTGAAAGTTCTGCCCATTCACCAGAGAATAGCTAATAACTCACTCATTTGGAAATCAGGCTGGGGCTGGAAAGATTCCTTCCTCTGCATCCGCAAGTGTTTCCACATCACCTACGTCAGGATTAGCCTGAACAACAAAGGTGTCTCATCAAGACGATTCCTAATAAGGTGTCTTTGAAAGAACACACGTGATCTAGCAATCCCCAAACTGTGCATCTCTGGCTTGGATTTCAATCTGTGGGGATAAGTCTGTACTACCCCCTGAATGACTCACCAGGCCAAAGGAAAGTGGTCTGCGTGACCACTTTAAAGTAGCATTTGGAACACTGCTTATTACCATAAGCTTTTATCCGTTTTATTATTTATGTAAACTAGTGCTTTTGACAAATGAGTAAATTTGACACAAGCTTGCAGGAAAAAATACCAAATCAACCTTCAAATTGTCTCATTTAGGAAAGTATTTATAATCTGGGAAATGCTCCTTATTTTTCCTTAGTAGAGGCTTTCCATCATATCTTTTAGCAATTTTGTCATTAATATGCTCACTAATACATTAATGGAAGTCTATTGTTCACTGTGTTTCATCTTTTCATATTAATTCTGTATTGTATCATTTGTATTCACTTTGGTGAACACTCCTTTTGATCTGCGTCTTATCACATTAATGATTTTGCTACAAACAACATTGTATTATGAGACTTCAATATTCTTTTAGCATATTTAAATGCTAATAATTCAAAGTTGATCAAACCACATGGCAAAAAGAAGGTCAATAAATGAGCAGCCATAATACAGGGTTGGCAAAGCTATTAGAAAAATATGGAACTCATTAATGACCATCGTATCAGATACTTTTAAAGATGAATAATGACATGAGAATCTAGAAGTAGATAGTTAATTAACTATTAGTGCATAATTTGTGACTAAATGTATTTCCAACAACAAATTATTAAATAGATAGGGAAACTGACACAGCTTTTTTTCTCTTGTATTATTTATTTTCATCTACATCTCTTTCACAATCTCTGTTCTTTTTGTTCACAGAGTGCCTGTATTAGTTTTGCTCTCTGAGGATACGTTGTCCATATTTTTCAGGCTGTTCCTCACATTCACATTTCCCCTCCTCCACATCTTTTCATTTCAAACACAGGCTCAATTCTGTGGGTGTCTGTGGTAAGTGTCCAAAATCCAGAAAGCTGAGGTGAATTTGAAGCTAGCCAAAAAGAGCTACTGTATAAAGTACTGGGATAATTATTTTTAGAAATTATATTATACTGGTCACTTTATAATATCTCCACGATAATCTACCTTTTTTTTTTTATGTAGTATCAGATAAATGCAAGCCAAAGAGATCATGTTTCAATTGGGACTATTTAAATGTGGGCAGGTAAGGATTCTGAAAGTCTGCTTTATCCTGAGGATGAGATTTTAAATTCTATTTTATTTTATTTTTTTCAATGCAACCTCTATGCCGATTTTAAAGTAAAGGTTTTGTAGGGAATTGAACAGTGCAGTACTAATTGTTGTTCCACTTACACAGCACAAAAACGTGCTCTGGAGTTTTGATAAGCAAATAAGTGGAGAAAAAGAAATAACGTTATTTCTTAAGAGAGTTAAAAGAGAGCTACAGCCTTTCCAGGGTCCAAAGACAAGTAAGTGTTTCTGTTGGGAAAACAGGGTGGGCTTTTTGGTCCTTAGATTCACATTTGCTCAGTTCAGAATTGTCTTCTCAGAGAGATGGGGCAGTGTTTAGTGATAAAGCAAACACAGAGAGATCCTTTTGACTTTAAAGCTGTTTTTGCTAATGTCATGGGCCAGAATTTTAAGAAGTTAAAGCTACTCTGACTGATGGCTGCTCACACCTCAAGCTGGCTAATGTTAGACTGCCCCATAGAAAATTTTTACCTGTTTTTGCTGGGTCTCATTTTAAATTTGGGCAATTTGGGTTTGTTCTTAGGTAAGAGTGTTTGCACCCAGGCCTCTGAACCTGCAAGCTATTTTGTGCAACTTGACCTTTCCATCCACACACAGCCCTCCTGACTCCAGCAGCAGCTCTCTCTGGTGTCAGAGGCTGCGTACATACAGCAGCTTGTGAGATCAGAACTGCTATCATGCAGGAGATCCAGGAGTAGATGAAAAGCACAACAAATCCACAGATGTGAAATCACCACTGGTTGGATGGATCTTCAGAAACAGAGGCACTGCCTGCTCTGTTGCGTACTTTCCTGTAGTTCCAACTGAAGTTTCAACCTTGGAATTGGCACTGACTATAAATGGTTACAGAAGTATGACTTCTGCAAGGGACAAAATTACCTTTGCTCAAAAATAAAATAAAACTTTTCTGGAAGCATTTCTGAACATGTTAAAAATACTGCAGAATTTTCCATACTTTGTTTCATACATTCCATGATATGGAAGAAAACCTAACTATTCCTCCTAAGGCTGTTCCAGTCCAACACGATATTATGAACTATTACAGCTACTTCACAAATAGAAACTACTTTTGGGTCAGTAGACTCAAAATAGAAGGGTACTGGAAGACAGTATTTTGAAGTTCCATAATTCCACTCTTTTCACTTTTACATCTACATCCATCCAAAGATATCCATCAGATATAAGGTTGCTGATTTCAGTGTCGGTGCACTGATCATGAGCCTCCATCTCTCTTTCACCTCTCGTTTGGTCTCAGGAGGTCAATTTAATATCTGTCCATCCTACACTACTAGGTAGTCATTGCATTTTCCAACAAATATATTTATATTTTTTTTGGTACTTGCTCATCTGTTTTGGAGAGAATTTTATCATCATCGTCATCCGTGAACCAGCTCATCAGTCTCTAAGCCGTCGTTTAACATTCTTCTGCTGCAATGGCTTCAAAACAAACAAAGAAAGAAGCACCCTTTAGCAGCAGGTACACAGGGACCATACTTAAAACTCCTGACTGCTAGGATGACTGATTTTGTCTCACCAGATGTGTCCAGAAAGGTGAATTGAGCCTGTGTAAACGTATTTAAGTTTGCTTTAAACTGCCTTTAGAAATACCATTGACCTGGACACCCATTCCATCTGTATCCTGTTTTTATCTTTTCTCGTTCTTATTTGAGGTGCTTGAGGAACAGGTTTCTAGGCAGTGTTATAATTTAAATTACTGGGGGGGTAGAGGGGGTGGGGACAGGGAAGAAAACTAAACAAACCCAAAACTCAATAACCAATTCTGAAATCTTCCCTGAGGTGTCAGGAATCCAAATCAATCCAGCCCACTGAGATTGATGAGCTGTTGCATACAAGCAGGACTTGCTACTCTCACTCCAGAAAAAGTCCTGCAGATGTAATGGCCTTCTAGGAAAATGAATACGTATCTAACCTTG